>JZKD02S0540774.1:624006-671816 GCA_000966675.3 Picea glauca
AGAGGGAGAACTGGGAGTATTGGGGACAGAGTTAGTTTACAGTGGGATTTACAGTGCACCGGGGCTGAAGAGGTTTTGGGCTCGGAGGGCTAGGACGTCCATTGATGTCCTAGGGTTAGGCGTACTAGTCGGTAGGGTGGCTGGTTTTGGGGTGTCCTAAGGAGCAGGTTCAAGCGAAGGGAGCAAGCGGCTGCGGATAGCATCAGAGTAAGGTATGTAAATTCAAAGTCATGAATGGTTTACTTAGATTATTAGATTATTACTTACTGTCGAATACAGCGTAAGTGTTGAGATAAATTGTAAATTATGAAAAGTTTACTTCTTGTAGAGCTCATAGAAATTAGAAATTAAGTAATTCGTTAGAAATATAACGTTAATTCAAAATCGGGTTACTACACATCCAGTATGGAGAGATGCCATGATGGAGGAGTAGTAGTCCATCATGAAGAATGATGTGTGGGATATTGTTTCGAGACCTGAGGGGAAGTTTGCAGTAACTTCTAAATGGATCTACAAGATCAAACACACAGTTGATAGGAGAATCAAGAGGCACAAAACGAGATTTGTTGCTAGAGGATTCTCTCAAGTGGAGGGAATAGATTATGAGGAGACATTTTCTCTTGTTGCTCGATACACTTCAATCCATATGATTATTTTCCTTGCAACATCCATGGGTTAGAGAGTACATAAGATGGATGTAAAGACAGCCTTTCTCAATGGAGAGATTGAGGAAGAAGTATACATCGAGCAACCCGATGGTTTTGTGATAAATGAGAAGGAGTCTCATGTGTGCAGGTTGAAAATGGCCTTGTATGGAATAAAGAAACCACCTCGATCTTGGGATGCAAGGATTGATGGAAACCTAATGATTTTTTGGACTTCAACAAAAGTGTTATCGATCGCAGCCTATACTAAAAGACTGTTAATGGTGAGTCCCTGATTTTGGTCCTCTATGTTGATGATTTATTCCTCATCGATATAGAGAGCCTTATTGTTGAATGCAAGTATGCATTGGCCTCTAAATTTGAGATAAAGGACCTTGGTATGATGCACTACTTATGTTGGACAACTGAGAGGGGGGGTGAATCAGTTGTTACCGTGCTTAAACAATTATGCTTCTTTTGAAATCTTTACAAGGCACTCAATGATGATCACAATAATGCAGAGAATTAAACAAAGGCACATTCAGCATCAGCCACATATATGAGAAAGACAGAGACAGATAATTCCCGACGAAACCCATACAGGGTAAAAACCTCTTTTTCTTTATATGATAAGTATTATCTACATTCTTTACATTATCATACATATGAGCACCAACTCAGTGTGAGGCTACAACCTTTATTTTTGCAAGTTGTAACTTGTTGAGAGCACTGACTCTCTGTTTTCTCTAGCACCCACTAGAAGGAAGCACTAACCCCCTGGTTTCTCTAGCACCAACTAGAAGGAAGCACCAACTCCCTGGTTTCTCTAGCACCAACTAGAAGGAATCACCAACTCCCTGGTTTCTCTAGCACCAACTAGAAGGAAGCACCAACTCCTTGTTTTCAAGCACCCACTTGAACCTTTGAGGACACCAGTCCTCCCTAGCACCTCCCAACCACCTTGAAATGTAAATTCTTTGTTACTAAAACTTATTACAGCGATATAGAGTTATTCAATGGCTTACTAGCCCTGTCGTTGTTGTGTTACACTGCTCTGCCCTGTCTGCATCAGTGTCGTCTGCACACCCCTTGCACTTTCTTTTCTTCTGCCTTTTATGCTCTCTACGCCATATCCCTTCAATGCACCATTCCTCTACTGTGCATTTCTTCTCCTGCGCTCTGCCTCCTTGCACACACCTGAATCCTCCTTCACAGTGAAAACCCACTAATCTCTTCTTTGTTGCACCTTCTTATAGTCTTTGTTGTCTTTGTGCATGCAATATTCGCAATGCTTCTACATGCTCACTCAGCGCCAAATTCTTCCACAACTCGAGTGATCTGTCTAATCATCATCATGACTCTTCAGATTCTCTGGTGGTTCCCCCCACATGTCCAACATCACTGCATGTTATACCGAGATTCCTCAGCCTCTCTGGCAGTTTGAGACTCTTCGTCTTCTTTGTGACAGTCGAGCTCACCTTCTCTATTTCAGTTACAGGCCTCAATTCTCATCAGCTGTCAATCGCCTCCATGAACATATTCATCCCTCTTGAATATTCCCAGAGACTCTTCACCTCCTTTTTCAATCATCCCGAAGTGTCTTCAAGTCCTCTGGTAGAAACCATCAGTGGTTTCTGGCAGTTACACTGTATCGTGCTACAGTAGCCCTTCGATCTTTGTTCAAATTCACCTGCACCATTGGATTGATTCCATGGGATCTTGCATTCCTTTCGGCATTTTGGCATTCGGCAATTCGACATTCATGTGACCATGCAACTCAACATTCCCAATCGCGATCCCCGAAACAGAGCTTGGTTGCTCTAGCTCTTTTCTCCATCTCTCACTAATGTGACCATGGCCTTATGCATATGGTGATTTCGCATTTCATGAGTTTGGAGATGAGGCATCTCGACTCTCCAAGTCGCGATCCCTGAAACCCCAAAATGGCATGGGAACAATGGTCCAGATCTGGTCTTGATTCAATGACTGAGATTGAATCGTGATTTCGCATATTGCGATTGTTGCATTGTTTTATTTGCCTCTCCATGTCACGATTTGCGAAACTCCAATATGGGGTTAGATCAATGGTTCAGATCTGGTCTTGATTCAATGATTGAGATTGAATCACAATTTCGACATTCTTGATTTTCGGTGTTTTTGTCACTTCAAAGTCCCGATCCACGAAACTCCGTAATGGAGTCGGATCAACGGTCCAAATCACATCTTGATCTAACGGCTCAGATTAAATCATGATTTCACATATCGTGACATCGGGATTCTTGTTGTTAATAATCTTTGACATCTCGAACAATCGACCCCCCAAAACTCCGACATGGACGTGAGTCAACGGTCGAGATTCAACCTTAATCTAACGGCTCAGATTAAATCGTGATTTTTCATATCGCGATATCGAGATTCCTATGGTTATTATTATTTGACATTTTCAACTCTTGATCTGCGAAACTCCAAAATGGAGTTGGATCAACGGTGTAGATCACATCTTGATCTGACAGCTGTGGTTAAGTCGTGATTTCGAGGGGTTAGGGAACCCCATTCCTTTGACTCTCCAGTCAACGAAATGTTGATCTGTGTCCATGTGTCCTGCCTGAAGATGGACGGTCCTCCTTCTTTTGGGATTTTGTGAGCCCTCTACTTCTTGCACTTTAAAGAGCGTGCAGGTTCTCCTTGATCCAACGGTGGTCGGACCCTACGCTCGGATCTAACGCCCGAGATCTATCCTCCATATCTACGTGCTCTTCTTGTCTAAATTGAGATCTGTTGGTCATCAGGAATTCGGGATGGGATCCAACAATCATTGACGCTTCTCCTCCAAGCTTACGCATCCTCCTTACTTGGAATAATTTCTAAGTGTCAAAGGCCTCGACCTTTGATCCATCTGTGATCCTAAGTACACTATCTCCCTTGAGCTTTAGCCATGATTTAACCTCATCCCTGGTGCGCACCTACGCACTGCATTCAACTCTGCGCTAATTCCTCCTGAGCTTACTTTGTTCCTATTTTTCCATCGATGCACACTATGATCCTGCCATCAATGACAAGCGCATACTACCTATAAATCATGTCAACCATCCTCTGCACTATCTCTTCTAATCTTATCGATCTTGCTCTGCAGCGTCTTCCCAAACTACTTCTGATGCCCGTCTGTTACATTCTTCCTATACTCATGCCATCTTCACTGTTGTACTTTCCATCAATGACAATCATACGCTACCTGTTAAACATTTGCCAACAACTTCTTGGGACTAGAGGTGTGCCAAAGAACTGATGAGATCTTCCTAAGTCAGGGGAAATACACAATTGAGAAATTGAAGAAATTTGAGTTATTGAACTTGAAGCTCATGGATACACCAATTATGACAAATATGAAGAAACTAAGTGTGTATTATTCCATGTCTGACGAAATTGATTTGAATCTGTACAGACAGATGATTGGATAATTGATGTATCTAGTTAAACACCAAACCAAATATTTTCTATGCAGTGAGTGCAGTGCACTTAGCCAGTTTATAAGTCAGCTAAGATAGACACACTAGATTGTTGTGAAGCATGTGTTCAGATACTTGCGAGGTGGAGACTATGTGTCTCTAGACAATAGTTATGTACTACTATGGAAAGATACCTCCCTAGATAAGAGGGAATGTTCATGTTTCAGCATCGGGCATAAATTCTCCTATATTGGGCTGCAGACCAAGGGAGATGGGATACATTTATCACAAAGGTGCACTTGTGGTAAATGGGCCCAGACATAGTCCTTCCTTGATCATGACAAGATATAATATGGACTCGAGGTGCTTGAAGTGCTTTCCATGTGTCAGTTAGCATCAAGTCGAGATTCACTCATAGGTGTGTGCATGTGGTGAAAGATCCTGGTGTGGTCTTTGTCCTAGTCATGGTGATTTGACAAGGAATGATAAAGACTCAATATGCTATATGCTTTTACATGCAGACACAAAGTGAGTCTAATCTTAGAGACATTTAATTGGCTTAGAGGGAGAACCATAGAAGGAGTTTCTCCTCGGTTCAGGTGGGAGAGAGATGTTTGCCAAGACAAACAGACAAGTGTCATGAGTCTAGGGTGAAATTTTTATACTTCAAAGACAAGAGTGGCATGTTGCAGAATGTCTCCCTCATTGAGAGGGAGTGTTGATGTTTTAACAACATCGGGAAGACATTCTATAAAGATAATAATTAATAATATAATTATTATTGATTGTTAAATATCATATATAATAAGTAAATGATAATAATAAATAGTTATTGATTATTCAAGGGATGCATCCCTTCATGGATGGTCACCTTATGTTCCCTATATATGGAAAACTCATTATTGTAATAATATATCGAATATCTCTCATATCTGATATGAAGAACAACAACAGATGATGCTCCAGCCTTTATTTTGTGATGTTGTTGTTATTGAAGATGATGTATTAGTGTTATAATAATCCATGTTAATGCAGATGATGATGTCATTCCAGCTCGCTACTGTGAATGATGATATTGATGATGAGAAAAACTTCTGATGATTTATAGATATGCAAGTCAGTGTTCTAGATGTTGTTTATGTTGTTTCTCTCTCTCTCTATCCTGATGATGTTGTAGAATACCCTTCTTGTTAAGGGGGGGTGTTGAAATATTGTAACTGCAAAGAGTATTCTATTTATTATTGATGTATTATTCATTATATCAATCTCCTTTTGTGGATTGATCATGTCAAGCATTGTAAATGGCCAAATCCCCCTTTGCAGATTGGTCAAACCCTAATTGTAATATGAAAATTGAGAAATCGGCCCCCAGATAAATTAAAGTGGTTCTAACCACCCCAAAAGACAAGTCGACCCTGCCAGTGAAGAGACACCTCCTTTTAGCACTTGTCAATTTGTATTGATAAAGGAAGTCAGCCACTTATTTGTTCACTCACTCATCTCACTCATCTAGTGCACAAGTATTGAAGGAAGTTGCAATTACTAGTTGTCGGAAGAAGGAAGAGAGAGAGGTGCATTTCTTGGGAGAGGATATTCTCTAGTGTTTGGTTTATTGTCTTGGCATTGTATTGGATAAATATATTAAGGAAGTTTTTTTTGGGTTTTCTTCCCCATGAGGGTTTCCCAGGATAAATGATGTGTATCTTGTGATTGTGTTTCTCTCAGTGATCCTATATATGCTATGGTTATCTAGTAAATTGAAAAGAAAACTAATAATAGCTTAAACCTTAACTCCATTTACCTATCATTCTGAATACTTCCATCCATCAACTCACAAGCAAAGGTATTCATGGAATATTCCACCAAGAGAATGGACTACTAGTCTACTGAGATTTTTGTTATGAAGAAGGCCACAGGTCTCCTGGAAAAGACATCAAAAACTATAATATTCTTCCCCTTTACATACTCAATGTCAAAATCATATTCCTGCACCTTCTCACCCATTGCTACTGCATCTCATTCGAGTCTCGTCTCTCTAAGAAGTACCTCAACCTTTTGTGGTCATTCCTAACCATAAAGCATCCTCCTACCAAATATTGTCTGAATTTGGCCAATGCATGCATTATGTCCAACATATCCTTATCATAGATCAGATAGAGCTTCTCAGGCTCACTTGTCTTTCTACTCTCAAAATATATCGAGTGTTAGTTTTGCATCAATACTTCTCCTATCCCCTCACCATATGCGTCACACTCCAGGACAAAATGTTATGTGAAATATGGGAGTGCTAACACTGGGTAAGTGTTCATCACCCTCTTCATTATGTCAAATGCTACATGTGTGTCATATGACCATCAGAACACCCCCTTGTTGGTGAGGTATGTCAATGGTGCAGCTAATTATGAAAATCCTTTCAGAAAGTGACTATAATAGCTGCATATCCCGAAGAATCCTCATATATTTGTGAGTGTCCTAAGAGTAGGCCAGTCTAAGATGGTCTGGATATTTTCCTGATGCACCTTTACTCCCTCGACACAAATCAAGTGCCCCAAATAGAGGAACTATTTCAACCTAAACTCACACTTTTCCTCCTTGGAAAAAAGAGATTGCTCCTCCATAATGGTGAGAATATCATCCACATGCTTCAGATATTCCTCCCACGTTCCGCTATAGATCAAAAGATCGTCAAAAAACACCAGTAAAAATTCCCTCAACTACTTGTTGAAGATATTGTTCATGCATGATTGAAAGGTAGTTAGTGTGTAAGTCAACTTGAAGGGAATAAACAAAAAATCATAGTGCCCATAGTGACACCTAAATGTTTTTTAATGAATATCCTCCTCTATGACTCGAATCTGGTGGTATCTTGACCACAGATCAACCTTTGAGAAGTACACTGCCCCATGCAACTCTTTGATCAACTCATCGATACTGGGTATTGGGTATCATTTCTTGATGGTATTCTTGTTTAGTTCCCTGGAGTCTATGCACATCCTCATAGTTTCATCTTTCTTCTTTACCAATACAACTGACGAGGTGAAAGGACTGGAGCTAAGCATGATATGTCCCATCTCTAGTAACTCCTTTATGGCCTTCTTTATTTCATCCTTGGATCTCTTTGGATGCCTATAGGGGGTGGTGATCATGGGATTTGATCCTTCTTCTATCTCAATTACATGCTCAAATCCTTTTTCTGGTGGCCTCCCTGCTGGTAATGGTTCAAACACTCTTTCATGCTTTCCAAGCAATTCCTAGATATTCGTAGGATAATGTTGGTGTTCTTGTGATGGATTTTCCATGGTGATCAATCACTTTGTTGTGAAAGCCATGCCCCCTTGTCTAAAAAGTGCTTCCGTGTGATGGTCATAATATATCCTGGGGGATCCTGTCAACATACCTCTTAGGATGACTTATTTTCCACCCTTGTCCTAGAACTCCATCCTCATGTCCCAATAATTCATGTGAATATCTCCTAATGAGTACAACCACTGAACTCCTAGTACCACATGATTGTCATATAAATCCACAACATAAAATTCAATGGTCAACATATAGTTTCCCAAGGTTACCTCCAATCCCCTGATTCTCTGAGTGCACGCCATGTTGTACCCATCCACTACTACCACATGGAATCCCTCAAAATACTCTGTCGAGATTTTTCTTCTGGTGACAAGTGCAATGCCAATGAAGTTGTGGGTGGCTCCTCCATCAACCAATGTTGTCACCCTCTTCCCCTGCATAATACCTCTAACCCTGAAGGTGTAATATTTAGGGATTGTTGAAAGTGTGGCAATGCTCACTCCCTTGGGGCCATGCTGTAATAGTTCCTAGTTTGCGGCATGTGATGGCTCACGCATTTCATGTTCATTTCCCTCATCATCATCGTCATCCTCCTCATTGGAGACTACCTCAATGTAATGGAATTTACATTTTCCCATACATCAATGGCCCAACTCCCACAGATATTTGCAACTAAAGAAAAGTTTTTCCTCCTTATTTCTCTTTGATTTTCCTCATCCATCCATCCTTCCCTATCCATGGCTTTTGGGGAAAATGTGTCTCCTTACCCCCTTGAGGGGTGAAGGGTTTGGTTAGTACCTTCTTGGAGACTACATCCTTCATGTCCGTGTTACTAAATGAGTAACACTTCCACACTAAACCTAGTAGAAGAGAGGAAGAAATATTTAATTAAGAAAGTAAATGACAAAGCAAACACACAATACATAGAGATTTTACCCTAGAAACCCAAACAGGAAAAACAACATTCCTTGAGTATTTTTCTCTCTTGTTGTCTTTATTCCTCTAGAATAAAAGCTTACATGTCTAACCTTGGTCCACACCTACGACACAATCGACATAATACCTTCTTGCTTTACACAAGAACAAACTTGTAGCCAATTTAGATTGCACCTACATGACCAACAAACTCTAAAATGATTTCTATAAAGATTATTTTTTATGACATTAAAACATGCCTTATTTATAGGATTTACAGTAGGAAAACCCCTAAAGAAAGGTGCCCAAAAAAAGTTATATATCCTCACAGATCATTGGCTAGAAATCCTTTGAATATCTAGATTCAGTTACAATTGAGTCTAATTCAGTTTACCAATCGATTACCAGTCGACCTCCATTCAGTATTCAGTCGGTTGTCATGTTCCCACTTGTCAACCTCTTGTAGGTTAACCTATTCAAATTGTTGTTGATTTCTTCAAATTCTACTTTACATGGTAGAACCACCTCAACTTTTGACTTTCACTGTCAGGCGATCCACCTCGACTAGACTTTCATTGCAAAGAATATAACAACCCAAGATTATCCCACTTGTTGTCTTCTTTATTGAAACTAAGAGATTTTTGAACTCTCGTTCATAGACCCATGGCATCAATGCCCATTTCCTCTCTACACCAAGAGAACTTCACAACAATCATAGACTTGGTTAAAGAGTCTGCTATGTTTTCCAATGTGTCTAATTTCTCCAGCAGGACCTTGTTTCTTTCCACCATGTCTCTCACGAAATGGTATTGACAATCAATGTGGTTAGTCTTGGAATGATAAGTTGGGTTCTTTTCCAGAAATATTTCTCTTTGACTATCATAGCTTATATTCATATCTCTTTGCTCAAAATTGATTCTTGAACACAACCTTTGTAGCCATACTACTTTTTTGCTTCCATGAGTGGATTCCATGTATTCAACTTCTTTTGTTGACAAGCCTACAACTGCTTGTCACTTACTCATCCAATTGATTGCTCCATTGAACATCTTGAACACATATCCATTGGTTGACCTTCAACAATCCATATCTCTATCCTAGTCGACATTGGAAAATCCATGTACATTTAATTCACTATCACCTCTAGGTTTTCCTTGGTAGTGTTGGACAATGTTGTCATTGATGTCAAAAAGGGGGTGAACTTGATTGATTGAAAAGAAGCTAAGAAGATATTTCAACACAAAACACACGCAGAATGTAGAAAAAGGGAACTCCACATTCGGGTCAATCGACCATCAAGATGTTGGGAACTTGTGAAAACCGCGCAAAACGTAGAGCAGTGGAACTCCACAGTCGAGAAAATCAACCATCAGGATGTTGGGAAATTGTGAAAAACATGTAGAACGTAGATCAATAGAACTCCACAATTTGTTCAATTGACCATTGTTATTTCAAGAACTTCTAAAAAGTTCTTAAGTTTAAACATTACCTCCGACTCCAGCTTAGACTTACAGTGCCTCCAACTTTGACTTAGATAGAATTCGACTTACAGTGCCTCTGATTCCAACTCTGACTTGGATAACTTCGACTTGCATTTCCTTCAATTTTGAATTAGATAAACTTTGAATTATAGTGCCTCTGACTCCAACCTCGATAAAATTTGACTTGCATTGACTTCAACTTGGACTTGGATAAACTTCGACTTACAATTCTTCCAACTCCAGCCCCGATAAAATTTGACTTGCATTGCCTTCGACTTCGACTTGGATAAACTTCGACTTACAGTGTCTCGAACTCCAGCCCCAATAAACTTTGACTTGCATTTACTTCGAATTCAAATTGGATAAACTTCGACTTGCAGTACCTCTGAATCCATCCCCGATAAAATTCGACTTGCATTGTGATTGACCTCGACTTGGATGAACTTTGACTTGCATTTTGACTGACTCACTTTTCCATATTAACTTCCAGGTAGTCTATTCTACATTACTTTCTGACTCAACTTTGTGGCTTGAGTGGTCAAGAATTTCCCGATGTATAAATATCCAGAGTTCAGGTTTTTGTGCCATATTTGTCCAAACTATAAGTTACAACAGTCTAGTCATATGGAAATCATCAATTTAGGTACAAGAAAAGTGCACCAGGAAACTGAGTTTAAAATCTAATCTGATATTACAGTAAACATGAGATTAAAATAAGAAGATTTGAATCATGTCTAATCAATTGATAAAGGATAAAATACCTGATCAAGATAACTATGAAATCAAGGAAAATGAAGCTAAAGATGTAATTAAAGAGCCTTTTTGTAAAGAGATAAACAAAGGAGAAAATGTGTTCCCAATAAAAAATGACAACATTATTGTTATTTTGTTAATAAAATGAAAAGGTGGAAGTGTTCATTATTAAAAGACACAATGGTTCAATTTCATACCTTTTGGAATACTATATAAATAGAAAGGTATGGTGAAAGAAAGATGTATTTGTGGTCTACATATGAATATCAAAAGCATGTGCAAAGTCCCAGGAAGAAAGACGAAGATACTTATGAAGTGAGGGTGAAAGGGAGGAGAAAGGAAGGATTAGTATCCTTTGCTAAGTAAAGTTTAACACAAGGATTTGGTGCTTCCTAGGGTTGGTGCCCTAAAACAAGGGAGTTGGTGCTTCATACGGTTGGAGCCCTTAAACAAGGGAGTTGGTTCTTCCTAGGGTTGGAGCCCTAAAACCCGGGAGTTGGTGCCCTAAAACAAGGGGATTGTTGTCTCCTAGAGTTGGTGCTCTAAATCAATCTTTATATAAAACTTGTAATTCGTAATTTAATTTTATACGTATTGGTGTTATTTCCTTAAGTTTCTTAATGATCAATAAAGTTAATAAATAATTATTTAAAATTGATAAAATTTATTAATATTGATTCATCCCCCCCACTCTCAGTATTAAACTACATTCCAACAATTGGTATCAAATCAAGTTCCTTCAGCACAATCTAATAAATGGAAGGTATATTCTGCATAATCCAATGGATCATCAAGAGGGAATGTCTTCCACTGGAGCATATTTATTCAAAGGGAATGATTATGCACTTTGAAGTGTGAGGATGAAAGGATATATAATTTCCCTGGAATGTGATGTCTGGAAATTTGTAGAATATGGGTACATTGCACCTGCTACTCCTCCCATAGACATAGCTAGAAAGAAGCTTTGCAATGACAATGCAAGAGAATCCAATTCCATCCTAGGAGGATTAGCCAATCCTATATTTGTGAAAGTAATGCATTGTAATTCAACAAAAGAAATATGGGACAAACTAAAGGTCATTTTTAGGGATATAGCAAAGTCAAAAAGGCCAAACTACAAACCTACAGAACACAATTTGAAAAAATGAAAATGAAAGAAGAAGAGAACATAGCAGAATATATTTAGAGAGTAGCTAAAGTGGTCAACTCAATCAAAGCATTAGGAGAAGACCTCAAAGATCAACCCATTGTCCAAAATATCTTGAGATCATTACCCATGAGATATGATGCCAATATTTATACTCTTTAAACAAACCAGATCTTGGTAATCTTGCAATGGATGAACTACATGGGATCCTCATAGCATATGAGATGAGAACAGGGAAAGAAAGACTAGCAAAAGGAGAAACATCCTTCAAAGCATCAAAAGAAAAGAAGAAACATGAGCAGGTGTTTAATGAAGATCAATCAGAGATATTTGATGAAGAAATAGATAACTTCATGAATAAACTCAAGAAAGGAATTGGAAACTCAAGAAATAGATGACTATCTTCCTCTAATATGCTTTAACTATGGAAATATTGGACATTTTACTTCCAAATGTCTCTATCCAAAACAAGAATAAAGTGATGATCGAAAAACTTTCAAATAATAGAAGAAAATATAGACCAAAGATAAAAGGAAGGTCTACAAAAAGACCTTTTACACTTAACAGAATAACAGCTCATCTGAATAAATTGAAGAGGAAGAGGAATCTGAGCACCTATTTATGGGTATAGAAACTTAAAATAATCACACTAAAAAACAGAATAAAACTATGAGGTTGAAGGAGAAGTATACCTTGAAGAAGATTTGATTAGTACCTTGGATGAACTCCAAAAGTATAAAAAGAAGAATAATTTGTTAAGAGGACAACTGATAGAATTTGAACAAGCACAACAGACAAGAGAAAAGGAAATTTCAACAATCATAAAAGAATTAGAGAAAATCATCATTTAATTGAAAACTCGGCTTCAACAATTCAAAAGAAATAAATAAATCTTGAATGAACAATTCAAGGAAAGACAACAAGTTTGTAAAAAACTAGAGGATGAAATTAGCCAATTGAAAGGAGAACTAGAAAGAGGAAATCACCAGTCAAAGTTTGAGAACAGTTCAAAGATTTTGAATGATATTCTTAATAGCCAAAGATCACCAAATGATAAAACAAGATTTGGATGTGATCAAAACTCAACCTCTACTGCACAGAAAACCGATAAAAAGTCAATCAGCTATGCATATGCTCTTATAAGTTCCTTAAAAAGAGGAGATATCAAGATGAAGATGGCACCATTAAAGATTGTTTTTAATAGACAAGCATCTCATCGAAAAGGAAAAGGAAATACAATGATCAGAAGGATTACTAATAGATATCAACATATCTTCCTTGGATATTTTTATTCATGCAATAACTTTGGACACAAAGCAGTACATTGTAAAGCCTATAGAAACTACAAACCAAGACATTTCCAAAGATACAAGAACAACAAGAATGATGTAGAGAAAATAAATTATAATTCATTCTCTCCTTTACAAGAGTACAGTGTTGAATGCCACAAGTGCAACAACTATGGCTATAAAACCAGTGAATGTAAATTACCATTGCAATATTTGAAGATACACAACTCTAACAAATAGGATGAGAATATATGGAAAGAAAAGAATATAGAAGAAAAAATAACAGAATGTAAAGTGGCCATGTATGCAAAGAACAAAATATCCCAGTGGTATATTGATAGTGGATGCTCAAAACATATGATAGGATATAAAGACAAATTTCTCACTCTGACAAAGAAGGATAAAGGTAAAGTCATTTTTGGAGATAATATATTTGCCAAAATACTAGGAAAAGGAACAATTTCTTTTGGAAACAAAAAGAATAAAGTAGAAAATGTGTTGCTAGTAAAAAACCTAAAATCTAATCTACTCAGTGTAAATCAAAATTGTGATCAGGGACATATACTCATTTTTTACTCCCAAAAATGTGAAATAAGAGAAGAAGGATCATGTAAATTAGTTGTTATTGCACCAAGAACCTCAAACAATGTGTATATTTTAGATATTGAGGAAGACGAATCCCATATGAGTCAAGTAGATGAAATCTGGCTATGGCATAGAAGGATGGGACACTTGAGCTTTGATAACTTGATCAAAGATAGTAAAAATGGAGTTGTTAAAGACATGTCAAAAGTCATCAAGCCCTCAGGTCTTGTTTGAAAACACTGTAAATTAGGGAAGAAAACAAGAGTCAGATTCAAGACAAAATAACATTCTACATCAAAACCCTTAGAGATTGTTCACATTGATATTTGTGGTCCCTCTAAGACTAGAAGCATACAAGGGGAACACTACTTTATGTTGATCACTGATGACTACACGAGGATGACCTGGGTATACTTTCTCAAAGAAAAATATGAGGCATTTGAAAAGTTCAAAGCATTCAAGACTTATGTAGAGAATGAAATAGATCTCAAAATCAAATGTTTAAGATTAGATAATGGAGGGGAATTTACCTCTAAATAATTCAATAAGTTTTTTGAAGATCATGGAATCAAGAGAAAATTCTTAGCTCCAAGAAATCGTCAACATAATGAAGTTGTGGAGAGGAAAAATAGAATTGGTGAAGACGTTGCAAGAACTATGTTGAATGAATCCAAGATTCTAGATACATTTTGGAGAGATGCAATATATACAATAGTCCACATACTTAAATGATCACAACTTAGAGATAACCATGAGAAAACACCTTATGAATTGTGGTTTGGAAGACCAACATCTGTGAAACATTTCAGAGTCTTTGGAAGTAAGTGTTACATAAAGAGAGATGAATATAATCTAGGGAAATTTGACTCTAGATCAGATGAAAGTATATTTTTTGGATATTTACCTAACAAAAAGGCCTACAAGTGCTATAATATAAGATTACACAAAATAGTGGAAAGTTAAAATGTGAAAATAGATGATCTAAAATTGAGAAAAATCAAATCTCAAGATGAAACAAAAATTGATGAATGGAGAAGAACCAGCGATGATGAAGAAGATAATGAATCACAAAATGAATAATATACTAAATAACTACAAGATAATGAACCACAAACTGATGATGAGAAGGATGAAGAAGAAACACCCTTTCCTAAAGCACCATCAAAAAGAGTTCAAAAGAATCACCATGAAAATCAGATTATAGGGGATACAGATTCAGGTATAGAAACAAGAAGGAAACTCATATTTGACTCTGAACAAGAAATGTTTTCAGTAATAGAACCCAAATTTCTTATAGAATCCAACAAGAGTGAGGACTGGATAAAAGCAATGAATGAGGAACTTGATCAAATTGAGAAAATCATACATGGGAACTTGTCCCTAAACCTAGGGACAAGAATGTGGTAGGAACCAAGTGGATATTCATAAAAAAACTCAATTAAAATGGACATATCATCAAGAAGAAAGAAATATTAGTATGCAAGGAATATTCCCAAGTGGAAGGTGTTGAATTTGAAGAGAAGTTTTCCCCAGTAGCAAGACTAGAGGCCATCAGAATGTTCCTGGCATTTGCATGCTTCAAAAACTTTATCAAATGGATGTCAAGTTGGAATTTCTGAATGGAACATTAGAATAAGTATATATTGATCAACCATAAGGATTCATATTAACAAAAAATCAGGACTATGTGTGCAAACTAAAGAAGGCTCTGTATGGTATTAAACAAGCCCCTAGAGGATGGTTCTTAACACTTGATCAATGTCTGTAAAAACAAGGATATAGGAGAGGGACTACTGACATCAACCTATATATCAAAATTGAGGATCAAGATATGATTGTTGTGGTGGTATATGTAGATGATATCATATTTGGAAGTAATCTTAGTATACTAAGCAAATATTTTGCTACATAAATGCAGAAAGAGTTTGAAATGTCTATGCTAGGGGAACTGACTATCTTCCTAGGTTTACAAGTCACTCAAACAGATAATAGAATATTCATTTCCCAAACTAAATATATCAAATAAATGCTAAATAAATTCCAAATGGAAGACAGTAAACCCATGTGCACTTTCATGGTCACAAGGTGCGAACTAATCCTGGATGATAATTCACCAAGAGTAGACCAAACCATGTACAGATCAAAGGTTGGTAGCATGTTATATGCAACAAAAATAAGACCATATATCATGTAGGTTGTAGTATTAGTAGGTATATTTCAATATGCACCTAAAGAAACTCACATGAAGGAAGTAAAAAGGATATTCATATATCTTGAAGGAACCCTAGAGTTTGGTTTATGGTTTCCAAAAAAAGAATATTTTACATTGACTAGATATACTGATGCAGATTGGGTTGGTAATGTAGATGAAAAGAAAAGTACTAGTGGAGGAGCATTCTACCTAGGAAAATGTTTGGTATAATGGTTAAGTAAAAAGAGAACATCTATATCACTATCTATAATAGAAGCAAAGTACATTGTTGTTGCATCTTGTTGCACACAAGTGATCTGGATGAAACATACCCTAGAAGATGTACATGTGAAATATGATCATCCAATCACTATTAACTATGACAACACTAGTGCCATATTATCTCTAAGAATCATGTTATGCATTCTAAAACCAAGCATATCCCAATTAAATACCATTTTCTGAGAGATCGGGTTTCTAAAAAGGTAGTCAAAGTAGAATATGTTGATACTAAAGAGAAAATTGCAGATATATTCATAAAACCTCTACCATGAAGTACCTTTGAAAATATTTGACAAAAATTGGGAGTAATTCCCATACCTCATTAAAATCCACAAATCAGAAGAAGGATCACATGGACATGGGGAGCAAATAAAGTCCCTTCTGTCATTGTTGTCAAAGGGGGAGGATCAACAGTAAAATCCAATTACCAAGTCAAAATAAATGGTTCTTACTGTGTTTCTGTCAATGCCAAAGGGGGATAATTTTGGACAATGTTGTCATTGATGTCAAAAAGGGGATAAAACTAATTGATCGAAGATAAGCTCATAAGAGATTGCAGCACAAAACACATGAAGAACATAGAACAGTGGAACTCAACATTTAGGTTAATCAACCATCAAGATGTCGGGAACTTGTGAAAAACATGCAGAACGTAGAGCAGTGGAACTCCACAATTGGGACAATTGACCATTGAGATGTTGGGAACTTGTGAAAAACATGTAGAACGTAGAGAAGTAGAATTCCACAATCGAGTCAATCAACCATCAATATGTCGAGAATTTGTGAAAATTTCTTAAGTTTAAACATTACCTCCGACTCTGACTTAGACTTATAGTGCCTTCGACATTGACTTAGAGAAAATTCGACTTATATTGCCTCTGACTCCAACTCTGACTTGGATAACTTCGAATTGCATTTCCTTCAATTTCGACTTGGATAAAATTCGACTTACAATGCCTCCGAATCCAGCCTCGACAAACTTCAACTTGCATTGCCATCAACTTTGACTTGGATAAACTTTGACTTACAGTGCCTCTGACTCCAGCCCCGATAAAGTTCGACTTCCATTGCCTTCAACTTCTACTTGGATAAACTTCTACTTATAGTGTCTTGAACTCCAGCCCCAATAATATTCGACTTGCATTTCCTTCGACTTCGACTTCAATAAACTTCAACTTACAATACCTCTGACTCCACCCCAATAAACTTCGACTTGCATTGCCTTTGACCTTGACTTGGATGAAATTCAACTTGCATTTTGACCTGACTCATTTTTCTATATTGACTTCCAGGTAGTCGACTCTACATTACTTTCCGACTCGACTTTGTGGCTTGAGTGGTCGAGAATTTATCGATGTATAAACAATGAGAGTACATGTTTTTGTGCCATATTTGTCCACACCATAAGTCACAACAGTCTGATCATATGTAAATCGTCCATTTCATGTACAGGAAAAGTGTACCAGGAAACTGAGTTCAAAATATAATATGAGATTACAGTAAACATGAGATGAAAATAAGAAGAGTTGAATCATGTCGAATCGACTGATAAAGGATAAAAGACCTGATCAAGATAACTATGAAGTCAAGGCAAATAAAGTTAAATATGTAATTAAAGATCCTTTTGTAAAGAGATAAACAAAGGAGAAAATGTGCTCCCAATTAAAAATGACAACATTATTGTTATTTTGTTAATAAAATGAAAAGGTGCAATGGTTCATTATTAAAAGACACAATGGTTCAATTTCATACCTTTTAGAATTCTATATAAACATAAAGGTATGGTGAAAGAAAGATGTATATGTGGTCTACACCTAAAGATCAAAAGAATGTGCTGAGTTCAAGGAAGAAATATGAAGATACTTATGAAGTGAGGGTGGAAGGGAGGAGCAAGGAAGGAATAGTATAATTTGCTAAGTAAATTTTAAAACAGGGAGTTGGTGCTTGCTAGGGTTGGTTCTCTAAAACAAGGGAGTTTGTGCTTCCTAGGGTTGGAGCCCTAAAACCAGGGAGTTGGTGCTTCCTAGGGTTGGTACCCTAAAGAAATGGATTGGTGCTTCCTTGGGTTGGTGCCCTAAAACAAGGGGATTTTTGTCTGCTAGAGTTGGTGCTCTAAATCAATCTTTATATAAAACTTGTAATTTGTAATTTAAGTTTATACTTATTGATGTTATTTCCTGAAGTACCTTTTTGATCAATAAAGTTAACAAATAATTATTTAAAATTGATAAAATTTATTAATATTGATTCACCCCCTCTCTCATTATTAAACTACATTCCAACATGTAGCATATAGCATAGTCTTTTGTGCCACGCAAATACTTGAATACTGTCTTGATAGTTGTCTAGTGATCCTTTCCACATGTCGACATGTATCTACAAAACACTCCCACTGCATTGGAAATGTCTGGTCGAGTGCATACCATCGCATACATTAGACTACCAACAAAACTTGCATAAGGAACATGTGCCATGCCATCTATTTCCTAATGTTTCTTTGGACAATGTTCAACAGTTAGCCTTGCTCCCACGGGAATTGGCAGCTTCACAGGTTTCCAATCCTGCATGTTGAAATATTTCAAGATTGTTTCAATATACTTATTTTGGTTCAACTAGATATTTCTAGTTGCTTGATCCCTCTTTATATCCATTCCAAGAATGAAGTTTGTTGCACCAAGATCCTTCATGTCAAACTTGGAGGATAGTTGCTTCTTCACCTCCTTTATTGCGTTCATGTTGTTTCCAATCAACAACATGTCATCGACATACAATGATACATATATGAAACACCCACCTTATTCTTTGGAATATATGCAGTGATCATCTTTTCTTCTCACAAATACAAAACTAAGGACATATGTGTCGAAATTTAGGTACCATATCCTTGGTGATTTATTTAAACCATACATGGATCTTTTCAATTTGCACACCAAATATTTCTTACCCCTTAGTACAAATCCTTCAAGTTGTTTCATGTAGATTTCTTCTTCCAGGTCCCCATGTAGGAACATTGTCTTTACATCCATATATTCTATTTCCATATCAAATGTTGTAGCCAAATACATTAGTACTCTAATGGAAGTTAATTTTGCAACAGGGGAAAAAATATCACTAAAATCGACTACTTTGACTTGGGAATATCCTTTTGCTAATAGCCAAGCTTTGAATTTCTCAACTTGACCTACAGAGTTCATTTTCTTCTTGAATACCCACTTTCTACCAAGGGGATTTCTTCCATTTGGTAATTCGACTAAATACCATGTATCATTCTTATGCAAGGATTCCATCTCTTCGACCATGGAATCCTTCCATGGTTTTCCCTCTACTGATTCAACTGCCTCCAAGGCTGACTTGGGCTCTTCATCAGTGGCAATTAACACAAATGTGGAACAAATGTCAAGTAGAATATACCTTTCAACTAATTTTCTTACTCGTTTTGACCTCATTACAACCAGGGTCATTTGTTCCACCTCTTCATATGATCTAGTCGACTCATCTAAATCACCTTCTTCATTCCTCAGTTCAAACCGCACCTTCTCTGGATTATTCTATGTTTGAACCATCACTTCATACTTGGACCTCCTTTCAAATTATCTGAACACCACATCTCGACTATACATTATTTTCCTTGATGAAGGATCCCAGAGTTTATATCATTTCATTCCTTCTTTGTATCCAATGAAAATACACTTGATTTCCTTCTTGTCCATCTTACTCCTCTTTTCCTTGGGAACATCCACAAATGCATCACAGCTAAATAATATGAGATGTGAAACCAAAGTCTTCTTATTGGACCATACCTCATGTGGATTCCTATCGACTAGCACCAACGAAGGAGACATATTCACCAGATATTTTGTAGTGTCGACTGCCTCTGCCTAGAATTCTGGTGCGAGCCCGACACCACTAAGCATGCTCCTTGCCTTGTCCATCAATGTTTTATTCATTCTCTAAACAAATCCATTTTTTGTGGGGTATATGGTGTGGTATTTTGGTGTGCTATGTCACACTGCTTGCATAAATGATCAAATTCCTTTCCACATAATTCACCACCATTGTCAGTTCTCAGCACCTTAATATTCTTATCTGTCTGGTTTTCTATGAGATATTTAAACTCTTTGAATTTCTAAAAAATATTTGATTTCTTCCTGAGGAAATATATCCATGTATTCCTAGAAAAATAATATATGGAGACATAATACAAGGATCCACCAAGTGAAGGCACTGAAATAGGGCCAAAAACATCACTATGAACCAATTCTAGAATCCCCTTTTCCCTTGCCACTCCATATGGGAACCTCACCTGACTTTGTTTAACATATACCCAATGTTCACAAAAGTTGACTTCTAAATTACATTCAGGAAAATCTTCGACCATACCTTTGTTGTGCATATCTTGAAGTCTTTTTTCTCCAATATGTCTCATACTATCGTGCCATAGCATGGTTGGGTCATTTTGATGAGGACTTGTTGAGTCAAGTTGAATCGACTCAGCCTAAGCCAAGTCGAGTTGAGTCGAATTCAAGTTAACTTCAGGAACAACGATATTGTTACATCCAGTCGAGTCAACATTCCCTAATAACTTGTATAGGGTTCAAATCTAAACTCCTTTCATTAATACCATCACACCTCTAACCATATTGCATGTGTCGTTATGAAATAGAGTGTGCACCCCTACATCACTCATATTTCTAGCAAATACCATGTTTCTTTCCAAACTAGGAATGCGTAGCACACCTGGAAGGGTTCTACTCCTCCCATCCTATAGTGTCAATTTTAACTCTTCCTTGCTCAACAATTTTGGTTGTCGATTCATCCCCCAAGAACACATATCCCCCTTCATATCATTCATATTCATAGAACCATTCTCTATGTGGTGTCACATGATTTGGTTCTCCTGATTCGATCAACTAAACATCTCGATCCAACTATGTAATGCTCGATGCCAGGTACACATCGCCTCCCTTATTTGGAGTCATATTTCTCTCAGTCGATTATTTCTCATCGGATCTTGTACTAGATTTTGTTTACTTCGACTTGCAGTCCATTTTGTAATGCCTATAGTTACCACATTTCCAGCATCTTCTTGTTTTCAAATGAAACGGGGATTTAGATCTACCCTTCGACTTAGACTTTATACCAGATAATTTTCCTTTATCTTTGTCAATCGGTTTATCTCTTACCACTAATGAATCTTTGGTCGAACCTTCCATGTTCTTCCTTCTCATTTCTTATGATAGTAGAGATGAAACCATGTATTCTAGTGCTAATGTGGTTGAATTAATCCCTATAGCCACGATTAAGCTATCCCAGGAGTCTCAAAAAGAACATAATAGGCTAACACGTTTCTCCTCCTCGGTGATTTTAATATCTGTAGTAGATAACTAGCTTATCATAGTATTAAACACATTTAAATGATCAGTCATCAAACTTACCTCACTCATCCTCAGAAGATACAGTTTCATTCTAAGCAACAAATTATTTACTAGGGATTTTGATTGGTACAAGCTCCCCAATTTGTCCCATGATTTCTTGGTCAAATATTCACCTGATACATTCAGTAGTATCAAATTTGCAAGACAAATTTGAATCATACTCCTTTCCCTTCTCTCAAGTTTCTCCCATTCTTCCCTCGACATACCTGTTGGAATGGTACCTAGACAGATTATTTCCTATTGTTCTCAATCTACAAGGAGATATTCAATTTTAAGCTTCCAAAGCTCAAAATTCTGGCCATTGAATTTTTCGATCTCTATTCTCAAGCTACTCACCATTCTTTAAGCACACTCTTTGAGGATTTATGACTTACGACTCTTACTGAACCTAGGGTTTAGCTCATATCCAAGGTTGTTAAACCAAGGTATGATACCATATTTTAGGAAATGAGGAACACTTCCACACTAAACCTAGAAAAAAAGAGGAAGAAATATTTAATCAAGAAAGTAAATGACAAATAAAACACATAGTACACATAGATTTTACCCTAGAAACCCAAATGGGAAAAATAGCATTCCTTGAGCATTTTTCTCTCTTATTGTCTTATTCCTTTAGAATAAAATTTTACATTCCTAACGTTGGTCTACACCTAAGACATAATCGACATCATACCTTCTTGCTTTACATAAGAACAACCATGTAGCCAATTTGGATTACATCTACGTGACCAACAACCTCTAAAATGATTTCTCTAAAGATTAGTTTTTACAGCATTACAAAATTCCTTATTTATAGGATTTACAGTAGGAAAAACCCTAAAGAAAAGGCACCCAAAATGGTTACATATCCTCTCAGATCATTGACTAGAAATCCCACAAATATCGAGATTATATTACAGTTGACTCTAAGTCTATTTGCCAGTCGATTATCAGTCGACCTCCATTTGGTATTCAATTGGTTTCCATGCACCCTCTTTTCGACCTCTTGTCGGTTGACATCTTTAAATTGGTGTTGATTTCTTCGATTTTTACTTTAACCGGTCGAACCATCGCAACCTTCAACTTTCATTGTCATTTGATCCACCTCGACTAGACTTTCAATACAAAGAATATAACAACCCAACAATCATGGGTTCTCATGATGGACTCCTACAATGTAGTTGACCTAAAGGCATTCACTCATCCTCTCAGGGGTTCATTTATCCCTCCATGAATAACATCACCAACCTTTGTTGAGAAATATCTGTCACCATGACTACCATCCTCTGAAAATATCTGATGTATGCCTATGATGTACATGTTTTTCTAAGTTTTTCTAACTCCCTAAAGTGTATCTCAGGGTCCTTATTGTTGAACCTATCCATCAATCTCTAAGTGAATTCCACATATGAAATGATTTTGGTGTGCCCTAATGTCACCATCCCATGATACCACCATTTTTTAGCTTCTCCTTCCAAGTGGAGGGTGGCATACTTAATTGCTTCTTCCTCGGTCATTGGGTTAAGTCAGAGGTAAGTGTCCAACTTATGTACCCATTCTCTGGTTGTTCTCTTTTCACAACCATCGAAGGGTGGGATAGTCAATATCCCCACCTTGTGCATGAGGTCAAAGTTTTGTTGGCTCTGTGCTTCAATGTTCCATTCCTTAGGTATTCACTTTTGTTTGAGGTTGCATAAGTCATTATAGGAGATTTTCTCATGGATATCCTCATCTATCATCTCATACTCTCAGTATGAGGTGTTAATATCAAGCCCCTGATCCGGTTTCTTGTGCTCTCTTGTAGGCTGCTTTATCAAGAACTATGGTAACAAGGGCCTAGGGATCCTTAGGCTCTCACTCAATGTTGGGGTATGGTTATTGCTACTATCTTTGTGTATCATGTCACCCCAATGGGATTCATTAGGTCCACCCTAACCTGTACCATTCATATTTCCACGTTGGCCCACCAACTGTGTGAGCACATCAAGGGTTTGTTGTTGGAACCTAGTTGTATTTTCCTGTCTTTAGGATGCCTCATTCTGTCCTTTGACCAGGTATTTTAATATTTAGAGCATAGTCCCTTTAGGGTTGTCTACCATGATTCCCTCTGGCTTTGACTCTGTGTGGTTTGCTTTTGTTACTCTTTCTAGTGAATCTCAAGAAGACTTTACTCCACACCCTTTTCTCCTAGGCATCAATGTAGTCATGGGATGTTAGAATCACCAACTCTGATACCATTGCAATGCCCCCAACTAGGTTAGGTGGGAATATTACGTTTTCTACCCAAAATTTGTTATTTCTTATTATGTGAATATGTTGTTAACTTCTTACAAATAATTTTCTCAATTAGGAATATTTTCAAACATATAACATACATCCATTACTTAGAAAATAGAAAATATAACCTTGACATATTATTATGGATGGAAACTCCCAAAATCAATAAAATGATGTCTAATGGATGTAATAATAGTTGTAGAATACTCTTAATCACACAAATCTAATGGCTTCTGGAAATATACACAATCTAATACAGAAACAATACAAGAAACTTGGAATGATGCCAATATATGATGTCCATTGATCCAAGTCTCTCCAATCCATACACTGCTCTACTCCAGTAATGTCCGCTCTGCAGGTGGCCCTCCAACCTCTTATGAACCCTTCACAGACCTGCTCAAATGAACTACTGCAAACCCTAATTCGTAGAGGTCCTCACAGAATGATTGTGAGGCATTTAGCGAAGCCTCACGAGACAACCTGTGCTCAACCCGCATGGATGTCTCCTTCCTCGGTTACGTGAAACCCTCCTAGAACCTGCAGATCTGACAACCAACCTCCTTTAGAAAAATGACGCAAATACCCTATGCAAGATGATATGCCTCCAAATCTTCTCCAGGATGAAACCAAACACCATAATGAACTCAAATGAGGACTTTGAATGAATCCTCCTCTTTGTCTAGATAGGGTGGATATTGCACCATTGAAACTAAACCTGTGGTGGAAGGATTTTTCCCAAAACCCCAACGAAAACATTGACCACAAGATCACTCCAATAAGATATGAAATCACAGTCCCAAATAGAAGGGTTACCCCTCTATTTATCTTTCCTTTGGGCCTTCTAGATATTTCCCCTTTTTGACCAAATCAAACCCTTACTTTATGTTTCCCTCCAATTCCAATTAAATATAATTATTTATTTTATTTAATGTCACTTTTAGAATTTGTCATTCTTTTAACCCGGTGACACCAAATAAACCTCCTTGACTCCCTTTCTCCTTGTTGACTATAGCCTACAGGAGTCTTATAGGCTATTGAGTCATCATCCGTCAATTGGAAGGGGACATTACAGTTTATCTTCTCCTATTGAAACTATCTTCTATGGCTTCACTCACTAAAATTTCTCTTGTTTGCATATCCTCTATTGCAGATCCTCTCATAGGTCTAGGCATGTGTTTATATTCATCAACTAAGTTCCTGTCACTTCCTCAAGAGCTTATGTTTCTCTTTTTCTTCACTTCTTCAACTTCAATAGTTGTAAGGCTCACCACCAATGTCTCATTCACTTTTTGCTACCTCAACACACTTGTATCTCCAATCCACATCTTCATCTATTAATTCCTCTTGACTCGTGTGTGTCTTAGAATCTTATTTCTTCTTCCAAAAGAGATTTTTTGTTCTCTGATACCAAATGATGGCAGAGGATAAGGCTCTAATATGAATTGACATAGGTCAAATCCCTTTAACCTGTAGAAAAATCCACTAATGCATGGATGGTCGACTTTATCTAATATCCAAAACTTGAGCATTATATCTCTAAGAACATATGAAAAAGGGATTAGTCCTTTAATGATGTCCACATGGGTCAAATCCAAACCCCTTAAGTATTCCCTAAGCATGTACCTTAACTCTTCTTTAAACCCTTCTTTGAACAGGGATAAAAACAATCCTTTGTAACCGGTCCCAATTTCCTTCCAGTTAAATTGTTGTAACTGGCCACCAGTCCACCTTAATGTTGTGCTCTTAAAATTTTGTTCAGGTCCAGTTAATTGTCACCAGATCACCAGAACAACCAGGTCACCGAGACAAAAATTCTCCTATGCAATATTCATTGTTATGTGTCTCAATCATTGGGCCATTGGATCATCGGGGCAACGGGGCATCGGGCTACTAGTCAACCCACACTTTAGCGTCATGATACAAACATTTAACTTTGATCTGGTTTTCCATCATCTACTGGATGATCGGACCATCAGGCCCTTTGAATTTAAACATTGCACCATAAATTGTTGGTCCTGGTCTGGTTTAACTAGGCACCAGGTATGTGTGTCTTCCTTCAATTACTTTTACTCAACTCTGAATCTGGTCTGGTGTAGAAGGCCACCAGACACCAGGGTAATGAACCACCAGAACACTTAATCATTGTTCCTTTAGGGAATTGAAGGCCAGTCTAGTCCTTTTCTCTCAACCATTGATCACTCTGTCATCAACGGTCATATATTTTTTTATCTTATGCTTGACATATTCTCACTCGCTTCCATTGTACTTCTGGTTATGGCAAAATTCATAGAAACTTCGACTCATTTACCCTGGATCTATTTCATGTATTTATCTTCAACATAATCATCTCGTCCAACTCCTAATTGCATAAAATCCTCATCATACAGATATGGCTCGAATTCATTAGGGTTGATTGTTCATGCACTGTCATCTCATATTCATTTCTGAATCATTATTATAGGGTTATAAACACACATAATCCTTATGGACTCATTCTACACACATGAATTAACTCAAAATTCAAATACACAATGCTTGGAAGAACATAAATACACTCATTTCATTAATCCAACTATGTACATGGATTCTATAACTCATAAACCCTTATACTTCACATGGCTCGATATCTCCTTTTGGCTTGATTTCACTATGTTTGGCCATTGTTGATGCCCAAAGGATTACATATTTATGTGGAAGATAAACTTCCAGACCTACTAGAACAAATCCCTAAAATCCTACAACTAATTAAAACAATATCACTCCTCTACCATATATTTTGACCCGCTCTCTATTCTTGATTACATACATACAATAATCAATAAGATCGAATACTCCATACTTAGGAAAATCCACACTAACCCAACTAACTATTTAAATAATCCATTTACAGGATAATTATGGAAAACAAACCATATCCTTTTATAACCATACAAACTTAGGAAAAATACAATAATTTCATTAAAGAAACTCAGTCCCTTTGGTAAATTTCAAGACCCCCCTTAGGTTTTTTTCAACAATGTTGACTTTGGGAACTGTGCTTCTGCATCATAAATGGAAGTAAATGGTAAGCATCGATGCAATAACAAATCTATAATTTTTATATCATTCTGCCAAAGCAATTACATGTGGTTGTTTCTTGTGGGTTTTTATGACCTTCAACCCTTAGAAAGCCCCTACTTTTTGAGTGTTTTATATTTTTCGTGTGTTTGAGGTGAAAATATCTTAATTTCCCTCATCCTATTGCATGAAGAAGAGTTGGAGTCTTGAAGTAGTCCTAAGTGGCCTAAGGATGGAAGAATCCAGATGACAGTTATGAAAGGTGCCAACAACAAATGAGGTATAACTTTGTATTATGTTATTTTCCAGTAATCTAAAAGGAATATCTCTCTTCCCCCAAATTTAGTTTTTATTTTCAATAATTGGTATGTTTCTATATTTGGTGATGGAACTAAATCTCTTGATTAGTTATTTAGGATTAGTTATTGCAACCTTGTTTCTTCTTTTATTTTTGGTTTGAGGAAGGTTTCTTATATTCTTGTGTGCAGGTTTGGAAATTTTGATTGGAACAAAGACAAGTGGATTAGGAAAAACCATTGGGTTTCATATCCAAACAAGTATCAGACCAGGTAGTTCAACCTCATAACCTAAATTTAGTTATGAAAACTAATTGTTGACTAATCTTTGAGAAAGAATTGCATTGTTATTTGAATCTAATCTATAATAGTTCACCCTAGCTATAGGAAAAAAATTCTTGCAACAATTGAAATACTTTTAAGAATTGATATAAGGTTCATCTGACCCTTATCCATCTACAAGTATCATGGAGAAGGGTCAACCTACACTTTTTGACTAAGGAATCGACTATAATACATACAATAATTTGTAAAATGACCACTAGTCTCCATAAACAAGTAGCATGGAGAAATGTCAACCTACTCTTTTTTACTACCACACAGATTGCAATACCTGTGAGCATCGATATAGGGGTTAGCCAAATATTCTCTATGTACAACTAACATTTAGATTATGGAATCCATTTTAATTTCTAATAGCATCAATAAAAGGTTAAACCAACTATTCTCCATCTACAAGTATAATAGATAAGGGTAAGTTGAATATTTTTAGTTGCAACATATATTGCAATACATGTGAATATCCATCGAAGGGCTAGTCAATTGTTCTTCATCTATAAGAATTATTTAGAAGTATCGGTCGACTATTTTAAACTATGACATCCATTGTAATATGTATGAGAATCCTTATAAGGTTCTTACAACTATTCTCCATTAACAAGTATCATGAATAAGGGTCAACTAACCCTTTTTGGTTATCTTATCCCTTGTGGTACTTTCAAACATTCATATAAAGTTCGTTCGGCTCTTCCTCATCAACAAATATTTTGGAGAAGGGTCAACCAACTCTTTCTTAACACAAATTTCCCTTTATTATTAATTTTCATCTATGTGAAAAATGAACAATCAACTCTTTCTAGTTAATCCATCCATTGAAATACTTTTGAGCATTCATAAAAAATTTGACTAAATCTTCCCCATATACAAGTGGCATGGACAAGGGTTTGTTGACTCATTTTAATACATTGAAGAAGAGTTGATAAAATATTAATTGGAATTTATTTGTTTCAATGTTTGCTTGAATTTAGATAAGGGTTTACTAAGTGTTATTCATCTATAAGTAGCATGGAGAAGGGTTAGCCTACTTTTTTTTACTATGACATCAATTTCAATGCATATGATCATATGTAGAAGGGTTGGTCGACTATTCTTTTTAAACAAGTACAAGTAGCATGAAGAAATGTCAACCTACTCTTTTTTACTATGGCGTATATTGCAATACCTTTGAATGGTCAACTAACTCTTATCCATTCCACATAGACATCAATCACTCACTTAGATTATTCCATTCGAAAATTAATAATAGACCAATCCTTCTCTATTCACTTTTCATATTAAATGAGAAATCATGATCTCTAGATAAAACAATGTTACAAGTAACATGGAGAAGGATGTGACTTTTTTTCTCAATTTAAATTCTTATAGTCCATTCAACCACCTAATCCTTCAATTATAAGGAGTTAGAAGAAGAATCACTTGACCCTTCTACATTTGAAATGAGCGATTTATGATTTCACACCTATCATAGTTATCCATTTGTTTTTTGGATAATTTGCATGTTGGTTGTCAAGTTAGTCAACATAGATATATCATTATTAACATAATTAAAAGGATATATGAGAAGTATTGGTTGACCCTTATCCATGATATTTCCCATCTTTATTTATGTCCCATGATATCTATATAATACAAGATTCCAAGTGAAATGCATAAAGAGTGGATGATTCTTTTACATTCACATAGTTATTCCTCTATTATCCAACTAATTGATTCCTTATATAAAGTTATTAGAGGGAGATTGGAGAAGGGTAGATCAACCTTTTTCCATCGATGATATCTAGATATAAAAACTTTATAAGTATATTACAAATTCATCATCCAACTCTTCTCCATTTAGAAGGAAATAGGATACGTTTTAACCTCCCTTCTCCATGCTATTTGTCATCTTTGATGAATCCCATGGTCTCTAGGTAATATGGGATTCCAAGTGAAATATGTAAGGATCATTTGACTCTTCTACATTCACATCATTATTTTTCTATTAGCGAGCTAATTGATTCCTTATATAAAGTGATTAGAGGGAGATAGGAGAAGGGTCAAGTAACATTTCCCTATTGATAATATCTATATATAAAAATATTAGAAGTAGACTATGGAAGCATAAATTGACTCTTTTCCATTTACAAGTAAATAAGAGAAGGTTCAGTATATAATTATCCATGTTACTTGTCATATTCAATGAAATCACATGGTCTCTAGATAATACAAGATTCCAAATGAAACATGAAAGGATTAGAAGTAGATATGACAATTTTACAAGTAGCATGGATAAAGGTTGGTCGATTGTTTTCCATTTCAATCCTGAATGACTCTATCATTTAACATGATTAGAATGTGATAGGAGAAGGCTAGGTTGACCATTCACTATATACGATAAACATAGTATGAACTTTGTCAATGCTAGTTGCAATTAAGTTATATCTAGGTATGTTCATCATATCTAGATATAAAAACATTAGAAGTAAATTATAGAGGCACCATCTAACTATTCTCCATTAACAAGGAAACATGAGAAGGTTTTACTAACCCTTCTTCATTCTACTTGTCATTTTATTAAATATTATGGTATCTAAATAATATAGGATTCCAAGTGAAATAAACAAGGACTAGAAGTAGACATGACAAAAATAGTCCCTTTACCAATGGTAAAAATCATCTAAACTTTCTAAAATCTAGTTATAATTAAGATATATCTAAGTAGATTCATGAACTAATTTTTACTTCATTATTTTATATTATTTTATCTTTTTTAGAAAAAAATATGATGATTTGGATATAGTTTCAAATTTTTAGATTAAACTATTTTTTAATATCTATTTTTATTAATCATAAAATTATCTAATTTAATCTTAAATTTTTTTTAAGTTGAAAATATTTATATATTTTAAATGTCATAATTTTAAGAGAATTTCATTTCTTAATATTGATTTATGTAATAATATTGGAGAAGTCAACTATGGGTAATATGTCAAAATGAAAGAATCAAATAAAATAAATCTATTTCAAGAAGTAAATAATCATTAATGAAAAGTAGTTTGCTCAAAACTATCATTGATGAGAGTAGTTTGCTCGAGTTGAAGTTATAAAGAAATTTGATAATTTTGTCTTGCAAAAATTTGATAATTTTGTCTTGCAATCATTCCTTATTGTTAAAAAATACCATTCATATTTAATGAAAAGTAATCTTACACCTTGCTAAAAATTACCATCCATATTTAATGAAAAGTAATCTTACACAAGATCTTGTTTTGTGTATATATAATGGTTGGGTATTATTATCATACAATAAATTAAATCATATAGGAATATCAAATTTAACAAAGATAGATATAGGTATTATACAATAAATTAAATTATATAGGAATATCAAATTTAACAAAAATAGATATAGACATTTTATTTATGTTGGAGAATTGGTTTGTAACTATGACAAAATGATCAGTTTTGTATCTCATGTTCATGAATAATTATCTTTGACAATCCAATCCTTATGCTAAAATGCTAAGTCATTTAATAAGGGATTGTTTGAACTATCTTGAAAAAATATTTTAATAAGTCCACATTCAAAACCTTCAAGGAGAATCCAACTAAAGACAAGTTGAAAATAAAAAAGTTACGAGAAGGTGTTTTTAAGTCACAAAGAGCATGAGGGTGAGGGCTCTGCGGCTAGGGTTTTCTAGCCACATCCCTAAATCCATGGCGAAGGAGAGCATGGGAGAGGGTGAGGGCAAGGAAGAGGGGCACTGTCATGGCGTGCGCGAGCGAGGGCAAGGATCTCCACCAGAGGTGTGTAGGATATGCGGTACGGCATGGTAGGCATAGGGAGAGCGTGGTCCTGCGGTGGTGGTGGAGGGACGGTTTCCTGTGGGCTCTGTGGAGTGGTGGCTTCAACGATGTCTGTGGGCATGAAGACTCTGCAGATGGAGGTGGAACAGTTGCGGTGGATACCTTCAGTTTCAGGGCCAATTTTCTCCTCGCATCTGCAAAAACTGTCTATAACGACTTTCGGTGAGGTTCCTCATCGGTGTTTTGCGATGGGGGAGGCTTCCGAGGTTTTTTGCAGTGGTTTTTCGTCATCTCTTCTGGATCCTCTTATTCTCTAGCTAGGAGGGGTATTGGACCAGAGCTTTGAGATACACACTAGGGGTGTGTGGTGTTCTGCTTAACACTTTGAGGTCCTTTGCGGGCATGTGGTGTTTGGTAAACACTTTGAGGTTCTTTGGGGGCGTGCGGCTTCTAGTTTAGATCATTTTCTGGTTATTGTTGGGGTTTTATCCCTGTTTTGTCTCACATTATGCAACATATGAGCTGGTTGATTAAGAATCCTTGGAGATGTCAAAGATATTATACATTAATATAATTTCGAGCAAATTTTCTATTGGAAAAAAAAAAGTCACAAAGAGAAAGTTAAGTTTTTCTTATTCAATGAATTTTTTTCTCTATTAATGTTCATGATTTTTTGGGCACCTGTTCATCCTCAATTTCAAAAATTTATTATAGTGAAATTGTTAAAATTAGTAATATTTTTTCTATTGAATTTATCAATATCATTGATGGATGTAATTTTATTTCATTTGAACAAGATGAACAATACATAATACATTGGTTAAATAGAAAAGAAGAAAAATTCTCAAAGAACCTATTAATTTTTATAAAATGGATGGGCAACATATGACATCTTCCCAATTTTTTTTTTTTAAAAGAATTCTAAGTATCCATTGTGCATGAATGATTTCAATATTTTAAGACATGTTTCTTCAGTCATGATGTTCTTATACATGTAATTATCAATATACATAGACAACATAAATCTTTCAACATAGTGTGGGTTGAGACACTTTTATTGAGAAAGTTGTAAAAGATCAAGAGAAATGGATATACACAGGAAGACCAACTTGCTCACCAATCATCAAAAAGTGGCATGTATCATTGCAAAAATGTATCTTCATTAATTTCCACACCAATCATCAAAAAGTGGCATGTATCATTGCAAAAATGTATCTTCATTAATTTCCACACCAATCATAAAAAAGTGGCATGTATCATTGCAAAAATGTATCTTCATTAATTTCCACACCAATCATCAAAAAGTGGCATGTATCATTGCAAAAATGTATCTTCATTAATTTCCAAGTACATAAGGGTTCATCAATTATTCCTCGAGGATTTCTTGAATCTTATTTCTATTAATGTATATTTATTTTTTACTAACTCTTCACATATTTTGGAATCCATTTTTTTAACTGAATACAAAGATATTTTTGACCAAGTTAAAGAATATAACATAAAATATTAGTTGGCCTTTCTTTGTTATCCAACCAATGGGTTGAATTTTTTTATCTTTGTAGAAATGGTGGACTAGTATTTTTCCAAAAATGGTACCCAAGATAATTTTGTGTAACAAAACAAATCAACATAGTGAAAAAGTTTTAGATCCACATGTATAATCTATGAGATGAAATAACTATTATTGCAAATAGGGTGTTAGTTGGATCAATTTGGTTGCATACAATACAAATCTAGATCCTAGCATGAACGAAAAAAATATGAATGCATATTGTAAAAGTGTCAACGAGGAAAAAATATTGGTATAAGTTGGAGATTCAGTGATTGACATTATTAGTCTAGTTGACGTATCTAGCTTCTAGTGATTAGGAAATGTCCCCATGTATATTGATGAATAATCTTATATTGACATGTGTTTTGTCATAGAAATAAGTTATCTCACTATTCCTATGAGTAATCATGAATCGAGTTGTATTTATAGAAAGGATGATGGCAATTAATACTTGGCATTCTCTTCTGAGTGGCCTAAAAAAAATTATTTTGAGGTGGTTGGCTCAAAAAGTTGACTAAACTAATAATGCCAATCACAAAATATCTTGCTTGTACCAATAATTCAAACTATGAACTCTCAACACAATCAAGGAAAATACATGTTATTAGCTCATATTTTTTTCATAAATGATGCTAACAACTACAAAGTTCACAATGAGAAATAATATATTCAATAGAATCATTTCTCTTAATTGTTTCATAAATAGAGAGGAGAAACAACTAAAGGCAAATAAGAGAAAGATGGAGGATGAAGAAGGGGAGGCACAAATTCTAAATGATGCAATTACCATATTATATTATACATTAGAAAATGTTTTGGAAATTCATCAGATTTCATATATTGTAGTGGATTTTTTGTTTTACTTCTATCTGTTATATTTGAATACCACATTGAGTAGCATAAATGATCAACGACCTTTTCTTTGTGAGGTAGTTGTGGTTGATATGAACATTGTTGTTTTTTTTTCTTTTGTAAATAAAAGAGAACTATATTGATATTCACATATTTATGTGTCAATACAAAAACTAGAGTTTGCCACCTGCCCCACCACAGTAGGGAAACCAGGACAAGTGGCCATCAGAGTCAAGTGTATTTGTAACTGTAATTGAAATCGTTTATGAAAAAAAAGATAAGAATGTTCTACTGTGCAGTGGGCTTGGCCAACTGCCTTACAGAGCTTGACATAGAATTCTAATTCTCCACAAAATTGACTAAAGCAAAATAAAACCATAAAACCTGAGAGAGCTATCTTGGGCTCAATCGTCCTTGGGAGTTGTAGGCTGAGAAAAAAAAATTTCCACAAATTGGACATCGTTTTCTAGTTGGAGAAGTCGTCATCGTGTCCATCAAGAGGTCCAAGTGTTATCCCAAGAAATTCTAGATATGGTCTTTGTCATCCATTTTTTGACGGAGCTCGAAGATGAGCTGAAGGTGCTCCTATGAAAATCGAATTGCGGTGGGTGGAGGTGGTTCCTTCGTCATGTCTATATCCATTTATTCCATTGCTTCCATTGCATCTCCTGCATCCGCTACATCCACTACGTCCCATTCTGCATCCATCGCTGTCATTGTTGTCAAGGGAGCACCTTGCCAGCTGGGGGGAATATCTTCCTCCACCACGCAGGAGCCAATGCCAAAGAAATGGTCTGGAGAGTAGGATTTTGGAGGTTCAATTTCAAGGCTACGTCTGGGCAGAGGGGAAGAATTCTCGGGAGGGAGAATTTCTTGCATGAAAGGGTTGCTACCAGGGTCATTGGTGGGAATTGGGGTGGGGGGTTGGTTTTGCTGAGGCCTAAGATGACTGGTGATGATGAGGGTGAGATGGGAGGGGGGGAGACAATTGCGCCTAGTGAAGGCACTGTAATATAGTGGGCCTCTCCTGGACTTGTCTCGTTCCTTGGGCATGATGTGAGCCTTGATGAATAGAGGAGGAATGGTCATGGGCAGGCACAAAGAAAAAAGGTTGTGGAAGATCCAGAGAAGGTTGATGAGCATACGGGAAAGATGCCAAGGAGGAATGAGAGAACGGTTTGGCATCCCAATCTTCATAGAGCCTTGTGATTTGACATGGGAGGGAGCCATGAAGTTCAAGTTGAATTCAAGCCTGGTGCAGGTACACCTAGCTTGGATCTCACATGGCTCCCTTAGTTCTCCATGGAGTGAAAACACACATCCATTAAGCCCCAGTGAATGCAGGCCATTCGAACTGAGGGTATGGGAGGCTAGAGGCAGGGATTAATATCTCCCTATGTTGTTTGGCACCACCTGGCTACCATTTTCATCCACTTGTCACCCCATCCGGGGGAGGATGATCCTGAAGTGCCAACTTCATGCATTGAAGCAGTAGCTGGGAGCTCAGGGAATTCCTTGATTCAATGTAGATGTCTTCTTGATTGTTTACTCCCGCATTCGCTAGCATGTCCGCCACCTTGTTGGCCTCACATCTTGTGTGTGAGGTGATTAGAGTAAGGGTGAGCCTGAGAAGAGCTTTAAAGATGTTGAGGGGCCCGGGGAGACGCCAACTAGGGGTGATCCTCTTCGGGTCCTTTCCTATGATGATTTTTGTGGCGAGGTTGATGATGACTCTAGAATCCCCTTCTATTATTAGACTGGTGAGATTGTGCTCTATATCCATTTGGATCCATTTGATTAGTCCCCAGATTTTTGTTGAGTTATTTGTTTCATATCCTATATTTGTTTCCATTAGGTGTTGTATTTGTCCATCGATTCCCGAATAACAGCTCCAAATCCAGATCGACCAGGATTTCCCTTGGATGCACCATCAAAATTGACTTTATGGAAGCCTGGGGGAGGAGGAAGCCAAGAATAGGGACTAGGAAAAGAGGCTTGGGATGAGTGTTGGGGAGATAGTGTGGGAGTCAAGGTGAGATTCCAATAGCTTAGAATAGAGGTTTCAAAGGGATCTGAAGGGAAGTCTTTAGGGGTCCAAGGGTGGAGTTTGAGAGTTTCTAGGATGTTCTTGTGAATGATGGTCTAGAGGGTTAGGGGGGGCGACGCTTGAGAGTGTAAGATTCTTCTATTTCTCTCTTTCTAGAGTTTCCAGACTAAGAAGACAGGTAGGAGTTGCCAAATTCTATTTAGGATGGGACTTTTGTAGGATCCATCCCCCCAGCTTTTTAGAGTGTTGATGATGTTGTTTCTCTCCCAATTGGTCCTTTTCATGCTCTAGGCAGCCTGGGTCCAAATTATATCATTGTAGGGGCAACGATTTAGGAGGTGTTCCATGGTCTCTTCCTACTGCTGACACAAGTGGCACATTGAGGGTCCTATGAAGCCTCTTCTTCTGAGGTTATCCCAAGGTAATATTTTGTTTTGAACCATTAGCCATAGAAAGGTGGAGTTTTTCAGCTAAAGTTTAGATTTCCAGATTGTAGTCCATATATGATCTATTTTGTTGTTCTGAAAGTTTTCATGCAACCTGTAGCCTTCTTTTAGTGTGAAGTTTCCATTGGGAGTATATCCCCATCTGAGGATGTTTGGGTCTGAACTAAACTGAATTTTCCTTTGTTGGAGCGTTTTTTTCCAAAGCTACAAGTTACAATCTCCTGCCACATGAAGATCCTAAGCAGTCTCTTTACATTTGCGCCAGGGGGGGGCTAATGGAGGTGTTCACCTAAAGATCAGCCACTTTGAGGGAGGGGAGATTATGAATGTGATCCATATATGATTTTAGATTATCCTCAGTTTGTAGGGGGGGCATCTACTGCCAAGATTATGTCCAGAAGAGTGTGCTCTGACCATTTCAGATTTCCCAAAAGGCATGTTCTTGAACTAAAGTGTGATTTTTCCAAGAAGCATTTTAGATATTGGATCCCTGGACCTTATCCTGCATTCAGAATAGGTGGTCTTGAGGGATGTTTGGGGAATATTTCCATTTCCAGAGTTGGGCCCAGAGCTATGATGGGGATTTGAGCCATTGCCACGAAGGTTTTGCACCCATTGTGTTGTTTAATTTGCCAGGATCTCGTAGGCCCAGACCTCCTATGGATTTGGGTTTGCAGATTTTTTCCCAGTTGACCAGAGCCCGTTTTTTATTCGGATCATGGGCATGCCAGAGGAAGCTCCTCTGGAGGTTTCTTATTCTTTTTCTGATAAATTTGGGTGCAGCAAGGGCCGAGAAAAGATAGGTTGGGATGGCTTGAAGCACATATTTTAGGAGAGTGAGTCTGGTTGGAAGGTTAAGAGAGTGGAAAGTCCAATTGTTGAGACAGTTGGATATTGAGAGCAGAAGGGAATCCCAAGAGATGTTGCAACTGACTAAGTCTGAGAGTGGGAGTCCCAGGTATTGAGAGGGTAGGGAGGAAATTGGTATATTTATCAAGTGTGAGATATGTTGTTGGACCACTATAGGTGTGTTGAAGAAGAAGAGTTGAGATTTATCTAGGTTGAAGGAGGTTCCTGAGGCTTTGTTGAAGTTAGTGAGAATGGTTCTTAACTTACCTGCTTCCTGGGAAGTGGGGGTGTTTAGGAGCATCGTGTCGTCAACAAATTGGCCTCGCAAGGCGGTTGGTTGGAGGCCATGAAGATTAAGGCCTTGAAGCGAGCCATTCTGGATGGAATCTTTGATGTAGTGGCCAAGGCCCTTGGCCATTATTACAAAAATGAAGGGGGATAGCGGGTCTCCTTGCCTTATACCTCGAGACGGTGTGAACAATTGGGAGGGACCATCATTGATCAGGATTGAGAACAAGGTTGAGGAGGTGAGGTTCAATATCCAGTAGATTCATTCATTGCTAAAGTTGAAGGCTTCCAAAAGTGCTTTCATGTAGTTCCAACTTAGTTTATAAAAATCTTTTAAGAGGTCCAATTTGAGTATCATACCTAGGGTACGAGTGATTTTGAGAGAGTAGATGACTTCGTGAACCAGAATGACATTGTCCATAATTTTTCTACCTTCTACATATTCAAACTTTTCTTTGGAGATCATGAAGGGGAGAATGGGTTTTAGCCTCAGAGCTATGACTTTGGATATGATCTTATAGATCACATTGCACAGTGCTATGGGCCTAAAATTCTTCGGTTTGGTGACACTTTCTTCCTTGGGTATGAGATTGAGTAAAGTGGCATTTAGTGGTGGAAGGAATTTGCCTGAGACCCTAGATTCCTCAACTACTAACCATACTTCTTCACGAAGCATATGCCAGCAATGGTGGAAGAAATTAGTGGTGAAGCCATCTAGACCTTGAGCCTTGCCCTTAGGGAGATTTTATACTACTTGATATGCTTCAACTTGGGTTATGGGCATCATGAGATATGCATTTTTCTTTGAGGAGATTAAGGTTGGGATGTTTTGAGTGATCCTTTCATGTCTTGGAGTCTTGTTTATGATGGATTTTGAGATTATATCCTTGTAGTATTCCCATAGATCATTTTATATTTCCCTATGGGTTAGGATGGTGTTACCTTGGTTGTCTTCCAGTTTTGTAATGTGATTAATGAAGCGTTTGTGGATCATAGATATGTGGAAGAATTTGGAGTTTTTGTCCCCCTCTTTGAGCCACTGAACATGACATTTTTGCTTCCATAGTATTTCCTCATGCTTATATCTTTCCTCCTGCTACCTTTTGAGGGTATCCTCTTCATATTGTTGTTGGGCATCTGTATGACATGTTTGGATGTTCCTCATCTATATGTCTTCAAGTTTCTTTTCTAGCACTTTTTGGTCCTGAAAGATGTTTCCAAATGCATCTTTGTTCCATTGGCGCAGCTGGTGCTTGAAGTTTTTTAGCCTTTGTTGGAATTTGTACATACTAGTTCCATGATGGATCTCTGCATTTTCCCACCATAGTTGGGATAGTTCCTGAAATTCTGGGTGGGATAGCCAGAATTTATCGAACCTGAAGGGTTTGAGATTTAGAATGGCTATCATATCTATCCATAGTTACACTAGCCAATGATTTGACCCTGCTTTCGGGAGTATGTTGGCTTCTACCATTGATCCTTCTAAAAGAAGGGCTTCCGAGATGAGGAAGCGATCCAATCTTATTGCAATTTTTTGAGGGATTGATCTCCTGTTGGACAAGGTGAAAGTGCCATTTCATGTTTCGATGTCAACCAATTTGAGATTGTTAATGAGTTTCTGGAGTTTTGATCTATCCTGCTCTAGGTGTTTCTTCCCTCTTGTTTTTTCCCCAAGGGTGAGGATGATGTTTATGTCTCCTCCAATAATCCATCGTTGTTGCCCAATAACTTATCCCAGATAATCCATGCTTCTGAGGAAGAGATATTTTTCTTAGCTTCCCTGAGGGCCATAAGCATTGGTGATTATTCCATCTTTGTCAGATCCTATTGATCGGTAGTGGGCAGTTAAAGTGTTTGTCGTAGAGAGTGCTTTATCCATTATCACCATGGTTGTATTCCAAAGAATGGAAAGTCCTCTTTCTTCTCCTTTCGAGTCCAGATGGTAATAGTTTCTTTGTCTCTGGCATATTTTGAATATGTCCTCCTCTATGGGTCCTGCACATTTTGTTTCTTGCAGTAGTAGGATGTCTAGGTATTCAACTTTTATACAGTTTTGGATAATCCTTTGCTTGGATATTCCATTTAAGCCTCTAATGTTCCATGTGATGATTTTCATCATAAACAGTTGGGGGGGTGAGAGAAGGAACTTTTTGAGAGATGTTGGATTTGTCCCGCATTGATCATATAGTTACATGCCTCCTTTAGCAGTTGTTGAACATGTTTTCGTCCTCATATTTTGTTCTCCTTGTGGTTTTTCCTAGGTTCTAGGTTTGGATCAGCACATATACCTAGCCTGGAAGTGGCTCCTATTGTAGAGTCTAGGAAGACCTTGTGGAATTTCCTAAGTTGATCATCCAGGATGGTTTGGAGATCCATTTTGTTTAGCGCTTCCTCTAGCTTATCCAAATCTATGTCCTCCAACTCCTGCTCATTCAACTCCATTGTAGTGTCTTCTTCCATCGCTGGGCTCTTTCCTGGGATCAAAGGGGGTTGATATTCTGGATCGATTTTCTTCTTTGTGCGTGTCTATTGTTTTTTCTTCTCCTTGTTTTTGATGTTTCCCTTGTCTGTTGAGAGGTGTGGGTTTTCAATCTCTTCTACCTCTAGAAGATGATTGAGGGCGTCGAAGGAGTTGGCGTTGGAGTTTTTCCGCCCTCCTCCTTGATGAGTTTTCTTCTGAGCTTGCTTTTTGCGATTTTGGACCTATGTGGAACCCTCTTTCATTTTCTCCTCCATTTCTAGTTTGGTTGGGGCATTGAGGAGGAAGTCCCTAAAAATATGCCCATGTTCATGACATTTCCTGCAACGGAATGGTATGTGTTCGTAATCTATGGTATGTTCCCATTCCTTATCCTAGTATTCCAGTGTGACCGAACCTGGTAAGCCTTTGAGATGTCCATGTAGATGCATATTATTGCATAAGATGTGTCTTTTATTTGTTTGGTAGCTTCTGAAGACTTGACATGCCTACCTAGAGTGTTGCCTATGCACGCTAGTATCTCCTCTAACCAGAACTCCTAAGGCAGAGAGTAGAGTTGGATCCATACTAGGGTGTAAGAAAAGTTTTCCTTTTCAGGGTTGAAGCGGTCTGTCCAAAAGCGTAGGTACAGGCCTGCTGAGTTGTAGAAATATGGTTTGCCTTCAAAAATTTTGTCTTTTTCTTCTAGGTTATAGAGTATTACTGTGAAAAATCCTTTGGAGCTTAGTTGGAGCTCATAGTATCCTTTCAAATTCCACCAGGTTTTGATCCAGCGAGCTAGGTCTCTTTTAGATGGCCATAGTCCAATAAATTTTCCAATGAGTGCATGATCCCTCATGAACTGGGTATGCTCGCCTACCCTGGTTGATTTGATGACATATTTTGGCGTTGTAGGTGTCTATGGGATGCATTTTCCAGGTATTCGGATTTAAGAAGCTTTTGGATGCAACGATTTTGTATCCATGCTCGTACCTCTGTCTTGTCTAGTCTCTTTGTGTAGGATTTGGTTCCTTAGATGTGGCAGGGGTTTGAAGGGTGGTCGACGTGGTTTGGAGATTTCTGTCTCATGTGCGACTACATTCCGGTAAGAGGGGGATTTCACCCCTCTGTCTTATGTCATCTTACTGTGTCAGAGAATGTGGCAGGGCAGGTGCACCAGGCAGGAACATAGGAGAACAGGTGGTGCCAGGACGTGCAGGTGTGCAGTGCATCAAGGCTCAAACCCTGGGCATAAACCCTAATTTCACTTCTAAACACAAAAATTGGTTATGATGTGAACAATGTTGTTACTAGTTGGATAAAAGATAATTAATTTTAGTTATTTACTTTATTAAGTACAAACATAACAAAATGCACATATATTTTTTTAAATGATGTATATAAACAAATTTGGTAAACTAAGCATGTATATTGTACACTAAATAGATGAAAAGAAGAACAAATGAACTTTAATTTGGAGTATATCATTCATATTCAAGAAATTCATATGAAGGGTTTTATTTTCTTCTTCTTTTTCTCCAAGGAAAACTTCATGAGGAAATCTCATGGGGAAACCCAAGGGATGATTCACCTATTTGGACAAAACTAGCTAAATTCCCAACAATATTAGTAACAACCAATTTGAGTTGAACTCTTGAGCTTATTTGAATGGTTTTCTATTATACATGTGATTTGTTTAATGAAATATGTAGAATATGAAGAAATAACATTAATGGAATTGGATTGGAGAGATGATAATGATGTCTTCAATTATTTTCCTTCTTATAAAGAGATGAGTGTCCATGTTAGTGAGCATATATTTCAGAAAGAGATAAATAAATCATTTTGGGAACATATTATTCAAACATATACAAATATATGCTATATCAGTTTTATCACTATATAACAAGTGCTTTAAACGTAAGGTAATCCCATTTAATCTCAATCTCCCAAAATTAAATCATGAATTCTTAACTGGAGCAAATGGTCTGTCACTAATCACAGTGGAATCTTAAACGATGCCTTGTCTTAAATTTTAGTTGGTAGTTGTCTAAGTCCTTTTGTCTTGCGCCTTCTAAAGGAGACTTGGTTTCTCATCGTGGGTGCGTCTTGTTAGTCGTCGGGTGGCGTCGTAGAGTTCAGTGTGTCTATTTCTTTCTACACGTGCGCACACACCTTTAACAAAAAAAAAATTGCACCTGTTGTCAGAGTGGTCGTCGTCACCAGGAGGTTGTTACTTTTGGGTACAGAGGGTTGTTTCATATGGTAAATTTCTTGGTGTTGTCATTCACAAGGAAAACTAACAATCTCTTTCTATTACAATAGAGGTTATTCGTTAAGAATTGTCTATGAAATATTTTACATAAATTCTTACCAAGAAAGATCAAAATGAAGGTGAAGGATAATATATGGACTTTATGTATTTGCTTTTAATTATTAATTTATAGATTTTCAATATATCTTTGGGGTTATATCAATTGATATCTTCTATTTTATTTAATTAAATTTTGATTGACTACTTTTAGGTGAGAAAGAAAATGGAAAGGAAAACATGGATGAGAACAATCCTACAAGAAATGAAGGTATATTTATTATCATTTAAGTAATTTTATTATTGTAATTGACAACTTTTTTAGTGAAGTTAAATGTTTTTTTAAGTGAATTTATATTCCAGTGCATATAGCCTAGGAAAGGGTCGAACAAACCTTATCCATATTGCTTGTAATATTTAATCGAATCCTATATTTATCCTTATATAAAACAATATGGAGAAGAATCCATTTCAATGTCAATCATCATGCCAATAAACTAATAAATTTTCTTATTATCATGATTATTCTCCATTTAAATTCTAATAATCATGTAAATAACTTAATTGACTCCCTTCTTCAATCTCATTAGAAATAGAAAATAGAATGGTTGATTGTTCCTTCTCCAAATATGAGAAAAATCGACCAACCCTTCTCTCTACTACTTGTGATATTTAACAAATTCTTATGATCCCTAGAAACAACAACAATTAAATAAACATGAAAAAGTTTCATCCATTTTTTTTATATCCTAATCATCATGTTAATTACCTAACTAATTTTCTTACTTCATTTGTTTAAAAAGAGATAAGAGAAGAATAAACCAATATTTTATCGTCTATGATCAACCCTTCTCTATGCTACTTTTATAAATTATCTATATCTTGACTCTCTTTAGAGCAAGCAATGCTAAGGGTCAAACAAGTATTCTCTATAGAGATATTCTAAAAAAAAAATCTAATCCTTTTATATACTTTTGATTCACTTTTTCTTGCAACACTAATGGTTCTCAATATAATCTTCTCTAAAATAATGGTGGGAAAATATCAACCAACGTTTTTGATATTTGTATCCATTGCATTGTGTACAAGTATCCATTGCATTGTGTACACGAACCCATACTTGGGTTGGACACCCTTTATCCATTCAAATTTTCCCTTCAATAAACATTTTCTATTAAGTAACCTCTTGTGTTTTGACTAAATTGATTTTGAGGAAACATAAGCTAAAATGTATACATACATATTTTCTCATAGTGGGTCTTCCAACACTTTTTTTTTAATCCTTAAAAATTTGTACTATTAAAAGATTCTAAACCTTCCACATTTACATCTCACATCAATCAATTCTCAAAACATAAGCCCCATTTCCTTTTTTAAGGAATCCTCTAGAAGGGTTGGACTACCTCATATTAAGCCACTTGAAGGTTTTCAATATAAAGGGACATAATAATTTCATTCATTGGTTCTACAATATAATATCTTAAAATATTTACTAGTCAATTTTATATTTCAAATTTTATTTATTTAAAAAATATAAATACTTTTTTTCCTTTTGATTTTTTTTCATTGAGTTAGTTAAAAATGTTTATAATTATTTCTTTTCAATAATTAAGATGGACTATCGATGTTTTATTGTTCTTTATATTGGTTAAAAAAAATTATAATTATTTATTTTTAATAATTAAAATTGATTATCGATATATACTTCTCTGGGAGAAAAGTTATTTAACTCTTCTTCAAATTAATATTAAAAAAAAAACCACTTGACTCTTCTCTTCCAAATTCATATTGAGAAAAGGTCAACCAACTCTTATCCCAAATAATACTAATATTGAGAAAATTTAAACCAACTCTTCTCAATAACATGATACATAGTTTTATATGTTTATTCATAGGAGATGCATTTATCATATAAAACATAATACTTGACTTGCAAAACTATCGATAAGTAATAGTTTTCAAATATTTATAAATTATTTTTATATAAATGTTATCTTAATTTAAATAGATTAAAATAAGTATTGATATGCATGGTTTTATGGTACACATCTTTAAGATTATTAAGAGTATATTTTATTTATGGTTAAAGTAGATTAGAGTAAGCATTGATATGCATGGGTACATCTCTTTAAGGTTATTAAGGGTATATTTTAAGTATTGATATATATGGTTTTAGGTTATTGAGGGTATATTTTAAGTATTGATATGTATGGTTTTAGGTTATTGAGGGTATATTTTAAGTATTGATATGTATGGTTTTATGTTACATCTCTTTAAGGTTATTAAGGGTATATTTTATTTATTGTTATGTAGCAAATGGTTACAAGAAAAAATAAGATTTGAGAAATAGATACAAGGATATATTTCGAGAATTTTAAGTTATTTCACAAAGCAGGTCAAACTGGAAAGAATAACACCACATAGTGCAAGATAATGATCTCATGAGAGAATTTCTTACCTTTTGTAAAAATAGCAAGACCATATAAAAAGATGAAGATGTAGAAAATGGAAATGCAAATAATGAACAATATGTTTGTATTTGGGAGAGCATCAGATAAATATTCCAAAACATATTTTGTAGAGCATCAGATAAAAAAATAAAACCGTTGACATTGTATTTAACTTTTTTTCCAAAAAGAAAATTCACTCAAAATTGTATTAGATAATAAAAAAATTTACACTTCTTCAAAAGGATCATTTTCTGTAGTACATGCTACTAAATCCATTTCAAAACATCCATGACTAGTCTTATTAAAAAATCCATGCTAGCGAAGAAAGCTCGACCAAATCCTTGATGCCACCTTGTTCTTCTGATTTGCAAGTCTGAACCAATTAATAATCGAACAATTGGAGAAATATTTGTCCTTCACCACTCTATTCCAGATACCTCCCTGCATTAAAACCCTCAAAAGTGTGTTTTCCATCAGTGCCAAATTGAAATGTGTAAGGTTGCAAAGTCCCCAACCTCTATTTCTCTTTGGTCTAGACAACAATTCCCAATTGCACAAATGGTAATGCTTCGAACCAAAATGCCCACTCCATAGAAATTGGAACATCATCTTCCTGGTCTTTATTAGAACCGATCGAGGAATAAACTCCAATGACATCCAATAGACCGCTTGTCCCTCCAACACTAATTTAATAAGGATATATCTTCTGCCAATCCACATCCATTTATAGTACCATAAACTAATTTTCTTTGCAATCTTTGATACCAGCCAATCCCAATCACATGCCTTTTGAATCCCTGTCTTAAGATGATAACCCAAGTATTTAAAGTCATCTTCTAGAGTGCTAACATTGTAAGGGAGAAATGATTTGAAAGCTTCTAATTCACCCTCTGTGAGCCCTTCAACCCTTCATAATGGATCGTAGTCTTTGATTGATTTACAGTCAAACCCGACGCCTTGCAAAAAACAGATATAATAATGTATATTTATTTTTATTCAATTAGACAAGCATTTGCCATAATGAGTACGTCCTCCACAAACAGAAGATGCATAACATATATAATTTAGCTTAAAAAAATATTAATATATAATTTGCTTATGTGATGCATAACATTTATTTGTGAAAATAAACCAAAAAACATGTTATTCATAGAAAAATTAGAGGATGTTATGTTTTGTAAAAAAAAAAAGAATAAGCGTCAATTCTTCGCGAGAATCAATTAAATTTTCAATAAAAAGTGTTCAACCTATGCCCTTGAGATGTAAGATTCTTAGATTGTTTCTTTATTAAATTCAAAGTTTTACTTTGGTCTCAATAAAAGGAAAATGAAAATAAGGGATCACATACAAGAATGTTTGAAAGGCGATAAATGGACATTACACTAACGATTCAACAAATGCATTCTATTGAAAACATGGAAACAATATGGACTCATTCCAATTATGATTTTAATGAGAAAAACACCATATTGATTGATATCCAGTCTAGTGTTACTAGAAAAACAATCAAGGAATTATCAATTATGAAATGTTCGGACCATAATCAACTTGATAATGATTGGTTGATGACTACTTTATGATAGTTTTTGTCTTTGTCCACGATACATGAAAATGTTAAGGGCATGAGACCATCTCTCTTAAACTATGAGGTGTAATGCACCATTCGTTTTTTATTCTAATGATAATGGTTTCAGTCTTAAATTATATTTATGTGATAAGTTGAAATTTCTTATTTTCTAATACCATCCATGATAATGGTCATTTATTTTTTTTTAACATATTTGGTGAATAAAATGTTTTATGATTTTTATTATTTATTGATTTATTTAATTTATACAAATTATTCTATTAACAAATTAATTTAGCTTCTTTAAATTTATTAAATTTTTGAAGTAACGGATTTGTCATGTAGTTGAAAATAAATTAATAATATTGGGAGTAAAGGAATTATTATCTCAATTTCTAAGATTTATGGAATATACACTAGTACACGCCTTGATTTTATGTTTGGTTATTACAAGTATTATAAACATATGTTTAGGTATAATGTTTTTAATATTGCATAAGAACATTTTTATGTTGTTAGGGCTCTGCCCTAACATCCCTACTTTAGGCTACACATGAGCTAGCTAATTGTTGTATGTGGTCATCTTCTTTGAATAAGGCTCATTGGATAGTAGTGGATAGTTATTCATTATAAAAGGGTCCACTTTATAAGGTCCACTAGGTAGTAGGTACCCATTAGTGATGGGACCACAAGTATTTAGGGTTTTTTCTATGGAAAATATATTTAAAGAGATAGGAGACTATGGAATATTTGTCTTGTGTTTTGTATTTAGAGCTTTGCTCAATGGAAGGCTCCCCCACCTTAAGAGGCAAGTGAAAATTATATTCTTCTTCTCAATATCAATATACAAGGGTCTCTTTAAATATTTTATCTTATTGTCTCTTGTTTGTGGTTAATCTACAAGTATACCTAGTTGTGTTTCAATTTTCAAGGGTTAAAGAACACTACAAGTGGTATCAAAGGTCTTTCCTGAGCCAACACACATCTCAATTTTAGTAGATTTTTTTTTTCGATCTAGAGACTGTGATAGTGTCTTTAATTAACATAGTGATATATGATTTACCATGTAAAACTATTGTTGGGGAAGAATACACATCAGAAATACAAGTGGAATCATATTGTTGTAAACCCGTGTAACCACTTTTGATACCCCTTCAAGTAGTATTGCATCAGACAACACTTGTATACAGAATATTACTTTCATGTACATTTTTGTATATCAAAAGACTCCTATGTGATGCAAGAGAATCCTAGCTTCCAAGTCAGTATTGACAAATCAAAGCTTGTGGAAGACAAAGATCCAAAAGGGGGTGTTGACATTTGAGGAGGAATTCTAAATCCTTGATGTAAATAATCATATTTTCTAAGTTGATAAATGAATCTCTAGAGAGAATGAGTCATAGGTCTAGAAGTTTGGATAGATAGAATTGGTTGAGTGAGAATCTGCCTTGTCATAGACTTGAGAGATTTTAGGGATGATTTATGGAAAGATTTTAGGATAAAAAACAAACTTAGTTTGTTCCTAAACTATATAAATATGTTGTAAGCCTACAGGTACAAATATAGAGAATAAGCATAGAATAGAGACAATAGGAAGGAAAAGGTTGAGTGTGAGAGGAGAAACAGGTCAGGGTAGAGTATGCCCATATTGTGTATCAGGCCAAATATTTTGTGTAATAGAATATCATTTATGAAAATCATATTTACATACTTCTGTTTTTGTGAACACCTTTGTCTATGTATTGATATTGTGATGATTGTCTATGTTAAGTATAATGGTAAATT
>JZKD02S0540774.1:703941-718056 GCA_000966675.3 Picea glauca
TACCTGGGTTATCAAGTTGTATGGCTAAGGGAAAGGTTGAGCCTCATTATTTAGTGCCCTATGATATTTGGGTGAGTATTATTGTTGGAACCAACAACTATATTAGAGGGATATAGTACCTAACACTCCTCCGTATCAATGACTTTGCAAACCCTAACTTATGCAGTCAGCTAGTTAAATTCCTACATATTTAATGCATCCAGAAGGAATTTGAAGATTATGTCACAATAGTAATAATTATCCAAGATTTTGGGTCTTGATGGCATCATTGTGGGAGACCTATCTCAAAATATTCCTTGCATCATGTTGATCACATGGCTATACCTCTTAAATAACCATTTTTGGGTGGACCTGACAATACAGTGATTTGGGCTATATCTGAAAAGGCTCCTTTCAAGCTATTGGTCGGAGTGAGATAAATGGGGAATAAATATTTCACAAAATCTTAGGTGGTCCAATGGTTCAAACTCGCAACATGGACAACTCAAAGAACCAACAATATCCCCCATTGGCTTAGAAACAACAATGTACCCAACCCATTCAATGCATAGATCTAGAAGACAAAGTGGCTAACATTAATTTTTCACTCAAACTTGTGAATGAATCAATGAACAAACAACATGGAATCTTGATACTATTAGGTGATTTCTTGAATATACAGATGGGAGATCTAAGAATTGATCCAAACAAAGAGGAATTTACCACCCTGGATGTACAAGTCGCACAAATGTTTCAGGATAATCATCACCCACACTCTTAGCATCACACTTCATGGCACCATTTTACAAAGGTTGACATGAACAAATTTGATGGGTCGGATCCCTCAATGTGGGTTTCCCAAATGGAATATTATTTCTCTCTCCATGGAATAATTGATGACATACACAAAATAAACATGGGGGTCTTATATTTGGATGTTGAACATTGGGAGTGGTGGAAATGATATAGGAAGGCTTATAAAGGCTACATTTTCTGGAACCAGTTTGTCAAAGTATTTTATGCTTGTTTTGAGTGTTTGATCTGGATAAATCTAGGGAACATCACATAAGTTTTAGAAGTGTCCCAGAACACACAGGAGCAACCCAGGACGCTCAGAATGGCTTCAGTAGACAGAAAAGGGAAAAACTTCAGATTTTCCAAAACTCAATTAAAATGCCATGATCACGAAGAGTGTGTCACAAGCTTTCCAATGATGCAAACAAATCGTCAAACAAATTTACAGATCAAAAGGTATAAGCGGTCAAAGTTTTGGTCAACCAAGACCAGTCAGCAGGGATGAGTCAGCATCCATACAGATGACATCAACATCTGTACGAATGATGTCAGCATTCGTATATCCTATGTGGCAAGCCTAGAGAGTGACACATGTCATGATGATGTCAGCATACCACATGGCAACACCAGAGGCTACCACGTGTCACTCAGATTTGGGGTTTTTAGGGCACCACGTGGACCAATAAAAAAGTGCCACATGGCACCCCTAGGTGACACCATGTGGCACCACCCAGAAGGTGCCACATCTTTGAGGTGTTGTCATCATGCATACAAGTGGGTGAATCTATGGATGCAACGTGAACCAATAGGGAGGCACCACGTGGCACCCTCGAAATGCACAATGACCCTCCATGACCGAAAAATTAAAAAAATATATAAAAAATGGAACTCCGCCAAATATGGTGGCAGTTCCGCTATATTTAGAATTTCCACCAAAACTAACAATCATCGGAACCTCCACAAACCTCCCCGCCATATTTAGTAGAGTGTGCCAAAACGGTTTGCCATATTTAGTTAAAATTGCCAAACAATCTACCAAAAAGTAGCGGAGTCCACAAGATTCGACCCCAGGACCTCCGCTAACCTACGCCCTAAATTTAGCCAATCTACCAACAATCCAACGGGTTCATTTATGACAAAACTGCCCAAGAAATGGTATAAGAATGGGGTTCGGGGAGAGTTTGGGGGAGGCAGCAGGACACACACTAGAGCACGGAGCACGAGAGAGAGGAGTTGAGTGTGTCTGTACGGCCTCGTACAGACCATATGGATCCATACGGACTGTACAGCCTGGTACAGAATTGGCACATAAACCGAAGTGAGGGTGCCTCTTGGGTCAAATAGTGTCTGGCTCGGATCTAGGCATGGAGATAGTCATTTTTAGGTAAAATGACACCACAAACATAGTGGTGGTGTTAGTTTTCTTATATGAGGAAAAATTGTGTAGCTTAGCTCCATAATGAGTCATTTATTGCAGAGGCAGTGGCATGGTAACCGAGGCAGAGGTGTCTCTTGGGCTTGAAAGTGTCCAACTCAGATGGAGATGATTTGACAGTCATTTTTGGATAATTCGGCGACATGAATCCAATCACGAGGTATGTTTTTGTAGCAGAGCATCAGATCAGCAAGCTAAGTGATGGAGAAGCCAATGTAAGCATGCTTTTCATTATGTTGTTTTGTCATTAAATGTTGCAGCATAGCATGTGTGTTACAGGTCTGAAGGAGCATAGAGAAATTGCAGCAAGGCAATAAGATCAACTTATTCCTTCTATCTATATTGTTTTCTTCTCTTCTTTCACATCAAACCAATTAGATACATGTGACAGATAAAATGTGGCAATTGCATTATAAGTGGCCATTGAAGCAGTGATGAATCTCGTGGTTTCGGGATCTTTGTATGGGCTACATATTTATGCTTGGATCTGAGTAGCAGATCTAAGGATTTTCGATGGCTCCATGTTGATGGGGGTCATATTCTATTCTTCATATTTTTATGTATTGAGTATGTGGGAATGATTTCCATGTCAACATCGTGGATGCCTCATGAGTATTAGAACTTGTGAAGTTTTATACATTCTTGATCACATTCTAATCTCTTTTTGTCATCATCAAGAAGGGACTTTGGCCTTACAACTTGTAAAGGAGAGACATCATTACAGTGAGAAGAATAAAGCGGTCAGGATTTGGAGCATGACCCGGAGAGGTATCCCACATCGGGTGAACTCCATTATCAAGGAAAGTGTCATATCCATTATGTGTATTATGTTCTTATGTTATTGTTTTTCCATGAATTTCCGCACATACGATGTTAAATTCAAGCATGACATATCGCACATAAGGAAACTAAAGAGGTTTCACTCACTTTGAATTCAAGTGCATAAGACTTCAAATTTACCTTTAATTTCACATCGCTCAAGTAAAACGATCTATAACTGACCCTTTTGAAGGAGTGACAGAAATGACCAATTATTGGAAACTTATCGTTGTCGGGTTTAGATCATGTGGTATGAGAGAAGGCTTGATACCGATTGCAGGTGTTGAAGCTAAGGATGGCAAGGTCACCAAAACAATCATGGTTTGATGAGCTTCAAGAGATCCACCAAATGCTTCAAGTAGAGAATGTTGGATTGAAGACATTGTTGCATGTTGCAGAAGAAGAGAACCAAAGGTTACAAGAGCAGTTGCAATCCATGAAGATACATACAGAGGAAGGCTCTACGAATGAGACGGTGATAAGACCATCTTGTGACCATGGAAACTTCACCAGTTATGGGTGCGAGCATGATAGTGAAAATACATGCACACTTTTTCAAGCAAATGAAGGTGACCTACATGCATTCATAAACCAAGGAGGATTCCTAGAAGCATCTTCCACTGATCCTTCTCACCAGGAACAACTAGACACATCTCAAGAAGTAGACCAAGGGTCCCAGTTTGAGGTGGAGGTAAATAAATCATGTGTAGTTACTTTCTTGATTAATGTTGATGATTCTTTTGAAATCCTTGAACAACATGCTTCTTGCATCAGCTTAAATTTCATGAGAAAAATGGGATACGAAGGAGGAGGCCTTGGAACCAATGGCCAGGGTATTGTGGATCCCATCGAGGCAGTGGTTTGGCCTCGATATGTCAGGGTTTGGCCTCGATATGTCAGGATAGGCTATGTCCCAAAGGATGTTGGAGAAAGCTCCAAAACCATTCGGGAAGAACACCCCAGGACAGTCACTGAGACTCCAAAGGTCAACAGTTCATCAAGAGATGAAATTGATTCAGTGCAAGGTGAGAGCACAACTTCTCATGATCGAGGTTTTGAGACATCTCTAGGGAGATATGAGAATCACAATGATATAGTTGAGACCAACTTTTCTTGTCAGTCTGACTCTAGAGGAAACTCACCGAGGTATAATAAATCTTGAAACTCTAAAACGCCATTTGATTTTAAGCATGCTAATCATATAAAATATAACTTTTGGCATCAAAGACCATGCATTTTTTGTGGATTGAATGACAACGCAGTATCCCAGTGTTGGAAGAGGAAATCATTGTGCAGGAAGGTTATGGAAACCAGGAGAAGGACGAGGATGGCAGATTTCTTTCCACACACGGAAATGAGCAGGGGGAATGCACCTCTGAAGGAGAAAGGCTATTGCATCCATTGTAGCAGAGATGGGCATAATGAGGCCACTTGTTGGGCCTTATATCCATATCTACATCCAAATAGGGACAAGAATACCAGTAAGACAACTCCGAGGGAGACATCCAATTAGTCAGTGCTGCAGGAAAATCCGCCACCAGGAGAAGGCCAACTACCAGAGAAAGGACAGCTCGGTAAAAAGGACATGTTCAACAAAATGGTTGAACAAATGGGGAAAATCCTTGAGTTAGTCGAGAGTGGCCATATTTGTAAATCACATGTTGCGATTCAGACCCCATAGAAGGGTATTGTGTAAAAGTGATAATTGTTGATATCACTTCTTTTTTTGGCACATGTTGATATTGTTAGGCCTTGTGAGGTAGTTTCGGTAAAGGGTTTCTTATTGTAATTCCAATGGACATGAAAATTAATGTAATGACTTTTGGGGACCAAAATTCCTTTCAGTTGAGAGGCGTGATCTAGATGGATCTAGGGAACATCACAGAAGTTTTAGAAGTGTCCCAAAATGCACAAGAGCAACCCAGGACACTCAAAATGGCTTCTGCAGACAGAAAAGGGAAAAAATTCAAAGTTTCCAAAACTCAATTAAAAATGGAATGATGGCGAAGAGTGTGTCACAATATTTCCAACGACGCAAATGGCTCATCAAATGGAGTTACGGATCAAAAGATATAAGCGGTCAAAGTTTTGGACAATCCAACCCAGTCAGTAGGGATGAGTCAGCTTTCGTACTGCTAACGTCAGTGTCTGTATAGCCTACATGGAAAGCATAGAGAGTGACATCTGTCATGATGACATCATCATGCCACTTGGAAACACCATAGGCTGCCACGTGTCACTCAGATTTGGGGTTTTTAGGGTGCCACGTGGACCAAAAAAAAGTGCCACATGGCACCCCCGGGTGATGCCATGTGGCACCACCTAGAAGGTGCCATGTGTTTGAGGCGATGTCATCATGCGTACAAGTGGGAGAATCAATGGATGCCACATGGCCAAATAGGGAGGTGCCATGTGGCACCCCCGAAATGCACAATGACCCTCCGTGACCAAATAATTAAAAAAAATATAAAAAATGGAACTCCACCAAATATGGCGACAGTTCTGCTATATTTATCATTTCCGCCAAAACTAACCATCGTCGGAACCTCTGCTAACCTCCCCGACATATTTAGCAAAGCATGCCAAAACGGTTCACCATATTTAGTTAAAACTGCCAAAAAGGAGCAGAGTCCACAAGATTCGACCCTAGGCCCTCTGCTAACCTATGCCCTAAATTTAGCCAATCTGCCAACAATCCAACAGGTTCATTTATGACAAAACTGCCCAAGAAATGGTATAAGAAGGGGGTTTGGGTAGAGTTCATGGGAGGTAGCAGGACACACACCAGTGCATGGAGCACGAAAGAGAGGATTTGAACGCACCCATACAGACTGTACAGCCTAGTACGAAATTGGCATGCAAACCGAGGCGAGGGTGCCTCTTGGGTCAAATAGCATCCGGCTCGGATCAAGGCATGGAGACATAAATTTTTAGGTAAAATGACGCCAAGAACACAGTGGTGGTGTTAGTTTTCTGATCTAGGAAAACTTTTGTAGCTTATCTCCATAATGAATCATTTATTGCAAAGGTAGTGGCATGTTAACCGAGGCAGAGGTGTCTCTTGGGCCTGGAAGTGTCCGACTCATATGGAGACGATTTGACAGTCATGTTTGGTTAATTTGGCGACGTGAATCCAATCACAAGGTTTGTTTTTGCAGCAGAGCATCAGATCAGCAAGCTAAGTGATGGAGAAGCCAATGTAAGCATATTTTTCATTATGTTGTTTTGTCATTAAATGTTGCAGCATAATATTTGTGTTACAAGTCTGAAGGAGCATAGAGAGGTTGTAGTAAGGAAACAAGATCAACTTATTCCTGATATATATATTGTTTTCTTCTCTTCTTTCACATCAAAACAATTAGATACATGTGACATAGAAATTGTGGCACTTGCATGATAAGTGGCCACTGAAGCAATTATGAATCTTGTGGTTTTAGGATCTTTGTATGGGTTGCATATTTATGCTTGGATCTGAGCAGCAGATTTAAGGATTTTTAATGGCTCCATGTTGATGCGGGTCATATTCTATTCTTCGTATTTTTATGTATTGAGTATGTGGGAATGATGTCCATGTCAACATCATGGATGCCTCATGAGTATTAGAACTTGTGAAGATGTATACATTCCTAATCACATTCCGATCTCTTGTTGTCGTCACTAAGAAGGGACGTTAGCCTTACAAATTGTAAAGGAGAGACATCATTACAACAAGAATAATAAAGCGGTCAGGCTTTGGAGCATGACCCGGAGAGGTAGCCCACATCGGGTGAACTCCATTATCGAGGAAAGTGTCATATCCATTATGTGTATTATGTTCTTATGTTGTTGTTTTTCCATGAATTTCTGCACATAGGATGTTAAATGCAAGCATGACATATCGCACATAAGGAAACTAAAGAGGTTTCATTCACTTTGAATTCAAGCACATAAGACTTCAACTTTACCTTTAATTGTGCATCACTCAAGTAAAGCGATCTATAACTGACCCTTTTGAAGGAGTGGTAGAAACGACCAATTATTGGAAACTTATCACTCCCATGTTTAGATCAGTGTGATACTCACCATATGGGATGCTTGACAAAATTACGCCAAACATACATAGTTATGGAATATATTACTTCCTTTGAGAAATTGGAAATCTACACAAAGGGCCAATCTAATTTATTTTTTAAATAATGTTTCATCAATGGTCTCAAGGATGCAATTAAAGCACACATCATGATGCAACACCCACAAACATGGTTGGAATCTTGTGATAGAACTAAATAAATCGATATAGTGATCGATGAACAAACTAAGAAACCTTTATTCACCACTCACCCTAACCCCCTTATGGCAACTACCCCCAATTCATCTAACTAACAACTAGTCCACATCCATGAGTTATCTCCCAAAGAGATGGTAGAATGTTAATGCCTCCATATTTCAAATGCAAAGAAAAAAAAATATTTCAAATGGATGTCTCTCCACATAACTACTCAAAGGGCATTCATGTTGAAGATACCCTTGAACTAGCTTTGGAAGACACCACCACACTCATGGAAGATGAATCCTCTTTGCAAGATCCTTCTAAGGAACCACAAATTTCTCTGCATGCCCTATCTAGTTTCTCAACACCACAAACCTTGAAATTAATTAGCTACATCAAGCACCACAAAGTTATTGTGTTGATTGAAAGTGGTAAGACCCACAATTTTATCCATAGGAGAGTGGCACAAGACACCTAAGGTTATATATGTACCATATCTAATTTTTAAATTATGATCACCAATGGAGGAATGATGAAATGTGGGGAAGATGTGAAAATGTGAAACTACAAATGGGTGAGTATCATCATAAAAATCACATGTTTTCCATTGAAATGGGCACTTGTGATATAGTTCTTGGGGTAGAATGGTTACTCACTTTGGAACCAATCACCACATATTTCAAATAGTTATACATGAGCTTCATGCAGTAATGGAAAAAACATACCCTCAATGGTTACATCGGGTCCCCCTAAAATTATAACATATCATCGTATGGATAATTTGTTGAAGAAATGTCACTTGTGTGTTATTGCTCAATTCAATGCCATATAAGTAGTCGACACCACACCACTAGAGATTTACCTTGATTTGCAGCTGGTTCTCAAGCATCAATAGGTCTTTGAAAGGACACAAGATTTACCACCTTCAAGTGGGGAGCATGACCATGATATTCCTCTCATTCCAGGAAGTCAACCACACGATGTGCATCCTTATAGGCATTCTTTTTTTCATAAAAAAATGAAATTGAAATTATCATTAAGGAATTGTTGGAGACAAAATTCATATGTCCCAATACTATCCCTTACTCATCATGAATGGTCATGATATTAAAGAAGGAAGGTACTTGGCACATGAGTCTTGATTTCTAGGCTCTTAGTAAGTTGATCATCAAGGACAAATTTCCTATCTCAATTATTGATGACCTCTTCGATGAACTTCATGGAGACAAATTTTCACTAAAACTGACCTTCATTTTGGCTACCACCAGATCAAGATGAAATAGCAAAAAATCCCTAAAAAAAAAATTCATACACCCGAAGGTCACTATGAGTTTTTAATAATTCATTATGGCCAGAATGACCAACATTCCAAAGCCTCATGAGCAAGATCATTTGACCATTCATCTGCAATTTTGTGCTTGTATTCTTTGATGATATTTTTATCTACAACAAAACATGGGAATACCACATCGATAGAGCCTTGCAACTCCTAAATGACCACTAATTATTTGTAAAATGCTCCAAATGTGATTTTGGTGCTTCAGAAGTTGAATACTTGGGTCACATTGTAATCCAGGAGGGAGTACGAGTTGATCCCAAGAAAGTCACAACTATGTAACATTGGCCCCATCCAAAAACCTTGAAGATATTGCGTGGATTCTTAGGACTCACAGGGTACTACAAGAAGTTTGTGAAAAATTATGGAAAAATTACGGCTCCTTTAGCCTCGATACTAAAAACGAATGCCTTTGTTTGGAATGAGGTTGTTGAATAGGCCTTCTCAACTTTAAAAGATGCCATGTGCACAACTCCAGTATTAGTTGTGCTAGATTTTATTAATACTTTTGACTAGGAATATGATGCCTTAGGAAGAGGTATTAGAGTAGTACTGATGCAAGAATATCTCCCTTTGGCATTCACCAATAAGTTGTTATGTGACCACAATTTGGGTAAATCCACATATGAGAAAGAAATGATGGCCATCCTACATGCCATAGATACATGGTACATGTTATCGTGCAATTTTTACTTGCCCAAAGCCAAAGGCAAGTGGATACTAAATTGGTGTAACAAGGAGGATAACCTATCACTGTCACCTTAATAGGAAACCTCTTTCTATTTAGGATTATATCACAGTACCCCAGGGGAGATGTCCCCAGTGACCTGGGGGTTTGAGAAGGCTAAGGTAAGAGTTATAATAAAGTCCCACCCCTCTCATAGGTCACTTTGATCAAAAGTTACAAGGTTTTACTTAGATGAAGCAAAAGATAAATTAAGTGTACCTGCCCAGAACAAGACAACAAGTAGAAAAAGAAATGCAATTTGCAAGTACCATATGATGTCAATGCTTCATAAAACCATAAACTTTTGAAAGATAAACAAGATGATATAAAACTGAAGAAATATAAATATTTATAACAGCAATGAATATTTAGCAACATCTACAACAACTATGCCTCAATAATTCTTTAAGAATGACAAGAAATAATAGCCTTAAATTGACAAAATGATAATAGTTGTCAGAAGCAATTATGGAAATGTCTAATCAACTTTTAATCTTGCTTTTAGGCTGAATTTGTTGTTTTTATAGATGGTTGTAGAAATATTTTGCAACAACATCAAATTAGTTAGTGAGTTAGTCTAGCTTAAAGTTAGTAGGAGTTAGTAGAAGTCTTAGGGAAGATAGTTTAAGAGTTGTTTGGTCAATCAATCACTTGTGAGGAGTGGACTAGTGCCTTTTAGGGTAATGGAGTCAAGGTTAGCAATGACAACTCTTAAAGGAAAACACCAATGATAATAGATAACCTAAAGGGAGGGATGAGATGATTGAGGTGTTATTAACCTAAGGCCTCAATGTCTAAACCCTAGAAGGAAAGATTGCTAGAAAGTAAGTAACCTTAGGCCCTAGCAATTTCCTTCTTCCTTAGATTAAAATTGAAGTAAAATGTATGAAGCAAATGAAGTGATGCTACTAGAGTTCTACAATGGTAGGGCTTTAGTGGATACTTCAAAAGAAGTGTTCTCTACCAATTTCAAGTAGGTGGAAAATTATAAGGAAAATGATAGTAACATATGCTTCTCCCCTAGGGTTTCAAACTAGCAATTTCATAATCTTTGATATGAACAATAAAATTTACCATAACCATTCCAAAAATAAATGAAGAAATGCATATTTACTTACTTCATCAAGAATAATCTAGTAACAAACCCTAGTTAAATATTTTCCACCATGAAAAATGCCAAAATACACCAAGAATAGCCTCTCCGAGAAGTTGTGCAACACTTAATTTCAGCCAAATACCCTTAAAGAGGGATGAATTTTAGACCTCACACTTGTGTGAGTGAAATATGATGAAAAATTGATCTGAAAATATATTTTAATGACTATGGTTGAGTTATTAATTGCATGTGTTAATTAACCATTTATGAAGTTGAACCAAAGAGGATGAATTTAATGAAGAAACATAGGTCTCATTGGTTGGTATGACAGGTAAAATTGGTGAAGGCATTGATTGTAGAAGTAACTTGTTTCATATAAGGACCATCATGTGACACACTAAGATAGACACATTAATTGACAGTGGATCTCAATCTAATCTAATCTCAAAAGAATTGGTTAAGTAGTTGGGGTTAAAAACACAAGTACATCATAAGCCTTACACACTTAAATGGATAAACAATCATCATCAAATGCACATAACAAAGAAGTGCACCATCAAATTTTCAATTTCATCTAAGTATGTGGACGAGGTAACATGTGATGTAGTGCCATTAAGTGAATGCGGAATGGTCTTAGGTAGTCCATACGTATATGATCGTAAGGAAATCTTCTATAGGACAAAGAATCAATATCAATTAACCAAAGCAGGTCAAGATTATGTGGTTCATGATCATCATGTTAAGGAAAATAAAACACTTCAAACAATGGAACAATTAAAGAAGGAAGTGCAAGCAAGAAACAAACCAATAATTGTTTCAAATGAAGTAATCGAGCTTAAGCAAGAACAGGAAATGATTGTTGAATGGAAAATCAATCACAGGTTGCTTCAAGATAAGCTCATGTCGTGCAAGTATTACAAGTATATCATCTCATTTGCAGTTGTATTTTTTATGCTATCATTAGTAATTTTGTCTACATGGATGATAGTGTCTTCAATAATATGTAACAGGGTTCAAATGGCTAACAATATGCTACACTCAGTGTTTTTCAATGTCGTGACTTGTGTTGGATTTTTGAGGTCAAGCAGAACACAGTGAGATTAGTATGAGATCCAATTGATGTACTTTTGTTGTACTAAGAATTAATAAAGAAGCCTCCCCCACTGAGACAAAGGCCCAGATATGTAGGAAACCTTTCCGAACTTTTTTATCACTTCTCTTGTTATGGTTTGTCGTTCTTCATGCTTATGTTCATATCTGTATATTGTTTTATGGCTGCTATGTTTCTTCATTAAATTCATCCTCTTTGATTCAGCATAAATCTTCTCTAACTATCCCCTTTGGCCTCAAATAGGCCTGGTTTATATAGATCTGAAGTTGGTTATCATTCCCCAACTTCCTCCCAAAATCTGGGCTCAAAAAGGGCCCAATATCCCCCAAAAATGGGCAAAAATCTCCATTAATAGGCTTAAATACAATAAAAATCCAAAAACCATACAATAAAACCCACTTTATGTTAATAATAGGGATTAGCCCCCTCTCCCTGGGTGCACACCTCGCTTTTAAGGTCATATGATAGCACATATGGCCAAGCGCCATCCCCCTCCGCAGGTATAGGTCGTATGGCGCAACCAACAGAACCATGGGATGGATTCTAGCCACTCTGCGTGCAACAAATTTAACCTTAGCCCCGGGTCTTATGGGATATACCCAGAATCTGGGGGCTGGTTCTAATTCCATGTCAGTGGTTAAAAGAAAGACATGGCCTGTGCCCTAATTGTATTCTATAATAAATAGACCACGGGATGGGGCTTAGCCCTAGCCCCCTCTGCCTCATATTTTAACACATTGCAACTTTAAAACCTTTTCATAAGGCTTGTATAGAGAAGTACTACATGGGGTGCGTTGGTGTTGGACCATTCCTCAAGGCTCGGGCTTGGCCATAGGTCATGGGTTCAAAACCCACGGACCCCGAAACACATTTTTTATAACATGCCACACGAATTATGACTAGGTGCCACATGGCACCACCACATTTGCCCGAAGATTGACAAGAGTCATACAGCCATTGGTCCAAGTCTGCATCATCTACCCAAGAACAGGTCACCACATGTCATCCCCTACCTTTGCCATGTCAACATCATTAAATATATTTGGTGATGTCATGCTGATGTCGGCATTGACTTTTTGCTAGTTGACCTTTGACTTTTTTGCTATTTGGAAATCTGATCAGAGTGTGATAACTCACGCATACAGAGCCCATTTGAGAAAGTAAATATATGGCCAGAATCAGTGCGATGATCCGATCGCAATGGAATTAGTTCCGTCTGATTCCAATAAATTTTATTTTGAGCCTTTTTTGGACCTAGGAAGCCTCCTGGATCTGATTCTGGATCAAAAATACAAGAGTTTTATCTATTTTTTATACAATTATAATGACCTTTAATTAAAATTTAGGTCAAATAAGGCCGACATGGCCAAATTACATCAAAAATCCATTTTTTACATAAATTCAAAGAATTAAACCCTAAAATGTGCAATAGAGGTGACATCATGCCCTCCTAGGGTGACGTTGGGCCTCATAACTGGGACGTCGGGCTCCATGAGAAAAACGTTAGTCCTTCCAAGGCCTCTGGATGATGTTGCATGTGCCACCTAGAACACAACTGCCTCCATCATTTCCATCTGACGTTGGGTGACGTCTAGGGTCACAAGGGTGACGTCATGGGCTTCCCAAGGACAATGTTCATGGGGGAGAGCAAGATCCCCCTAGGTCTAGGATTTCCAAAGTGTCTTTGGTGGAACGTCCTTCTTTTTCTCTGGTGCAAGCCTCTGGTGTCTCTCTGCCCCTGGCTGGGGTCACAACATCCATCTGGTGGGATTTGTTCTCCATGGAGGTTCGAGCTAATCATCTCCCCATGTGTACATGTCCACCGGGCATGGTCCTGCAGCAACAAAAAGTACGCCCTCCATGGGCTCATAATTCACAAGGATCATAGAAATGTCAATCACGTCTACTAATCAAATTACCCAAACATGTGCATCAAACACCCCTTTACCCAGATAAATGCTCAAAGACGTTATGCAATTTAACAATCCAAGTTTGGAGAGGGTCTCAGGATGTCTTATTGGGATAATCCTCCTCAATTTTGGGGTGTTTCCTAGGTGAAGACCAATATATGTCATGTAGTTGTATGAAATGGTGTAGGGAATGTTTGGGCAAGGGGTGCAGTGATAACAGAGAAATGTAGGTCTTACCTATGGGTGCCTTTGTAGAGGGCGAGCTGCACCTTGTCATGGATGCCATTTTTTCCTAGCCCATTCAATGCCTTTTATTCTTTGTCTTATTGTTTTTTATTTTCAAGAGAATAGATGGGGGACACTGTCCTACTGTGGTGACCAGTGGTGACAACGTTACCCATAAGAACTTCATGGAAATGACAAGGTTGGCTTGTGATGAGACCCTCTTTCACTTGGTTATGCCACCAAGAGCCACTACCCTGGTTTGGTGACCATATGTACGGTAGTGTCATACCACTGCATGCCCATGGACCTAATAGGTCAGCTCATGATGAGACCTCCTATCCACCAACTAGATCTTGAGTTTTTTATTTTTTTTATTCTACGGGTCCCCTTTTATTGTTGACAAGCCATTTATTTGTTTCTCGGGAATCCTTGG
>JZKD02S0540774.1:757469-768921 GCA_000966675.3 Picea glauca
ATGCGCATGCATGCAATCTATTTATGAACTGTTCGTGTAACTATGTGATCTATTCATGATCAGTTTGTGTAACTGAGTGATAGATGTTATATATGTGAGCATACCCATAGAGGTGTGAGTGAAATGTGTGAAGAGTGTGAGAGCAAGTTGTGTAGAGAGCAGAGGGTGTGTGTGAGGAGAGGATGATTGTATGCTTGAGATTGGCTATTGTAATTCTCGCTTGAATAATAAGAATACCGACTATCATTGCCTGTGGTTTTTTCCCTCATTGGGTTTCCACATAAATCATTGTGTCAATTATGGGATTGTTGTGTTTGGTTTAATGTGTGTTTTATCTTGCTTGTTTATGCTCTATTTTATGCTATGTTTTGCTTCCGCTACCTAACAAGTGGTATCATAGCTTAGAGTTGAAGGAGCAGAGAGCGAAGGAGAAGAGAATCTGGTCGTTGGATCGAAGAGCAGGTTAACCGAGTCGAGTCGAGCTAAGTGAAGTGGATCAGCCTAGGACGGATTTTATTACACCATTGTAGGTTGTCCCTATGGAAAAGTGCGAACGTCGCAGGCACACTTCAAAAATTAGAAAAATTTCAACAACGATGCGGGCACAGGGTATTACACAGTGCGACAATGACACAGGCACAGAGTAGTACACATTGCGACATCCTCGCAGGCTCAGAGTAGTACACAGTGCTACATCGTCGCAGGGTATAGTTTGACACTGTGCAAAAATTTGCAAAGTGTTGTGAGCAAATCGTCGCAGGCTATCATTTAACAAGGTGCGACAATTTCTAATAGTCGTAGGTGATCCTCATAAAAGGTGCGACTATCCAAAAAAAAATTAAAGAAAAAAAAAATCAATGGCATGAAGTGCTTGTCTTATTATGATGACATGGTCATGAGCTTTCAAAAGTGAATGTATGTGGGTGGATGTTTAAAAGGTGAACTTTTTTTTTATAAAACATGAGGTTAGTAAAAAGGTTTTTAGGTATAAAATATTTTTTTTTAGGAAAAAAACTTTTTAATTAAACTTTATTTGGGGTTTATACCATTATTCTTCCACATTTTAAAAGAGCTCAGTTTAGTGTAAGCTACGGTTTGGATGGTTGTTTCTGTTAATGGCTAAAGTGCAGAGTTCCAAGTTTGAGGTGGAAAAGTTCAGTGGTAAGAAGATTTGCGCTATGGAAGCTCAAGATGTGAGATATGCTTATGCAATAAGGACTGCAAAAGGCCTTGGATGGAAAGTCAAAGAAAACGGTAAGCATGACAGACGAGGATTGGGAGGATCTGGATGCAAGAGCCCCCAGTACCATTTGTTTGTGTCTGGCAGATGAAGAGTTGTTTAACATGGTTGAAGAGGTGACAACAACAGGTTTGTGGACCAAATTGGATAGTTTGTATATGACAAAGAACTTGACAAACATAATCTTCTTGAAGAGGTAGTTGTACAGCTTGCGGATGAAAGAAGGTATGAAAATTGTTGATCACTTGAATGTTTTCAACACTCTGCTTTGTCAATTATCTAGTATGGATGTAGTGTATGAAGATGAGGACAGGGTGGTTACGCTACTGTGTTCGTTTCCTAAGTCTTGGGATCATATGGTCACAACTATGTGGTTTAGCACAACAGATGCCATTGATTATGACATTGTTGTGGGAGCTTTGTTGTCTGAGGAGATGAGGAAAATATATAGTAAAGAAACCTCAACAGCAGAAGCAATGGTGATTAGAGGTCGATCTACAGAGAGAGGTAAAAATCAGAGGGGTACATCAAGGTCTAAGTCAAAAGGAAAAAAGAGTAAACAAAAATGTCGGTTTTGTGGCAAATCTGGGCATCTCAAGAAGGATTGATGTAAACGACAGAATGCATCCAAGGAGGACTCCACAAAAGAAGCAAAGGAAGCTAATGTAGCTTAAACATGTTCAAGTTCCAGTTCAGGTATAGTTGATGAGGTATTGTCTACTTGTGTTGTTTCACATCCACATTAGCATTGGTTGTTAGATTCTGGTGTGTCCAGCCACATGTGTCTTCATAGAAATTGGTTCTGAACTTACCAATCTATTGATGATCTTTTTTTTTATGGGAAATGATTTTTCTTGTAAAATTGTTGGAGTTGGTAGCATCCAGATTAAAATGCATGATGGCTATGTAAGAACATTAACAGATGTAAGACATGTACCTGAACTTAGAAACAACTAGATATCTTTGGAAGTTCTAGATTTAGTTGGTTATAAGTGTACAACTCAAGGTGGAGTACTGAAGGTGTCCAAAGGCATATTAGTAGTCATGAAGGAAAAGAGGATCGAGAACCTTTATCAGCTTGAAGGAAGGACATAAGTAAATCAAGTAGTGGTAGCATCTGAAGATGCAAGTGACTCTGTTCTTTTATGGCATCAACATTTGGGTCATATGAGAGAAAGGGCTTAAGGTATTGGTTGATCGTAAGTCACTTCCAAGTTTGATGTTTCTGAATTTGAATTTCTACAAGCATTGTGTTTTTGAAAAATAATGTAGACAGAAGTTTAAAACAAGAAGGCATATAAGCAAAGGTATCCTTGATTACACTCATTCAGATGTTTTGGGGACCATCCCCTACAATTTCTCTTGGAGGATCGTCATATTTTGTGACATTTATAGATGATTACTCTAGGAATATTTGGGTCTATTTACTTAAAAGAAAAGTTGATGTATTTAATACTTTTAAGCAATTTAAAGCTTTGGTTGAAAAGAGCACGGATAGGTCAATCAAGTGTTTAAGGACAAATAATAGAGGTGAATTCACATCTGTGGAATTTGAGAACTATTGCAAGGAAGTTGGGATTGAAAGACATAAAACCACGGTTCATACTCCTAAGCATAATGGTGTTGTTGAATACATGAATAGGACTCTTCTAGAGAGATCGAGAAGCATGCTCAGTAATACCAAGATGCAACAAGAATTGTGGGCAAAAGCATTTCTTACAGCATGCTATCTAATAAATCGGTCACCATCAACTGCAATAAACTGTAAGATTCCATAAGAGGTGTGGACAAGTCATTCGTGTGACTTTTCAATCTCATAATATTTGGTTGTGATGTTTATGCTCTTATTTCTAAAGATCAATGTTCTAAGTTAGATCCTAGATCAAAGAAATATGTATTTGTTGGTTATGGTGATGGAGTTAAGGGGTACATATTGTGGGATCCTACTGCCCACAAACTCATCATTAGCAGAGATGTAGCATTTGATGAATACTCACTCTTAAAATCAGAACTGGTAGATGTTGAAGTGAGACCATAACAGGTACCGTAAGTTCAGCAAATTCAGTTGGAAACTCAACCATCTTCATAAAGGGAGGAGCATGAAGAATTTCCAGAAGAAGAAGATGAAGATGCAGAAAATATCCAGGAAACTGAGGATATGCCTCACCCATCTCTAAGGAGATCTTCACGAGTCATGAATCCACCTACAAGGTATGACGATTGTGTTTCATCTGTGGCTTTAGTTTCTATTGATGGAGAACCTAGTTGTTTTCAGGAAGAAATTAAGGTATCTGAAAGTGCTCAATGGAAGAAATCTATGAAAGAAGAAATGGATGCCTTAGAGAGGAATAAAACATGGGACCTGGTATTTCACCAGATATTTCACTTATAGTTGGTGTTGTTAGTCGATACATGGAAAATCAAGGAAAAGAGCATTGGGAAGCAGTGAAATGGGTGATTCGATATCTTAGAGGCACAAGCAGTTATTCTATCACCTATGATGGTTCCAAAGATTCAGTTTGCGGTTATGTAGATTCAGATTTTGCAAGTGACTTGGACAAAAAGAGATCCACTTCAGGATATGTCTTTACTCTTGTAGGACGACCTATTAGTTGGATGTCAAAGCTTCAAAACATAGACTCTTTATCCACTACGAAAGCAGAGTATATGGTTGCTTCACATGAATGCAAGGAGGCAATTTGGTTACAGGGTTTATTGGGTGAGTTTGGAACGATGCAAGACAAGGTGAAAGTATTTTGTGATAGTCAAAGTGTTATTCATTTGGCTAGAAATCCAGCTTATCACAATAAGACAAAGCATATTTTTGTTAAGTACCATTTTATAAGACAAGTTGTTGATGAAGGTGGAGTGTCTTTGGAAAAGGTCCATACAAAAGTGAATTATGCAAACATGTTTACGTAACCAGTTTTGTTAGAGAAGATATGATGGTGTTTGGCTTCTCTTAGATTGCAGAAAAGGTGATGAATTAATTAAGGGCATGATATATCAGGTAAATTGTTGTCAAGGTGGAGATTGTTGGAAACCTGCCAACGAATTTCCTCATGCGGTCACATGCACATGCATGCAGCTATGTTAATGCGCATGCATGCAATCTATTTATGAATTGTTCATGTAACTATGTGATCTATTCGTGATCAGTTTGCGTAACTAAGTGATAGATGTTATATATGCGAGCATACCCATAAAGGTGTGAGTGCAATGTGTGAAGAGTGTGAGAGCAAGTTGTGTAGAGAGCAGAGGGTGTGTGTGAGGAGATGATGATTGTATGCCTGAGATTGGCTATTGTAATTCTTCTTTGAATAATAAGAATATCGACTATCATTGCCCATGGTTTTTTCCCTCATTGGGTTTCCACATAAATCACTGTGTCAATTGTGGGATTTTTGTGCTTGGTTTAATGCATGTTTGATCTTGCTTATTTATGCTATGTTTTATGCTATGGTTTTCTTATGTTGCCTAACAATTAGATGGTATAGTTTTAATCATATAACTAGCACATTGTATTAGAAGTTTCTAACACTAACGCATCACAGCGAAAATCATGTAGGTTGGTTATTACTTTTAATTTTGTGAGAAATGAGAAAGATAAACATGGCAAACATTAGCATTATTAGATTGCAAAATATTAATAACATAATAACAATAACTACAATGACAGGTCTTAAATGATTAAATTTTTATGTACACTTCTAAATTTTTATGTACAATTCAATTGATTCTTTAAAAAAATGACAGAACATAGTTTAAGAAATTAAGAACAATATCTAAATTGGGGATATAAAAATCAGTTAAAATTTACCAAAGAAAATAAACTCTCTTTCAACTCTTAGACATCACTTCTCTCATTGCAAGAAGGAATCAAGTTAAGGAAATGGGTGAATACTTGAGAGAAATAAAAAATAATGATATAGAGTTGGAAAGGACTAAAAAGGAGGATGGTAAAAATGCATATGGATAGATCTCCCTGTGCTTTAGAATTATAAGCTCCAGAACCAATTGTTTTGTAGTGATTATTGTTTTCCTGACCAAAAGATTTTGATTCAACCTCATCGCTTAGTAAATTTTAAAGCAAAGTATTAATTTATGATCACAATAATATTTCACATATTTATTTTCCCTTTGTGAAAACCAAAGATAAACCCCTTTCTCTATCTCATGGGATTTAGAAGAAGGTTGATTACAAAAAGGGCAACAAAAGGAATTCGAAATCAAGTGTTAGATACCTTCAATTGGGTGCAATATTTCTATGCATGGGGAAGAAAATGCAAAAGTAAGGTAAGGTCCAACAATGTAACCCAATTTAATTGTCACAACCTCCACTTGGCTATTTAACCCATATTCAATTGGTGTTTCTTCATATTATAATCGGAAACAACCTTGGCCATGTAACAAAACTTCACGCGTCTCCATAATAATCAAGCAGCCATGTAACTCAATCAAGGGGTGTATGACTCAATCAATCTCCAAGTGTTCACCATAGGCACAAAGATATTGACATGGTAAGTGGATGCATTTACTCCTTCATAAATATCTATCGTTTTCAATAGGTATTTGAGATCTCCTCTTCTCTTGTCAATTCTTAGCATACGTGGGCTATTGAATCCTACAACTATGGAAAAAGAAGGAAACTAGATCATCATCGACGGATTTGTGAAATTGAGTGGCAAATCTATGCCCCTGCAAGGGATTATGGAATCGACATGTATATGGTCTCATAATCAATTAAGAAACCATTTCTAAGAATGGGCATGATGCAGATTAATCCAATGGCCATCTTGGTGGGTGTAGAGAAATAGATGACATTTGACAATCAAGATGATGTAAAAAACAAACCCGCATCGATAGTGGGTGAGCTTAGGTCTTGTGCTTTTGCATACTCTATTTTCCAACATAATAGTTATATGGAGTATATCGGGGGTTATTTTAAGTGGAATTCTCTTCTACTGAAACAATTTTTGTCATTACTACATCTAATGTATGAGAAAAACCTCACAATGAAAATAAAATTGTGTGATGTGCCTCCAATGCACCACGATGAATTCAATGTAAAGGAAGAAAACAAATCAATTTTTAGAAAAAACATGGGGGAAGAATCCAAATGAGTACTGAGCAAGGCATGGACTAAAATGGAAAGAGTTGTTTACAGGTTTGAGTAGGTGGTTATATTACCTTGCAATTGTGATGTTGTGTGTGATCAAGATCCAATGACGATAAAATAAAACCAAATTTGAAACCACCCACACCTATCTCATTTTTGAAGCTTCATATCTCTTCTTTGAATGTTTTTGGTAAATGCCCAATGTAGTGAATAAGCATATATAGCAACAAGATGATGCAAGTGGGGTGGTTGTGCATTAATGGATGTTGTTGGAAATGGAGGTGGAGGTCAGGACATTAATGGGAGGAGGTGCATAGAAACAATACAACGACAAGGTGGATGGTGGATGGGATATTCATTAGAACCCCTGCACACCTAATGAACAAATGAACTTCAAATCATTTGAGATAAGTGGTGGAGAGGCCTCCAATGTTTGTCCCATGTCGATTGACGGTGCACTAGCAAAAAACGTCACATCTGAGGACATAAATCCCATATGAAAATTGTTTGATGCAAAAATGGCAACCCTATAGTAAGAGTATTTACAATCAAAAGGCTCGGTGCCCATGCTTTTTCAACTTAATTAAAAACAAATCGAAATCACCTATAACAAGATAGAGCTCTAAACTTACATGTAATTGAATATCATCGTTCAATGCAACCACCATAACATCTCGAACATAGGGGTAAAGCAAATCCCACTTGTATAATCAATTTGTAAACCACTAACGTGTTCATCATTCAATGAAAGAAAATGGCATTGTAAGGAAAACCATTAAACTCTATTGATTACACTGTTACAATATGGGTTAAAAAAACTTGGGTTCAGAAGTTGTGAACCTTTGGGTTGTTGTTCAACGAAATTGTGTGGGATCATTTAGAAACCCTATAAGTTGAGAATTAAAGTTTATCCCTATTAGTAGTTGACTCTTACTTAATAAACACTAAAACCACATTCAATGATTAAGTGCAAATTTTGCGCTAGAACTTACTTTGACTAATCTAAAAAAATCATAATATTAAATAAGAAGAGTATGTTTACAAGAATGTACTAGGAATGTAAACATTAGATTTATAGTTGTAGCTAGAAAAGTAGTGAGCATTAACTAATGAATTCATATTAAAGGAGTTTGTTAGAAAGATCAATAGTAAGGAATCTAGATTTATGAATAAAGATAATTCAAAGAAAAACAAAAGATATCCCATGGAAACATTTTCAAAAAATGATGAACTTCGTTGCTATAACTAAAGCAAGATAGAAACCTTAAAATACCAACATATATGAACAATTAATAAACAAATTTTGTTTTATTTAAAAAAATAAAATAATGCATAGCTCTATAAGATGGTATGGGGTTGATTTATTAGAAAAAAATCCACTTTACATAATACAACAACGAATCATGTCATTTCAAGCTTAAAAGATAGCAACAAGAATGTGTCCTTACAGATTTAGAAAAAGTACGGTAAATAATAATCCTCCTGCCTAGCCAATGAAGTTCAAAATGCTCTCAAGTCTTAGCAGTATAGAATAAAAATGACCCACACCTTTAATGAAGCAACCATACCCATAAGAAATAATGGAGAAATCTCCCCTAGTCTTAATGAAGTTTAGCACAGTGGGAAGGAAACACTCATGATATACGGATAATATTATCAACAATGCTCTCCCCGTCGATTCAATGGCCAAACAAGGGTATGGTCACTCAAGTTTGATTCAATTGGGTGACCATCCATCCAGAGAGACCTCGCAAATCATGAGGTTGCAAGCTTAGGAAAGTAAGCAGTTGGAAACTAGAAAAAAAATAGAAAAGGAAACACGTGACAATGAACTATACCTAAACTTAAACCTTTTTGTTGAAACCACGATGCACGATCTAGTGTCATTTAGAATGGGGTGTCTCAGGTCACCCTTTGTCCCTCTCACCTAACTAGGCTCTATGTTTGTTGAATTGACCTCTTCATAGAACTTTCAAGCTTGAAAAAGTGTGAATCTTTAACATTGGAAAGGAAAAATATTGAATGCAAAGCGGAACCTATGTATCCCTATTAGGAAATGTAAATCATCCAAGCCAGTAAATCATTGTACTAATTGGATGAAAGAAATATTTGTTTTGAAACTATAAATACTCTAAGACATGTGTATGAAACTTCAAAATGCATTGAAAACTCCAACATGAAATGAATAATAGTCCATTGTTTTGGGTTAGGCCTATAACAATTTATTACAAGAAATAGAAATTTGTGGTAGAATCACCCTCAAGCTACCAAGATGTCTCCTTCCTCCAAATTCACATAAGCTAAGCCAATTTTTGTGCACTATTATATGAACCAACTATCTTTGCTATAGTCCAAGGATTAACAAAATATCGGCATTATGTATATTCACAACTTATCTGTCCTCTTCCTCCCTCCAACACCAAAGGTGATGGATTGACAAAATTCAATATATGTTCTCTTAGCAATTAATTTATAGGAGATCATGTTATTAAATGATTTTTATATTTAAATACTTAGATGATATGGCATTCTTTACTAATGCATTTCCATGTGTTGTATCATTAATAACTATATATTATGTGTCAACCCCATCTCTCATGGTCCTAGAGTTCTTCCATAATTGTTTTGGTTTTATTCAACTTTAAGATGTTTGTCACTAGTTTAAAATAGTCCTAGTGACTTTGTCACCCTAGGTTGAGTGCAACCAAACTATACCTCTTCAAAAATGACCCAACCTAATTTTCTCATGTTCCATTAACATCCCCACAGCCAACAAACATGTAAGGCCAATTGTTCCTTCTAAAACATCCCAAGTAAACATTGCTCAGCACTTAACCATTTAAACAACAATGCAACCATGACACTTTAACAATTGGGGTAGTGCCCAAGCAAGGCACCTAAATCTTTATTAGAATATTATACAACCAAGTCTTTATAAAGGCAAGTCTAGCCAACTCCCATGATTCTATATACATGAAAAATAGCACAATTCACTTGCAAATTTTGACCATCCTAGTTGTAGAATTACATATGCAACACTTGCAAGTCCACCTACCCTACTCTCAATCTTCTTCAAGAGAGTGGTTTATTCAAGCTTTGAAACTATTGTCCACCATGAATGGCCTTCCACCTCTATTGGAACTTTCTACCTTGCAATGCACTAAGTCTAGCCTTAGTCGTTTAGTTCCCTTGTAAACTTCCACAAGCACAACACCATCCACTCTTCAAGACTTTAACTCCAACTCAAGTTTTGTACTAGGATCAAGTCTTCCACTTACCTCCCTTCTCAAATATGACTCCTTCCATACATTACTTTGCAACCCATGACTTCCACTTTATATAGTGGAATGGAGTTGAACAATTTCTCTTGAACCAAGTGCATCGCTCCAGGTTCCACATCTTCATGTGGACCCACAAACCCTTTGTCTTATTAAGTTACCTTGACGGTTGCAATTGTCCTCCTTAAGACAAAGTTGTATGCACCACTCAACCCCCCTCTTTAACTCAACTATCCCACTTTGCAACTTGTTTATGATAGCAAGGGTTCACCCTGATAAGAAGTCCCAATTAGATTCCTATCTATTTGAAATAGGGAATCCATCTAGCTTTTGACTCAACAATCATTACATATTTGGAGTTTTACCAGTAGTAGCTCGGTCCATTGTTTAGGATTCTCAATGAAATAAATGAAAGTGTATCTAAACTAATATGAAAAATGTAGTGTGCCCTACACTAATCTGATAAAACCAAAAAATCATAGAAATATTTGAAAAAAATATAGATTATAACCTAGAATTAGTTCACAAGATTACACTACATAGTCTCCAAATCACAAGCATCAAGCTAGCTTGCAAGCAAAGATGAAAGTGATGGTTCCATACCCAAACCAACCAAAACACTTAAATAAAAGAGAAAGAGAAATAAATACTATATTGTGAGACTCTTCTACAACAAAAAGTTACAATTCCTATAGCATTCCAATGCACCAATAAAAAAAAAGAATATACTATGTGAGATTCACAACAAGAAATCTCTAACAACAATTTTGCCTAATAATGACTTCTCCCATAAAAAAAAAAAGATAGTTTACAGTGGAAAAGGAAGGAAGAACAGTACTAGTCTCTCCTTTTTAGTAGAAAAATAACATTTATTTAAAAGAAAGAATAAAAAAAAAAAACACTTCTCTTATATTTCATTATATTTATAACACTTTTTCCCATAACCACCTTTTATTAGTTTTCTTGCCATGAAATAATTTAAGTATTTCATAAAGGAAAAAAAACACTTCTCTTATGTTTCATTACATTTATAACACTTTTTTCCATAACCACCTTTTATTAATTTTCTTGCCATGAAGCAATTTAGGTATTTAATGAAGTTGCTCCATTTTATTTTTAAAAGGTTACATGACATCGAGTGTCTTCTTTTACTATTCATCATTCGAATTTAAAAATTTATTTTTTTTTGTATGGTCCCCATTAAACAATTAGGTGTGTCCTCTAAATACAAGAGTGAGATTTTATAATGAATCCATTGTCTTTCTCTTGAATGGCAGTGGGATCACATATTATTGCCTTGCATTTGGTGTCATATATGTAAAGTTCCTTGTTAATGCCTTATATAACTTTGATTGTTTCATTTCTAGCATTGTCCAAGGTTCAATCTCTTAATATTGTAACTAACGTTTTTAGGCTCCTAACTTCGAGTCTCTACTAATGATATATTTCGAGATTGAGAAAGAGCACAACTCTGTCCGCTGCACTGTGCTCCTCATTGAGTCTCATCTAGTTTCCTGCATGTCGGTAACTAGCTAGAGATAGATATTGGTCGTCCTAAGAAGATATATCTATCTCTCAATCTATCTATCCATCCCTCCCTTACCTGTAAAGAAAAGGAAGGATGAGAAGGATCAAGGAGAATCAGAGCAAAAGAAGGCTAGGGTTGAGCTATCAGCAGGAGGAACCGGAGGAGAAACTGAATAACTTTGACTGTTTCATTTCTAGCATTGTCCAAGGTTCAATCTCTTAATATTGTTATAGTGTATTATCTCACTTTCATAAGTGATGCCTTTTATCTCTCGTTATTTCCTGTAT
>JZKD02S0540774.1:768931-792408 GCA_000966675.3 Picea glauca
TTATAATCGATAGATTCATAATTATTTATAATAGAATGCAAAGTAAAGTTTGTAAATCTATATATTGTAGTTTTCTCATTTTATGGGGAAAGTTTACACACCATTAAGACAATTTTCTTTAATATATATGAAGAATGTGTACACAAAAATGACACAACCTATTAATTAAATTTCTTGATAGAATATAAGTGTCCAGTCAAATATATTATATACGACCTCGTATATTCCATATTCCTTTTATTTTAGTACGTTAGTATGTGTTATTTGTATAATGTTAATATATTATATACTATCTCATATATTCCTTTTATTTTAGTTTGTTATTTGTATAATATTTATTTTATTTTAGTGTGTTATTTGTATAATATTAACATCTCACATATATTCCTTTTATTTTAATGTGTTATTTGTATAATATTAATTTTATTTTAGTGTGTTATTTGTATAATATTAACATCTCACATATATTCTTTTTATTTTAGTGTATTATTTGTATAATATTAACATCTCACATATATTCCTTTTATTTTAGTGTGTTATTTGTATAATATTAATATCTCACATATATGAATGATAATTTCAATCTGTCAATATCTTTATTTAATGGAGTGTAAATTTTTTTCCATCTTATAAATAATTAAATTATTAAAGAATTGAACCAAAAGTCGCTACCTATATGTTTCTATATACCAAAGGTCACTACCTATATATTTGTATATTTAAGAATTGAACCAAAGGTCGCTACCCATATATTTGTATGTTTAAGAATTCAACCAAAGGTCGCTACCTATATATTTGTATAAAAAGAAACCATCATTAATATCTTATACATTAAACCATCCCATCTGATCCAACTCCATTAAGCTCTCGTTTAAATCATTTCTTACATTCACTAACCATCATGTAGATTCCAATATGAAATCAAATCCACAGACTTCATACACGCATACAACAACTCTGAGGAACAATGTGTCGTTTCAATGTGTCTGTCAAATGGCAACAACTTTGAGGAACAATGTGTCGTTTCAATGTGTTTGTCAAAGGGCAAGGACATAGCCATTGCAGTGGCCCTTGTTATGAGATACAATCTTATTCAAATTTATTTTAAGTTAGCCCATATATCATCCCAACCAATCTTTCCTTGTTCATCCTTCTTACTTATGCAAGTATCATGGTATCTCATATACAAAAGGTCACTTTTGTAACTAAAATCATAGCTACCCCATGTATTGTCGCATCTATATTCTAAGTATTGGCAAGCTACCTTTTCTTTACATTTATTTATATCTTCACACTTATCAACATCGTCTCCCCTAAATCTAGAGGACACTTGCATCCACTAGCATGTGTGTCTAGATAAGTAGAGAAAATATGTCCATCTCGGTTGCTATGCCAACAATCCCCATTATTGATCTTGCACTATCTAGGCTCAACAAATTCATAGTTAGAATAACCATCTCCCTTAAATTGAACACTTGATGTTTGAGCTGCGTTGTCCTAGGATTGTTGTAATTGATGATGATGGATAAGCTAGATTTTTGTTTATGAATTGTGTGATGGGGATCGAATGGGAATGCAACAAAGTGAAGAGGTAACAACTTTTTGGGCATTTTCTAAAACTTAGGGAAAGAGAGTTTGGGGAGTAGGTTGGAAATCCTTCGTCTCAATTTCCAAATGTAGGTTTAGGAAGTGGGCCAAAAAGGTTTCAGTCCATTTCCGAAACTCATATTTGTTAACTTTTTTCAACAACCTCAAAGAACTTCGGCAAGATTCTACATGTGAATTTATTTTGTCTTAAGAATAGCCCAATTTGATCCAGGAGGATCTCCACACAAGGAATCGATACTTTGCACACCATGGAGAAGATCATTAAAATACTAATTGATGGTAGGTGGCAAAGAATAATTAATACTCATGAATGATTTATTTAAAATGTAAAAATGATTAATACTTTTAGTAAGTGAGAAGCTCGTGTATTATTCATGCAAATTGGAAAAATTTGATTAATGCTTGAAGTGAGTTTGAGAATCTCAGGTATTATTCATTTAATTGTAAAAATGGGAAATTAGTTTTGTGAGAGAATCCAACTCACAAATTAGTTTCATAATTTTAAGGGGAAATTAGTTTTCTAGTTTTAAGGAGGAAGTTAAGGGTCTCATGAGTTGGTTTGGACTCTTCCTCACTTTACCACAAGTGGTTTCCTAGTCTCAAGGAGGAAGTTAAGGGTCTTCCAAGTTGGTTGAGATTCTTTCTCATTTTTGTCCTTGAGTGGTTATTATATCCTAAATTTGTGGATCTTGTCTCCTTAAATTATGGAGCAAGGGAAACCATTTAAACCCCTTCATTAGGAGAGACTGGAGGAGCTCTTTTAGCATAAAAACAAGCAATCATGCTTGTGGTTTGTAAGCTCCATCATTGGGAGAGTTGAGCCCCCCTCCATGGGGAGAATGTAGTCCTTCTGGTGTCTGAAGAAATGTCACTTATGTGAGAGCCTTAAGGTTGCTCTGGGTTTTATCCCTGTAAGAAGCATGTGCCACATTTTGTGAGAAGATTTCAGCCCTTTCAAAGGAAGGATAATACAACGATTTTTATTCCAAGTGGATCTGGAGACGTAGCCAAGATGTCTTGGTCAACTCTGTTAACAACTCAGTAATATCTTGTCTTGTGTTTCTTATGCATGTTTTATTTCCACAATTATGATTATTAATGCATTAAGTAATGGATATATGAGACTAACAACATATTCACCAAGTTAATAGTCAATTTGGATTCAAGTCTTCATAAGCACATCTTTTCACCAAGTTCAATAGACCCACAATTGTAAATATGACCTTCATTAAGTGGCCTATAACCAAGTCAAGTTTGGTATCAGTGTCACCCCGGTTTCAAATCAAGTGGTATCAGAGCAGGATTGACAAGGATTGCAAGTGTTAAAGACAAGTTGGGTAAGGCATCGAAGAATACATGGATCAAAGAGCTTGAAGAAATCAATCAATGCATCCAAGCAATGAATGCAGAGCTCAGAAGGCTTCTACAAGTTGCATAGGATGAGAATAAGAAATTGAGACTCATGTTAGAGAAGACTGTGGAGGAACAAGTTGAAGAATGTTCCACTATAGAGGAGGCAAAAAGTCCCTCCAAGGCCATGGCAAGTATAGTCGTTATGGTTCTTGTCTTGAAAATATTGATGGTTGCACATATTCTCAGATAATAGAGGATTCTCTCCAGACACCGAGGAACCAAGGTGGTTTCCTAGAAGCCTCATCTACAACTTCATCCAACTGGGAGGAGCAGTTGGCCAAACTTCAGGAAGATGACCAAGCATCAGAAATAGGAATGGAGGTAAAGAAATCTCCATGTTCAATTCCTTCCCTTATTAATGATGATGCCTCTTTTGGACTTTTTGAAAGGCACACCAAGGGCATTGGCCTGAAGTTGTTGAGGAAGATGGGGTATAAAGGAGGAGGTCTTGGTATTGTTGGCCGAGGCATTATTCAACCACTGGAGGTTGAAGGAAGACCCTAATATGCAGGATTGGGTTGTGGTGAAAGCGAATCCTTAAAAGTAGGAGAAGAAAAAGATTCTTCAAGCAAAGAGCTGAGATCATCACCAACACCATCTTGGGACAACAAGAGTGTTGCAAAGTACTTGAAGAGAAAAGCTCTTTCCAGTGAAAATGAGACATAAATGAATTCATGCAACTATTGCTCTCACTTCCAAATGAGTGGTCACTTGAGCAGAAAATGTTGGAAGCTTCACCCAGAGCTTCGTGGTATACCAAGCAAGAAGCTTGTACCGGAGTCTATATAGTTGGAGGTTGGATCCTCCTTAGTTGAAAAAAAATGGCCAAAAATCAAAGTGTCTATAATTCGGTTAAAAAAATACCAAGTTGAATAGCTTGACGAGATCTTTCCAATGGTGCAAACGACACCTCAAACGGACTCTGGATGCGAAATTTATGGCCATTTGAAATTTTCGACAAACAAGCAACACTGGTGAAGTCTGTACAGTGTTGATGTCAGCATGATGATGTGGCAGCACCATGGGATTCCACGTGTCACCCATTTTTGGCACTTTCAGGGGTCCATGTGGACCAGTAGAAATGTTCCACGTGGCACTGTACGGACACCACTTGGCAATACGACCGTGACGTTGTAGCACAATCAACAGTGGCACGCAGTCAATGATGTGGCACCACCTAGAAACCGCCACGTGGCCTTCCCACATACCAACACCTAGCAGCCTATGTGGATGGTGATGGGTAGGTATGGATCAGTAAGGATGTGCCACGTGGTCCAACTAGAGGGCGCCACATGGGCATCCTGTGGATGCCCAATGAGGACTGGGTCAAAAATTCAAAAAAAAAAAATAGCATTCGGCGTCGGACTCGACGATCAGACCTGTTGGCGGCCAACCAAAGATATTAATGGTGGGGGAAGTTAAAATATGGGTCGAGCAGCCGACGCCAAACCTAGCGGTCGGACTGGCCGGACCCCAAACTCCGGCGGGCAACTATATATGATGGCCAACCAACATTAAATTTGGCGATTAAATCATATTTAACATAACTATATGAGGAATGGTTGAAACATTTGGTGGGAAGTTGAAACGACATGTGTGTGTGTGTGTGTGTGTGTGCCAAAACCATATACTATGTGGGGGGGCACAGGGTTTGACCCCCGGACCTCCCCATAACCAACACCTTTAATTTACTTCCTCCAACCAACGGGCCAACGACCCTATTGGTATATCTGCCCTCCAAAAAATTATTTAAACACATCATTTTTCCATCCAATGGTACATGTGCAGGTCCGTTCGGGCACAAAATTCAAGATTTCATAGCATTTATTGCAAGTTGTACGATCTATGTGGCACAAAAACTGAGTAAGAGAGCCCAAGGGGGTCCATAAGTCACAATGATGGAATTTGACGAAATTGTAGTCATTTTTGCACGATTTCTCTCCACGAATCCATTGGTGCAATCAGAATTTGGATCTGAGCAATGGATATTTGGAATCATGCAGAATCCCATTTTTATCATTCATGCATGGCACGAACTTTGAGGCAGAGTTGCACCTTTCAGAACAGGTCGAGTTTACAGTCAAAAGTTACAGAATGATGAGATGGACCTGTTGGTGTTGTGTATGTTGAGATTTAAGCAATGCTTTGAGCACCTTGGCATGAAAAACAATGTAAGTTTTATGCATTTATGGTTTTTGCCTCTTTTTTAAAATTGTAAGAGGATGAATGTATGTTGCATATTTTGGTGATCTTTGAGTGTTGTCATAAGGCAGCAAGATCTGAATTATTGCAGGGAATTTATTGTTTGAGACTTGCACACAAACCGAGACGGTGTGGTAAGAGGCCATTTTGACACTTCGACAAAAAGTAGTCATCTCAACAGCCAAAAGTCTCAGAGTTACAAGACGAGTATGATGATGATGGAATTTGTTTTATTTAGTATAAAGGTGAAGGAGAAGAAGGGTGCGGCCTTTCAGAGACACTTGTTATGCAAATCAAGGAATCAGCTACGAGTTTACATTGATGCAAGTGTTGGCATCGTCATCCTCATTGTGAAGTACAAAGGTGAAGGAGAAGAAAGGTGTGGCCTATCGGAGACATTTTCTATGCAAATTGAGCAGTGGGGAAGTGCATCATGGAGTGTAAGACTCTTCCTAGAAGTTGGTTGAGGAGATTCAAGTTACAGTTTCTCTCTATACTTTTGGAGGACCAAAAATACTTTTTGTTGGGAGGTGTGATCCGAGAGGATATCCACACAAGGAATCATTACTTTGCACACCATGGAGAATATCATTAAAATACTAATTGATGGTAGGTGGAAACGAATAATTAATACTCATGAATGATTTATTTAAAACTTTAAAATGATTAATACTTTAAGTGAGTGAGAAACTCATGTATTATTCATGCAAATTGGAAAAATGATTAATGCTTGAAGTGACTTTGAGAATCTCACGTATTATTCATTTAATTGTAAAAATGAGAAATTAGTTTTGTGAGAGAATCCAACTCACAAATTAGTTTCCTAATTTTAAGGGGAAATTAGTTTTCTAGTTTTAAGGAGGAATTTAAGGGTCTCATGAGTTGGTTTGGACTCTTCCTCACTTTTCCACAAGTGGTTTCCTAGTCTCAAGGAGGAATTTAAGGGTCTTCCAAGTTGGTTGGGATTCTTTCTCTTTTTTTTCCTTGAGTGGTTATTAGATCCTAAATTTGTGGATCTTGTCTCCTTGAATTATGGAGCAAGGGAAACTATTTAAACCTCTTCATTAGGAGAGATCAGAGGAGCTCTTTTAGGAGAAAAGAAAGCAATCATGCTTGTGGTTTGTAAGCCCCATCATTGGGAGATTTGAGCCCCCCTCCATAAGAGAACATAGTCCTTCTGGTGTTTGAAGAAATGTCACTTATGTGAGAGCCTTATGGTTGCTCTGGGTTTCAGCCATGTAAGGAGCATGTGCCACATTTTGTGAGAATATTTTATCCCTTTCAAAGGAAGGATAATACAACAATCTGTATTCCAAGCGAATCCAGAGACGTGGCCAGGATGTTCTGGTGAACTCCGTTAACAACTTGGTGATATATTGTCTCGTGTTTTCTTATGCATGTTTTATTTCCAGAATTATGATTATTAATGCATTAAGTAATGGATATATGTGACTAACAAAATATTCACCAAGTTAATATTCAATTTGGATTCAAGTCTTCATAAGCACATATTTTCACCTTTGACGCAATCAAGTTCAATAGATTCGCAATTGTAAATATGACCTTCATTAAGTGGCCTAGAACCAAGTCAAGTTTGGTATCAGTGTCACCCCGGTTTCTGATCACAATTAGCTATGCAAGTCAAGCTTATGTAAATTAAATTTGGTTCTCTTGAAAAAGAGCCAAGAGAGTTTCAAATCCTCTTTAAAACTCAAGTCTATATGATCGATAAAAAATGTTTGACTTCTCAAGGAAGATTTACAATGTAAGCTTATGAGATAACCCAAAATGTTTCGAGGAATTATCTTGAGAATTTGCCCAATAACGTTTCACTCGTATCCATAAATTTTTCCAGAAAGGATTTGGATTCAAAGGCAGAAAAGGAAGGTTTTGGAGAAATAAAAGTGAACTTTGAAAATAAGGACTTTGCCTTAGATTGAAAATTCAAAATTGAAAACCATCGAAAATCTAAGTTAACTGCAATTAATTTCAAATTATAGAAAGTGAACCCTGGGTTTAGGTGAAGACCTTGAAGCTGCCATCTTTGAAAAGCCCTAACTTCCCCATACAAACACTTATCAATGAATGATATATTACAAGGAATAAAAAATGAAAAGGAATTCCAGATGGGTGGTCACAATTCCAACTTCAATGTAAATTTAGCAACGTTCATAATCCATAAAGTGCAACTTGGTTCATAAGCAAGGAAGTCTAACTGCATTTGTTCACACTTGTGGGCATTAGAATTGGATCGTTAGAGTTGCATTGAATTCGTAATCCCTAAAAACATATAGGTAGCCTATTTGAGAGGTCAAAATGTCATCTTTGGTTGAGACCAAAATTTGTGCAAAGGCATTTTTAATGAAAGTCTAACTCCCATTTAAAATGATGATTTGACCAAAATAAATGATGTTAGCTCATCTTACATCTTCGTCGTATAAGCTTCTAGAATGCTAAATTGTGTTAGCACAATTCATTGATATCTGAAAGATTTTAATCCATGAAAATAGTCAACTAGTGGTTGGAGCACCTATACCAAACGCCTGGCGAATTGCCAATTATTCTTGAAACACAATTGTGAATCAATAAGTCATGTAAAATAACTTTAGTGAGCCTGGTATAAACTACACACACTTTTACATAGGTTAAATCTATTTAAAATCAAGCAGTGCAACAACAAACTTTGTAATACATGCAATATGACAAATGTAAGAAAGAAAACTCGTGAGGCAAATCAAATTGTAAAAATGCATTTGAAGCAAGCTTTCATGAACTTGTATCAAAACAAAAAATTCAAACAATGCATTTTAGCGAATAATAATTATAGTCGATAACATACAATCATCAATCAAATTTAAAAGAATGAAGCCCAAAGAAGGAGCACCTAGGTTTAGAGGCTTGATTTTAAAAAATTAAAAAGGGGTCTCCAAGGTGCTTGACTTGGGGCTTGTTAACGCCTCAACAAATGGTGACACTTTGGATGAATCCATGGATCTATGAAATTCATGATCAAATTCTCAAGGAGGAGACTTAGTTATGTTCTAATAGATACCTTACTCTCCATAGTGTCCCATAGAGACTTTTTTCAGTGATGAAATCCCAAACTAACTTGATTCCCATTTGCAACAACCTACCAACGAAAATGAAGAGTGAGGTTGATGGATTTTATATTTTAAAGTTTGATCCCAAGTTTCAAGTTGAAGCCAAGATTGCAAAGCTAATTTAAATAAGGGATTTTAATATTTCTCTAGGAAAGCTTCTATAATTCTCACAGTGTCACTCCACTACCAACGAGTGTCTATAGCCCTGACGAAGTCACCACGGTATCACAAACCTTGACTCTTTGCTACCGAGCATCCATAACCCAAATGGAGATATCTATATTTCCCAAAATTAAACTTGTTCCTTTCGCATCCTTCCTTTTAAAAAGTTTGACCAAGTCTTCAATAGGGTTTGTTGACCTACCCCTTGGCTCCCATACCAAAGTCAGATTTGTGTCCTTGTTAAGTGAGAGTTTGATCAAGTGGTTGAGGAAAAAGGAACCTAGACTTGGGTGATGGAGGTGTTGCAATGGGATCATGTAAAAATCTCTTGGTGTGCATATATTGTTTCAATTATATATATATATATATATATATATATATATATATATATATATCTTCACCCCAAGAAAACACACACACACACACACACAATTCCTTGTTATTCTTATTGATATTGATGATATTAGAATATTAGAATTGTGGTCGAAATACTAACTTGAAGTTAGTTAAGGTTTATGTTTTGCAATTTACTTTGCTTATTTGACATGTCAATTTCAAATGAGAAAGATATTGTTTGTTTGACTTTGCGCAAGTACAATAGGAAGTCTTGTTCCAGAATCCTACTGACCAAGTTGTTCATAGTAATCAAGCCCAAACACCATCTACCATGTATTCCTCTTTCTTTTTATCATTGTAATACTATTATAAAACATTGACTTGTGGAAAACGTTGTTTGTAGATCTATTATATGCTCTTTCAATGAGACTCCAACCCTCTCACTATGGATCCATAATTGGCAAAGCGAAAATCCCTCTAACAATCCCCTCTTGCATGTCCCCTTTCATTTTTAGCACTTGGTCACTTGTTAAGCCTTGCTAGGAATTTTGGTTTCTCCAATTGCGACACATTTTGCTAGGTGTCTGTATTGGTCTTGGGACTTGTGTTTTGATATGGTCTCTAGTTGGTTAAAAGTATCTTTTTTTAGGTTCTCAATTTCACTAATTTGTATAAGACCACTTTTTAAGGGTTCTACTTGGTTAAACATTCATGTTTTCTTTATGCAACCCATAGATCAAAGAGTGAAATTTCTTGGAATTACCTATGGTGTGACCCTAGAATTCACAATGCTTTAGTCAAAACCTACAACTTAATTATAATAGAAAAACCATTTTGTCCAGTGGATAGGGAAACATTTAGCCATACCCTTTTGGCACCCCTGAATGTATTTAAATTCTTACCCCTTTCCTCCGTATTAAGGATCTCTTCTCTCGTTCTCTTGTATGTCAAAACTCTATTGGAATGACACCAAACTTTAGATCTAGCACTCTTGCCTCCTTCTCTTGTGCTCTTGGTATACTTGGACATGTTGTCTCCTTCAACTCTCCAATAGTGGGAGCTTCCTCAATAAGTTATCCTTTTCATTGGATTTCACTTTCCTTATTGGATCAATTGGTTGCTCTGAGGTGGCCCTTTACTTTGTCCTTATTATGTATCTTGGTCAATTTACATCACCACCTTGAGATTGGCTCCAACACAACTTGTAAGTGAGGATATAATGTCCCTTTCCTAATGATCACCTTGGGAGGACTGAATAGCTTATTTAACTCCCATAAGCTATAGTCGGTGCAAGGGAATTAATTAATTTCATTATTTAATGTCAATTGGGTGAAAAAGCACATTAATGGTGACATTGAATAATTAAATTAAAAGACGAGAAAAGTGACTTTGGGAGAAATATTGAAGAAAGGCTTTATAAAGTCACTTTATATTACTTAATTGGGCGGAAAAGGCAAGAGATTATATTAAGTGAGGTTGGAGCTCATTTTCTCATTATTCATGATTGTTTTTCTCAAATTGGATTTTGGAGAACTCTCGTAGCTTTTTGGATTTGGGGACTGAAACACTTGAGCAACTAGGTTCAGTGGTGAAACTAATCCACCCTAGTTGATCGAGGAGAGATCACACAGATATTTCATTAGGAATTATTGTTGAAGGAGGGTGCATCAGTTGGTCAAATAGTGGGCATTTTTAGAGTTGTGGGTGCTTTATGGAGGCTATTTCAGAGGAGGTCGAGCAACTATCATTCATCTTTGTCTTTCTCTCTAGATCGTACCATCAATTGCATCTCAGAAGGGGGTTGTATAATTAATTGTCAACATGTGGGAAGCATAAGGGAGGTCGCACCATTTATTATTAGCTTGTGAGAGTTTCAAAAGGGTTGTCCCATCACTTGCAACTCATGGAGGTTCTAAGAGGGGGTCGTGACAGTTATTTGTAGTTCATGGGAGTTTCAAATGGGTCGTCCCATCATTTTCATCTTGTGGAGGATTTAAGAGAGGGTCGTACCCTTTTCTTCCAGGCAATGGGAACCTCAAAGGGGATGTATCATCTATTGCAGGCTATGAGAATCTTGTAACAGGGTAACCTCAATATAAATGGAGCTGCAAAAGTCTATGGTTACCTATAGGTCAAGAAGTTTAATTACATGAGATTGCATTTGTTGGGTATATTTTGGTTGTTACAGTTTTGGAATAAGAGTGTTATCAATTGCAATCAATATAATTGTTTTTTTTTTGTGTTGCGTATAATAAAACCCAAATTGTGTGCCAAAAATATTGTGTATTTGTCTTCAAGAAAGGGATCTCAAATATAATAAATACAAAAACATATCAACAGTCTTGGAAAGGGATCCTACATTGGTATCAAAGATGGTGTTCCTGACACCTTATGAGTTATATGATTTTTAATGTGTCCGGAGGACAGGGAATATGCCACATACAAAAGGAAGAGAGGGGTTGAGAACATATTTCACTCAGAGTCAGAAGAAGAGGAAAACATGGGGGGAAAGAATGAATCACCTAAGGGTAGCACTTTGAATATTTTGAATGACCTTGAAAGGGGGCAACATCAGTCGGTTCAGCTTCTCACCTGCTTGATAAAAAAATAATCAAGTGAACCAAAACAATGTTGGGAATAATGGTTCAGGAGGGTCTAATGGGAACAATGGTAATAATGGGAATCATGTTGAAGGGAGAAACACTCATGCCCCTACACAGAATAACACTCATACAACTAGTAGAGTGACTCCTAGACCTCTCTTACCTCAATTCTTGGAAGGACAACAGGATGGAAATCAGGGACAACAAGGAAAAGGTGAAGGATTTATTGATTATTTGAGGGAGTATCAAGCTCTTGGTGAGGAATTTCATGCAGCTATGTCCTTATAGGATTTTTGTACCATCAAGTACAGGAATAGACCAAGGGATTACAGTAGGGCCCACATAATACAGATCTTCAATGGAAGGTTGGGAAATTGTCTATCCCTTACTTTGATGGATCATATAAATGCACTGCTAGAGCTTGGGTTCATAAGTTGGACATGTATTTCCAACTCAATTCTATGTTGGAGACAGAGGCCATTATATATGCTACATTTCATTTGAATGGAGAGGCTCATGAGTGGTGGTACCATGGACTAGTCACGTTGGGGCATGCTAGTATTACCTCGTATGTATACTTCACACAAAGGCTTATTAACCAATTTGATAAGAAGGACCCAGAGTTGCATTTCAGGAAGCTAGCACAGCTCAAGCAGATTGGGACAATGGATGCTTACATTTCAGGGTTCTAGAGGATCGTGGTAATGGTGAAGGATGTGTTGGAGTTGTTATAGCACAAGTTGTAGGTTGGGAAAAGCTTGACCCAACCACAAAAGCATGTGCTACAGCTATGGGACACTACACCCAATGTCACCTCGATGTAGGTCCCGCAATTGGGAGGTGACTAAGGTCACTCTTGGGAAGTGATCACAGAGACCCTAGGGGGAATGAGAAGGATGAAGGGAGGTGTAAGGAGAAGTACCCCAGAATTTCAAGTGATGGAAGAATAGACTGGTTGAAAATGATAAGTAAAGAGAGGTAAATGGATACCGAGTAAAGAGATAGTTGTTGGTGCACCTGTACCTGTCTGAGACACAAGAAAAGACACATTTCCAACCAAGTATAGTAATGGATCAGTAATTTAATCTCGTTGTCCCTAAAATACATCAGCATACAAGTTAGTAAATCAGAAATATATTACATCCAAATCAGCAAGTGAAAGGTCTATATTAGTTAGCAATGTCAGCAATAAAACTAGTAAACAATGTGGACCGAAAATAACACTTCAAGATTGAATAAAGATGGTTGTCATAAAAGTAAATTTCTGAAGAAGCATATCAGCCTTATGTCTGTAGAATTCAATGAAGTACAACAGAAAATCTGACCATCAAAAAGTGCCCAAAGATATCCCAATAGATGCACCTATGTTAGTGGGTTAAACTAGCAAAGTTAGAGGGTTATTCTAGGGTTAGTTTGTCAAATATTAGCGATTAGGGTTAGAGTTTAAAGAAACCCTAATGTTTGTAGGTTAGTTTTACTACAAAAGTAATAATTTGTGGGAGAAAGAGGATGCCCTAAGGGAGGAATAATCCCCAAGGCATCAAGATCATTATCCAAAAGAGACAACTTCAAAACTTGAAATTTGTACGTTTACCAAGGCAACAATTTATTTCTCCCATGCAATAAGTACATGACTAGTGCATTTAAGAAAGGGTTAATGGAGACAAGAGAATATAAAGAATCTAGATAGGCTACTTCCTTGGGGGTGTAAACCCTTTTACTCCCCAAGGCAAGCTTCTTGTAGCTAGGGTTTTAACTAGGAGGACGTATGCAATTATACTCTTCTTAGTAAACCCTTATGAAGCAATATTCCCTTAGCAACAAAATGGTGGAAACACAAGTAGGGGTGTATGTCGTTATACTCCCTACTTGCCTCAAACAAATAGAACCTTTAACTTGTACAAGCGATAATACAATGAAATAAATGGCACCTTCAAGCATTAAAAGGCAATAAAAGCTAGACTAACCACCAAAAAAGCAATGAAGAAATCCTTCCAAGGCTAGCGCACCATCTCCATCCACCATAACCAAGACATAGCCATAAACAAAAGCGCAAGAGAGAGAACTAGCAAAAGAGAGCAGAAATTTTAGTCCAAGAGCCTCTCACAATGGAGAGTTGTGTTTCTAAAATGAGATCTTATGATCTCTATTTATACAAAAAGTTTCCAAAATAGTTTGTCAACATAATATTAAGGTAAACCACAAGACTAGGGGTCAACAACCCTAATATTTCCCCTTTGCAAATATAATATTTAAAAATTCTCTTTAATTTCACTTTTGCAAAAAGAAAACCCTTAAACAAAGGTGATGTCATCCCTTGAAGGAGGACGTTTTGGTAAATTGAGCAAGTTGTTGGAGCTGGGCTACAAAGTAGGGCCTCCAAAGGCCATGTGGCAATCATCTGGAGCTTCTCCACCTCAAAATTCCATGTTTCGTGCTATGATTCATCATCAACCACTATATGCCCCTCAAATGTGACGTCAAGCCCCTAGGGAGTGACGTTTTCCCCTTCTGGGAAAGCCGTTTGGCATGCAAAGGGTTGGTTATGTCTATCCAGTTGTCTCCTAGGCCTATAAAGGCATCTCTTTGTCGTCTGGTTTGTGGGCCTATGCCATCCATCCAATGGGATGCTTGACCCATGAATTCCCAAGTTGGGCTTGTTCTTCCAAAACTAGCCACCAACTTGTACCTGCAAGACAAATGGATACGCCCTCCAAGGATCTCAAGTCAAAGCACCATGATGAGTGAATCAAGTCAATAAAAGAGCCATTAAAGCATGTATACCAGGACTACATCATACAAACATGTGCTTTAAGAAACTAGACATTTTGCCAAGTTTTCTTGTGGGAGGGTTGGCATGGTACTTCTTTTCAATGGATCAAACCCCCTAAGTCTAGGAACAACCCTATCTGAGTCATGTGAATGAAGTGGAATGGATGGGGAAAGTACTCAACGAGCATGGGGTTCATGATATGCAAGGGTCCATAGTATCTCATTTATGGGTGCCTTTGTGGAGGGTGTGTCACACCTTCGTCCATAATGCATTTTTTCTAAGCCCATCAATTGTCTTTTATCTTTCTTTATTTGTGTTTTATTTCAATATAGCATAGGATGAGTTGGAGGCCATTTCCCTGGCATGGTGACCAGATATCGATAGTGTCACCCACAAGTACTTTCACAAAAATGAGAAGGTTGGCTCATGATGAGACCCCCTTTCCCTCAACCATGCAACTGAAAGCCATTACCCTGGTGTGATGGCCAGAAATGGTAATGCCATACCGTTAGATACCCATGGATGTGATAGGTTGGCTCGTGATGAGACCCCCTATCCTCAACTGATCCTTTAAGCATCTTTATTTTTTTTTTCACGGAGTCCTTATTTTCTTGCGAAGAAGCTTTTCATTGCTTTCACGGGATCCCCTGGGCAAAGAATCTAGAAGGTTCATTCATTAGGATTTTATCTTTTACCAGCTAACTCCCCTCTCGGCCTTCAGCCCCTTCTTCCGATGAAACGAGGAATGGTCCCTTCTAGGGTCAGTCTACCCCAAAATCCCAAGAGATGATGTCATGAGGGGAAATAATGATGGAAAGTGGTAAGTATGGTCGGGAGTGGCATGATGAATCTTGAAAGGAAGCTCTCAGAAAGACCCCCATCCTAAGGGTCACCATCTACTTGAGTGCCCCAAGCCAACCACCAGCATTTAAACAAGGTAAAAGGCATAGTTTCCAAAGCAGATGTCTCATAATAAAAAATAACCTCTGATATACAAGCCAGAATGCCTCAAATATTAAAATGATACCCACCATCATACCTGACTTGTACTGCATGGAGCAAGACCCAAGTGACCTGTGGTGGCAAGTTGGTGTGGATGATGACCAAGTGTTGGGTCACTGTGGTGGCGATGCGGTTCTCTAGCTGTGCAAATGAGATTTTTGGTCATGTGGTCTTTCGACACTCCATATCTGCAACCTGAGGGCCTCGAGACATAATCTCCTTAGTTATCCAAAAAATGGGGATAACATCTAAAACCTACTTGGGGACATGTGCTCGTTGTAGAGTGCATGAGAACCGCAACATCTCCCGATAGACCTATGCCTGCAAGGAAACATCAAACTGTCAAGTGCGAGATGGCCTACTCATCCTTGTTCTCATATGGTCATAATCAAAACCAACTAAGTTAGAAAAATAAAATTTTGACAAAATATCTAACTAAGTATACATATATGATGGTGAAATCAATAATCCAAGTAGAGAGAAACGAAAAGGCAATGCAAATAAACTAATATGAGCAAACAAAATCCAAGATGCAAAAAAGAAAGATTACTTACCTACTTACCTAGGATCCTAGGACCCTGAAGATCAAGTCTTGAAGGTGTCAGGTGAAATAGTACAACCAGTGCAACAACCTGATCATCGGACGAAGACATTTCCCCATGTGCTTTATCATGTGAAACAACAAAGATAATTCCAACACATAGTAATCATGAGCATAAATAAACATATAATCAATCATGAAATAAAACTCATGGATATGGGTGGAAGGGAGGAAATCCTGCTGAAAAGAAAAACCACAATCTCGATCGTTCTGAAACTCTCATCTACAAACATAGCCAGAAACCTGATCTATCCATATCTAGAGTGGACTGGCATGTGTAGATGATRGCTCATCTTCATCCTCGTCAACATAATCACTTCTCCCCGAAGATTGAGAAGATGTGAGATAACTCAAGAAGACCCCATGCTTCACCCAAGATGAAGAAATGAGGTACGGGATGGGTTCAGGTCTAGAAGAAGAAAAATGTTGCCTCTTCGTCTGTGAATCCTCATGAGAATATCCAAGATGACAAAACATTTTCTCCGTAGAGTGAACCTCTGATTGCCCCGGGATGGCTATGTCTTGGTACTCATCCAAAATCAAGGGCTAAGATGTCTGAAAATCCTCATAGAACAAATATGCATCACCCTGAAGATGTTGTGACAAGTTACTTTCCAAAGGATCGAACAAATATGTGATCATGTCATCATCACCATCCCAAACATCTGATTCATATATGCACGGAGAGCAATCCTTTGTTTTGGGGTTGCCCTCAACGTCGTAAGTGGGATCTCCGTCAAAGGTGAAAAGGCTCATGTCCCATCCACATTTTCCAATCTGTATGAAAGTGTCAATATGTTTATCAATTGTATCTGAGGGCTCTTCTAGTGCTCCTGCACTTCTAGGATCATGGAATAGTTTGTCATCAAGATCCTCGAAAGGGTCATAACTCATAGTGTTCTCTTCCTTATGAGTAGGAGGAAAAGCAGCTTGGATGTCTTCATCTGGGTCATTAAGTGAAAGCACTTCATCTTCATCGAATGCCTCCTTAGAATCTTCAACGTGTTAAGCTTCATTAGGATCTTCTTGGAAGCTTTCTTCGTAAGCATGTTCTTCAAGCATCTGTTTTACTTTATTCATCAGCTCTTCAGCGTCTTTATTAGCATATTTTTCCCTTTCCATCTGCAAAATTCCATTCCATGAGAAATGGAGAGGTTTTGGTTGATTCCAAGGTGCCATATTCCCATCGATTAGAAGAACACCTCAAAGGAGTCTCTGAGGGAGAGAAAGGCTCATCAAAAGACGAAAGGGGGAAGCAGGGGAAAGGTAAGTAAAGGAAAGGTGGGTTTAGAAAATGTGGAGTCGCCAAACAAACTTTGAAGGAGGTTTTTCAAAGGAAACGGGTAGGTTCTTGGAGTGGAGTATCCAGGCAAGATCGGGGTGAAGGCTTTGGGAAAGAGACTTGCCAAAAGTGTCATTTAAGGCATGAAGAGGCTTCAAAATCCTCCCCGACAACGGTGCCAAAATGTTATAGCACAAGTTGTAGGTTGGTGAAATCCCAACCCAACCACAAAATCATGTGCTACAGTTATGGGACACTACACCCAATTTCACCTCGATGTAGGTCCCGCACTTGGTGGGGGACTAAGGTCACTCCTGGGAGGCGATCCCGGAGACCCTAGGGGGAATGAGAAGGATGAAGGGAAGTGTAAGGAGAAGTACACTGGAAGGTCAAGTGATGGAAAAATAGATTGCTTGAAAATGGTAAGTAAAGAAAGGTAAATGGATACCGAGTAAAGAGATAGTTTTTGGTGCACCTGTACCCGCCCAAGACACAATAAAACACTTTTCCAACCAAGTATAGTAATGGATTAGAAAGTTAAAATTGTTTTCCATAAAATACAACAGCATGCAATTTAGTAAATCAGCAATATATTTCATCCAAATCATCAATATAGTTCATCCAAATCAGCAAGTAAAAGGTCTATATTAGTTAGCAATGTCAGCAATAAAACTAGTAACCAATGTGGACCGAAAATAACACTTCAAGACTGAATAAAGATGGTTGTCATAAAAGTAAATTTTGGCAGAAGTATATTATCCTTATGACTGTAGCATTTGATGAAATACAACAGAAAATATGACCATCAAAAAGTGTCAAAAGCTATCCCAATAGATGCACCTAGGTTAGTAGGTTAAACTAGCTAAGTTAGAGGGTTATTCTAGGGTTGGTTTGTGAGATATTAGCGGTTATGGTTAGAGTTTAAAGCAGCCCTAATGGATGTAGGTTAGTTTTACTACAGAAATAATAATTTTTGGGAGAAAGAGGATGCCCTAAGGGAGGAAGAATCCCCAAGGCATCAATATCATTATCCAAAAGAGACAACTTCAACGCTTGAAATTTGTACGTTTACCAAGGCAACAATTTATTTCTCCCATGCAATAAGTAAATGACTAGTGCCTTTAAGAAAGGGTTAATTGAATCAAGAGAATATGAAGAAGCTATATAGGCTACTTCCTTGGGGGTTTAAACCCTTTTACTCCCCAAGGAAAGCTTCTCTTAGCTAGGGTTTTAACTAGGAGGGTGTATGCAATTATACTCCTCTTAGTAAACCCTTATGAAGCAATATTCCCTTAGCAATAAAATGGTGGAAACACAAGTAGGGGTGTATGCCACCTTGGCTCAAGCAAATAGAACCTTTAACTTGTACAAATGATAATACAATGAAATAAATGACACCTTTAAGCATTAAAAGGCAATAAAAGCTAGACTAACCACCAAAAAAGCAATGAAGAAAGCCTTCCAACACTAGCACACCATCTCCATCAACCATAACCAAGACATAGACAAAAACAAAATCACAAGACATAGAACTATCCAAAGAGAGCGAAAATTTCAGTCCAAGATCCTCTCACAATGGAGAGTTGTGTTTCTAAAATGAGATCTTATGATCTCTATTTATACAAAAAGTTTCCAAAATAGTTTGTCCACATAATATTAGGGTAAGCCACAAGACTAGGGGTCAACAACCCTAATCTTTCCCCTTTGTAAAGAAAATATTTAAAAATTCTCTTTAATTTCACTTTTGCACAAAGAAAACCCTGAAACAAAGGTGACGTCATCCCTTGAAGGAGGACATTTTGAAAAATTGAGCAAGTTGTTGGAGTTGGGCTGCAAAGTAGGACCTCCAAAGGCCATGTAGCAATCATCTGGAGCTTCTCCACCTCAAAATTTCATGTTTCATGCTTTGATTCATCATCAACCACCATATGCCCCTCAAATGTGACGTTTTTCCCCTTCTGGAAAATTCGTTTGGCACGGGATATGTCTATACAACTGTCTCCTAGGCCTACGAATGCATCTCTCTGTTGTTTGGCATGTGGGCCTATGTCATCCATCTGATGGGATACTTTCCCCATGGAAGCCCAAGTTGGGCTTGTTCTTCCAAAACTTTCCACCAACTTGTACCTGCAAGACAAATGGATACATCCTCCAAGGATCTCAAGTCAAAGCATCGTGATGAGTGAATCAAGTCAACAAAAGAGCCATTAAATCATGTATACCAGGAGCACATCATAAAAACATGTGCTTTAAGAAACTAGACATTTTGCCAAGTTTGGTTGTAGGAGGGTTGTCATGGTACTTCTTTTCAATGGATCAAACCCCCTAAGTCTAGGAACAACCCTATATGAGTCATGTGAATGAAGTGGAGTGGATGGGGGAAGTACTCAATGGGCATGGGGTTCATGATATGCAAGTGTCCATAATATCTCTTTTATGGGTGCCTTTGTGGAGGGTGTGTTGAACCTTCGTCCATAATGCATTTTTTCCAAGCCCATCAATTGCATTTTATCTTTCTTTCTTTGTATTTATTTCAATATAGCATAGGGTGAGTTTGAGGCCACTTCCCTGGCATGGTGACCATATATCGATAGTGTCACCCACAAGTACTTTCACGAAAATGAGAAGGGTGGCTCATGATGAGACCCCCTTTCCCTCAACCATGTAACTGAGAGCCATTACCCGGGTGTGATGGAAAAAAATGGTAATGTCATACCATTAGATACCCATGGACCTTATAGGTTGGCTCGTGATGAGACCCCTTATCCTCAACTGATCCGTTAAGCATCTTTATTTATTTATTTTCATGGGGTCTTTATTTTCTTATAGAGAAGTTTTTCATTGCTTTCTCGGTATCCCCTGGGTGAAGCATCTGAGAGGTTATTTCATTAGGTTTTTATCTTTTACCAACAAACTCCCCTCTGGGCCTTCAACCCCTTCTTCCCATGAAACGAGGAATGGTCCCTTCTAGGGTCAGTCTACCCCAAAATCCCAAGAGATGATGTCATGAGGGGAAATAATGATGGAAAGTGGTAAATATGGTCGTGAGTGGAACAATGACTCATCAAATGAAGCTCCCATAAACACCCCCATCCTAAGGGTCACCATCTACTTGAGTGCCCCAAGCCAACCACCAACATTTAAACAAGGTAAAAAGCATAATTTCCAAAGCAGATGACGCACAATAAAAAACAACCTCTGATATACAAGCTAGAATGCCTCAAGTATTAAAATGATACTCACCATCATACCTGACTTGTACCGCATGGAGAAAGACCCAAGTGACTTGTGATGGCAAGCTTGTGTGGATCATGAGCAAGTGTTGGGTCACTATGGTGGCGATGCGGGTCTCTAGCTGTGCAAAATGATATTGTTGGTCATGTGGTCTCTTGGCACTCCATATTTGCAACCTGAGGGCCTCGTGACATAATCTTCTTAGTTATCTACGAAATGGGGATAACATCTATCTCCTACTTGGGGACATGTGCTCACAGTACAGTGCATGAGAACCACTACATCTCTTAGTAGACCTATGCCTGCAAGGAAACACCAAATTGTCATGTGCAAGATGGCCTACTCATCCTCGTTCTCACATGGTCATAATCAAAACCAACTAAGTTAGAAGAATAATTTTTTTACAAAATATCTAACAAAGTATACATATATGATGATGAAATCAATAATCCAAGTAGAGAAAAATGAAAATGCAATGCAACTAAACTAATATGAGCAAACAAAATGCAAGATGTGAAAAAGCAAGATGACTTACCAACTTACTTGGGCTCCTGGGACCCTAAAGATCAAGTCTCAAAGGTGTCAAGTGAAATTGTACAACCATTGCAACAACCTGATCATCGAACGAAGACATTTCCCCATGTGCTTAATCATGTGAAACAACAAAGATAATTCCAACACATAGTAATCATGAGCATAAATAAACATATAATCAATCATGAAATAAAACTCATGGAGATGGGTGGGAGGGATGAAATCTTCCTGAAAAGAAAAACCACAATCTCGATCATTCTGAAACTCCCGTCTACAAGCATAGCCAAAAGCTTGATCTATCCATCTCTAGAGTGGACTGGCATATGTAGATGATGTATCATCTTCATCCTCATCAACATAATCACTTCTCCCCGAATATTGAGAAGATGTGAGATAACTCAAGAAGACCCCATGCTTCACCCAAGGGGAACAAATGAGGTACGGGATGGGTTCAAATCTAGAAGAAGAAAAATGATGCCTCTTCGTCTGTGAATCCTTGTGAGAATCTCCAAGATGACAAAAATTCTTCTTCGTAGAGTGAACCTCTGGTTTCCCCAAGATGGCTATGTCTTGGTACTCATCTATAATCAAGGTCAAAGATGTTTGAATCCTCATAGAACAAATATGCATCCCCAAAAGGATGTGCATCACCCTGAAGATGTTGTGACAAATTAATTTCCAATGGATTGAGAAAATTTGTGATCATGTCATCATCACCATCCCAAACATTTGAGTCATATATGCACATAGAGAAATCCTTTGTTTGGGGGTTTCCCTCAATGTCGTAAGTGGGATCTCCCTCAAAGGTAAAAAGGCTCATGTACCATCCTCGTTTTCCCATCTGTATGAAAGTGTCAATATGTTGATCAACTATATGTGAGGGCTCTTCTAGTGCTCCTGCACTTCGAGGATCATGGAACAAGTTGTCATCAAGATCCTCAAAAGGGGCATAACTCATAGTGTTCTCTTCTTGATGTGTAGGAGGAAAAGTGGCTTGGATGTCTTCATCTGGGTCATTAAGTGAAAGCACTTCATCTTCCTTAAATGCCTCCTCATAATCTTCAATATGATAAGCTTCATCAGGATCTTCTTGGAAGATTTCTTCATAAGCATGTTCTTCAAGCATCTCTTTTTCTTGATTCATCAGTGCTTCAACGGCTTTATTAACAACTTTTTCCCTTTCCATCTGCAAAATTTCCTAAAATGAGAAATGGAGAGGTTTTGGTTGATTCCAAGGTGCCATAGTCCCAACGACTAGAAGAACACCTCAAAGGAGTCTCCGAGGGAGAGCAAGGCTCATCAAAAGATGAAAGGGGGAAGCGAGGGAAAGGTAAGTAAAGGAAAGGTGGGTTCGAGAAAGTCGGAGTCGCAAGACAAACTTTAAAGAAGGTTTGTCAAAGGAAATGGGTAGGTTCTTGGAGTGGAGTCACCAGGAAAGCAAAGGGTGAAGGCTTTGGGAAAGAGACTAGCCAAAAGTGTCATTTAGGGAACGAAGAGGATTCAAAGTCCTCCACGACAACGATGCCAAAATGTCATAGCACAAGTTGTAGGTTGGTAAAATCCCGACCCAACCACAAAATCATGTGCTACAACTATGGGACACTACACCCAATGCCACCTCGATGTAGGTCCCGCACTTGTGTGGTGACTAAGGTCACTCCTAGGAGGAGATCCCAGAGACCCTGGGGGGAATGAGAAGGATGAAGGGAGGTGTAAGGAGAAGTACCCCGGAAGTTCAAGTGATGGAAGAATAGATTAATTGAAAATGGTAAGTAAAGAGAGGTAAATGGTGTAGAAATTTCAATACCAATTAAGTATTGTCTGGATTCTCTTGATCTAACAATTATTTGTCGTTTGTTAAATACATAATCGCTTCTTCTAATATTCTTGCGGAATTTAAAGCACGATCGACAATGCAATATCAAGAACAATAATCAATCAAACATAACACAGATGTTTTATTGGGAAAGCATAAAGCTAAAAAACCCCACTATCATATATTATGTATATCATGGATCATGAAACAATCTCATACAAAACTCTAATCCAAGAGCTCTCAGTACAGTACAATCATCTCACACTGTCATACAAAAATCAGCAAATACATGTGCCAATTCTCTGCGTCCAGACAGCTTGCCTCCTCTGCACAATACCTGCAAATGGATGAAATGAATCCTCTACACTAGATTGCACATGCTCATGGGAATATCCACTATGTGTGTGATTGCATGAGTGCATTTCACTCAAAACAAAACCGATAGCCAAACTGTCCCTTTCACATGTTATCTCAACTGGATCTGACATGCATGTAGTTAACAGTGGTAAATCTAAAGTTGCATGTGAGATCACTGATTGTGAATTAATTTATAATTAATTGACTGAACTCTCACTAGTGCAAGTTTAGTTACAACTAGTACAACTAAGCTTAACTCACTTAACTGAGTTAAACTACTTTACAACTCACATAACTACACTAATAAATGAGATAATAGATTAATATTTATTGTCCATTTTATTTAAGGGAAAAATAAATTAGACACACATTTCTTGTTGACTTTTCAACACTCCCTCTCAACAAGAAAGGGATTATCCTTCACCCCAATCCTGTCTCTATGGTATTCGAATT
>JZKD02S0540774.1:810703-831725 GCA_000966675.3 Picea glauca
TAACAGTTCCAAGAGAGGAGAACGCTATGGCAGATTCCTTGGCTGTTTCAGTAAGTAATTTAAGAGTTCCTTTGCCCCCTAAACTCAAATATGATGTGGAAGTGAAGTATAGACCCTCTATACCTGACAATGTTAAACATTGGAAGGTTTTTGAGGATGATCTTGAGATAAAAAGATTTCTTGAGACTGTGGATGAGTTTTTTTCCTTACATGTTGATGAAGATCATGATACTAAAAAAATCCCTCATGCTGATATTTTTCTGAATAAAATTGTTGACCATCATATTGTTCAATTGCCCAATAACCATATTCCAAAAGGACTAGTCCCCTTGGAGAGATTGTTTGACATAAATGATGTTGTTGTAAAGGTTAAAGGTTCAACTAAAAATGATGATGTGACTAAACGCAATTTAGGTACAGATGAGGATCCAAAGTATGTTAAATTGTCAAGCAACTTGTCAAAGGAACAAAGGGCTAAGTATGTTAAGATTTTAAAGGAGTTTGTTGATGTGTTTGCCTGGAAATATGAAGATTTAAGAAAATATGACGCAAACATCATTGAACATAAGATCCCTTTGAAAGAGGAGACCAAGCCTTTTAGGAAGAAACTCAGACAGATAAATCCCATGATGTTGCCTATTATGGAAAAAGAAGTGAAGAAGTTGTTGGATGCCAAAATCATCATTCCTTTGAGATGCTCTGAGTGGGTGGCTAACTTGGTCCCTGTGAGGAAGAAAAATGGGGAAATTAGACTATGTGTTGATTTCATGAATTTGAATAAAAGATCCAAGAAAGATAATTACCCCTTGCCAAAGATGGAGCACATTTTGCAGAGAGTCACTGGTTCATCTAGGATGTCTATGATTGATGGTTTTTCTGGCTACAATCAGATCTCTATCTTACCATAAGATAGAGAGAAGACAACCTTCACTACTCCTTGGGGCACACTCATATATGCTAAAATTCCCTTTGGATTGATGAAGGCAGGAGCGACCTTTCAATGAGCAATGGGCATTTCCTTCATTGGGGAGAAGGACACATTTGTAGTCATCTATCTAGATGACATTACAATGTTCTCAAAATATGATAAAGAGCATTATCATCATTTGTAAAAGGTCTTCCTGAAGTGCAGAAAAATTGGTCTCTCTCTCAATCCTAAGAAGTCTTTGTTTGTTATGAAGGAAGGTAAGTTATTGGGACACATTGTATCAGCAGAAGGTGTAAGAATTGATCCAAGTAGAGTAGAGGCCATTCAGACCTTATCTTTCCCTAGATCCAAGAAAGAAGTTTAGTCTTTCTTGGGGAAAATCAATTTTCTAAGAAGGTTCATAGCTAACTTTGTTGAATTAGTGAAGTACATTACAACCATGATTAGGAAAGGAAATGAGGTGAAATGGACTACCAAGGCTCAAGAATCTTTTGATCAGATAAAAAATGCCTTGACTGAAGAACATGTGCTCATCAACCCTGACTATTCCAAGGAGTTTCTGATATTTTCCTTTGCCTCATTTGACATATTGGTTGTTGTTTTGCTGTAGAAAAATACAAAGGGGTTAGAGAAGCCTATTTCCTTTTTCAGCAGAGCATTGAGGGATGCAAAAATGAGATATGATATCATGGAAAAGTAGGATTATGCTTTGGTCAAAGACCTCAAGGCTTTCAGAGTATATGTTTTGCATTCAAATATTGTTGCATGTGTCCCTTCAGCTTCAGTGAAAGAGATACTTATCCAGCCTGACATAGATGGGAAGAGGAGCAAATTGATTGCCAAAATTATGGAATTTGACCTTGAAATGAAGCCCACTAAATTAGTAAAAGGCCAAGGTTTAGCTAGGTTGTTGGTTGAATCAAATTGCAAAGCTTTAAGGGTCAATTTCATGAACATAAACTCATAAAATCAACAAATTAATTTTGCTAATAAAATCTCGCATATCAGCCCAAATTTGGCAGAATGCACTGGGTATAAAAACATGATATATTTTCAGCAGAAGTTGCAGCCTCCTGATGGTTTGGACAAGAACAAGGTGAGAGATTTGAAACTTAAAGCAATCAGATATTGTCTCATTGATCATGTCTTGTACTGGAAAGATCCTCTAGGAGTTATATTGAGATGTCTAGATCCACAGGAGGCCCAAAAGGCCATGACTGACTTTCATGACAACTTATGTGGGGGGCATCATTTTTGGAGAACCATAGCCTATAAGATCCTCTGAGTTGGGTATTTTTGGCCTAGCCCTTTTACTGATGTTTTTGCAAGGATTAGAGCTTGTGTCAAATGCGCAACAACTCAAATCTTTGCCTTTGAAGCTTGTGGTGGTTTCTAGACATTTTCAACAATGGTGTCTTGACTTCATTGGGGAAATACATCCATCTTCAAGTGGTCAACATAGGTGGATTTTTACTACCACTAATTACTTCACCAAGTGGATAGAATACATTCCTACAAGGAATGCCTCCCACCAGGTAATCATTAGTTTTCTTGAGGATATCATGTCAAGATTTGGCTATCCAAGCAGGATTGTTACTGACAATGTTGCCTCCTTCAAAGCTGAAACATTGATCAAGTTATATGAACAATATGGGATTACATTAGTCCATTCTACTCCTTACTACCCCCAAGGAAATGGTTTGGCAGAGTCCTCTAACAAGAGCCTCATAAAGATCATCAAGAAATTGTTAGAAGACAACAAGAAAGCATGGGACTCAAAGCTGAAATTTGCATTATGGGATGATAGAGTTACAACAAAGAGGTCACTTGGTATTTCCCCTTTTCAGCTTGTATATGGAGTTGAGGCTATCTTTCCTACTCTGCTTGCCTTGCATGTGGCAAAATTCCTCTAGGAGTACCAAGGAAAACCTGATAATATGGTAAGGAGAATAAAACAGTTGGTAGAAGTATAATAGAATAGGGAGCAACTACTTGACAAAGCACAGGACCATCAATAGAAGATCAAGCAAGTCTTTGACAAGAAGGTAAGCAAAGAATATTTCCACCTCGGAGATCTAGTGCTCAAGTGGGATGCACCCAAGCAAGACAAAGACAAACATGGTAAATTCAAAGCCTTGTGGATTGGTCCTTTCAAGATTATTGAGGTATTGTCAAATAAAACTTATAAATTGTAGAACTTGGAGGATTCTGAAGTTTTTGGTGGCCCTATCAATGGGCACTTTCTGAAGAAAAAAAATTGCTTAATCCATAATTGGATTTCCATTCATTGTAAATATAACTTTTTCTTTTTATTTATGTTTGAATAAGTGACCCCATAGCCCTAAGATAAGACACTGAAGTTGCTTGTTCTTGGTAGCTCACAGGGAGCATGCCATCCCCTGTGGAGCCAATGTTATCACATGAAGTTGTCATGGGTCATTTTTCCCTTAGGTTTTAATTTTTACCCTTTAGTCTTTAAGTTTGTTTTATTTATCCCTTTGTGATTTTCTTAGGTTAGTCTAAACAAATAAAGGCTTGGGTTTTGGTTCAAATTTTTGGCCCACACCTATGGTTCATAGCCTAGGTTCATTTTGTGGTTTATGTCTTTGACATCAAGCACTATTGACCCCATGACTCTAACAATTTGACAAGTCACTCCATCCACTCATGATCTTGATCCTTTCCACTCTATCCCTATGCCCGTTAAGGAGTCAAATCAAACCTTTGAAAAGGGCACTGCCAACTCACTAGGCAGGTTCGTAGCGCACCTTCGTACTTCTGCTCCTTTACCATCATTCACCATCATTAGTTGATGTCATGTCTTTTATTGTTTTCAACGCCCTTGTCTTTAAAAGGAATATTAAGATTTGGTCATTTATAAGGTTCTAATTGTTTACCAATTTGAAATCTTCTTCCTAAGATCGGCGTTGTTGAAACCACTGGTCTAGACAGAGCTATGAATTGTGCTACGGGATTAACCGTTCAAGGTGAATTGGAGGCTGAGGTGGATGTAACAACTCCGGGCTTGTTGCATATCTTCCATTTATCAACCATAGCATCCATGTACTTCATGAGCCTTTTTAGTTGCTTTGAAGAGCGTTAAGATATCTTTGTCTTATCCTTTGGTAGCACCCGACGCTGCAAGCTACAACTTCTCTCACCAACCAGCCTCTCTACCTCTTCTGCCATAGACTCCATAGCCATTTGCATGTTGAGTTTTCCCTTCACTGGAACTCAGGCCTTTTGCTTCAGACTTTGAGCACCCATTTATCACCTTGGCTCACATTACCCATACTGTGATACTAAAATTATTGCTAGACTGCGCTACAGATCCTCTGTTCCAGGGCTGCAAATTCCTTGTCACACCTTTGCTATCCTCTACGCTCACAACTCAACCAATTAGCCCCCCTTTTTCACTATGTCATGTTATAATTTCATCTCACAAGTCTACTTGCAGTGAAGAGTTAGGAGCCCCTGCTTTTTTAAAACTTTGAGGACCCTGTATGGTGGCTTAATGACAGTCTAAAACCCGAACAATGAAATTTCCCTTCATATCATTTCTTAGACCTTTTTCTCATTTTAAACCATCAGACCAGTCTCTTGTAATCCATAAGTGAGTTGGAGGAAAGCCTTCAATGACCAATTAAGGATCACCTTCAAAATCAAAAACCTTTGCCTCTCATAGCATTACAGTCTGTGATCCCCTCCTTCTATCCATGGATACACCTCAAAAGGAGAAGTCTCACAAGGGAGGGAGTGTGGTCAGGACTGAGCCTTCTGACTTGCACCTGTTTGATGTTGATCCTATGGTTAGGGAGGTTTTCCAAAGGGTTGGTTGCCTCTTTTTTTGTCAAAACATGCAGAGGGGACACCCCGAAGTAGCAAGGTAGTTTGCCTTAAATTTTGATGGCATTAAGACCAAGTTAGGAAACCTTGAGTTTGAGGTATCTGAGGCCACTATTGCAGCAACCATTGAGATACCCAACAATGGTGAGAGGTGGTTTAAATCCATGATCCTCAATGCAACCTTTTCCAAGGATTTCTTCAAGCCAAACTATCAAAAAGACAATTTGTCTAAGGGAGTGCCTAGGAGTCACGTGGTTGAGGGTTTGATAAAATGTTGAAGATTATCCAGAGATATTTTACATGTGAGGGAATATTTAACATCATATACCAATATCACATTAGACTCTTGCTACACTTCACTAGTAAGGATTCAATGAATATCCATTTTTATCTATTAAGAAGTATGGGAAAGATGTTTGATAGAGTCCAATCCAAGTCCAAGTATGTGGACACTAGTTTTTTCCACTATGGGTTGATCAGGATTTTGGTTATGGAAGAGTTGAAGAAAATAAATATTTCTTGGGAATAGTTCATTGTTTTGCCAATATGTAGCTAGATATGGCCTCTACCCCTAAATCTAGGATGCAGAGCCCTTTTCCATCTAGTAGTGTTTCCCCAATAGGAACACATAAGAAGAGAAAAAGCAAGCCTACTACCCAAGACAAAGAAAACCCTAAAGCAATTGAAGAAGAAGAGAGGGAGGTTCATCACTCCCCACAAAGAGATTTTTCACCTCCTCCTGCACCTGAATTGGAGAAGTTCCTTCATCAACCAAAACCACAACCAAGAAGGGGAGGAAATTGCATTTCCCTTCACCTGCTCCAACAGCTAAGACCAGAGTCAAGAGTCCTTTTACTAGATCATCAACCCACAAGGAAGCTGTTGAAGTTGAAGACATACCTAAGGCTTCAGTCCCAAAGAAAGTTAAAGGTAAAGGTGAAGCCACTGAGAAGCCTATTGAGGTTATAGCCAAAGCCTCTTTTTAGTAGAAAGATAAAGGTAAAGGTGAAGCCACTGAGAAGCCTATTGAGGTTATCAACATCATTGATTAGATAATCCCTTGACAATCCCACTTTCAAGAGATTGATTAGATAACTCAGGGATGTTATAGAAGAAGTTGTTTGTTTGAAGGAAGAAAGTTTGACTAAGAGAAGAAAGATGAAGGAGCTCATAGACATGTACAATGAAACCCTTGATTTGAAAAGGTATACAGCAAGAAGATTCTTACCTCTCCATAGGCAACTTAAGACTCTGTACAAACAAAATAGAAGCTTTCAGTCCCAAAATAAAAAGCTCAAAGAAGAATTGCAGCCCTTCAAGAATGATTTAGCCCATAGAAACTTAAGTGTTCTAGTACAAGCTGCAATAGAAAGAGATGAACCTGTAGTAGAGAAGAGTGCCCTTGCTAAAGAAATAGATGTTGCCATGATAGAGGGAAGGTCTTCTGCAACAAGGAGGAGTTCTAGATTGAGAAAGTAGATGGAGGGTATGACAGATCCATTTTTTAGTGTGATTGCTTTTGCAAGCTTGAAGTGTTCAAGGAAGTATGATATTTTCACCTATACAGACATTTATAGGCTTCTATTCCATCAACTAAGATTTTTTGTGTTTTTGAAGAGTTGTTGTATCACCTAGAAAAACACAGATATTTTGTAGCGCTTGGCGCTACGAAATCATCTGCACAAGTTGTTCTGTGATTGCGCTACCAAAGGCGCTACAGAATCACCTAGCCAAGCACAGGAAGGGTGCTACGGAATCTGCAGAGCAATTTTACAAGGGGCGCCACAGAATCTGCCGATCAACTTTTCAAAGGGGCGCTATGGAATCAACAAAGCAGTTTATAGGAGGGCGCAACGGAATTGGCTACCGAATGTGCTACATAATGGTGCTACAAACTGGCCATTACAGTCAGAGGCTTTGAATTCTTGACTTCTTCTTGATTTTGATGATCTGGAGGGGACCAAAGAGCAATAGGTGGCAGCTGGAGATCATCATACGAACTTGAAGAACACATGGCACTGGAGAAGAATGTGCCTAAGAAGCAAGACATGTCATTTAATTTTTGTTAGAGTGGTCGCCAATATGGCTCCTTGATTTTAACAGTTTGTAAGATTTGTTGGTATAGATGTTAGAATTGTATTTTTTTGTGGACAATCCTAGGAAGGCTAGCTCGCACCTCTAGTTGTCGCCTATTGTTTTTTATTATAAATACATCAAATGAATGATTTTATAGGTTTGAATGGTTGAGCAGAGCTCCCTTTTGTAATATTTTGACTAAGCAAAGTTGTTCTCTAGTTATGTATGAGACTTGAGACATTTTTATTAATAGAAGTCATTTTCCTTTCATCATCTTGTTTCCTCTTATTTTGAAATGTTCATGATTGGATGATCCATATGAGATGTTGTGGTTGTGTTATAATGGATGTTTGATTATAATGTTGCTATGAATGTTTTTCAATGTTTAAACTTTAAGTTCAAGAAGTTCTTGTGACTGAGTTTTTCTTCACCTAGCTACTTGAAGGCCTTATGCTTATAGAAGATCTATCCACCTTCCTCACTGAGTCTTCCTTTTATTCACCTTTACCCTTAAATCATTGACTGAAGTTAATCAAAACCTCATTTGCTTATGCATGCTAGCCCAGATTTATGTGTTAAAACATTCTTATGCTGAGTTTTGTCCATTTGACCTTTAATTATTAATTTACATTAACAAACCTTTTGATGGGTACTGGGCTTATCCTCTTGCAACATGAGGGTGATTCTCAGTGCTAACCGAAGGAACTTGCACAAAGGAATTGGCATGAAGGAACTAGCACTGCAACAACAATTATGCTACAACGAGCTTGACAAAGAGTTGCAAATCTACCTTTCAGTGGTTAGATTGTTCTGAAGGTGGTGTGGGCCCATAACCTGTTAGAATGTTTTTCTCATTTAACCATAGACAATATCACAATATTTCCACCCAACCATAGGCATGCAACCACCCCCAAGCACCGTAATACTTGACAAAAAGAATGATTTTGGAAGCAGTACTAGACCCAACAGATAACCAAGAGAGAGAGTGCACCTTTCTCCTAAGGTAGTGCACCAAGCAGAAATTCCCAAACCACGGACCAAGACCAGTACCTAGCTGTAGTCATTGCAGTTGCACTCCTCCTCTAGACTTGCTTCCAGAATATTCCATTCTAGTCAAAGGTTTATCCATGGAGATTAATACCTCCCACAACTACCAAAACATCAACACTAATTACATCTAAGAAGTCTTCAAATAGTAGCAAACTTTATCATGTAGACATTCAATCATTGTTGGGCAAACATGACTAGGTTTTTTTAGAGATTCCTCTAGAGATACATCCTAATAGAGTCATCGAGCACGCCATTGAATTAGAAGAAGGCAAAAAACTAGTGATAACGACTCCTTACAAACACCCAAATAAGTTCAAGGATGAAATAGAGAAGGCAATCAAGGATTTGTTAGATATGGGGCATATCAGACCAAGTTCCAGTCCATTATCTTCTTCAGTGGTATTGGTTAAGAAGAAGGACGAAAATATGAGAATGTGTATTGACTATCTGGCTTTGAATAAGAAAACTATCAAAAACAGATATCTTGTTCCCAGGATTGATGAGATGTTGGATGAATTGCATGGGGAAATAGACTTCTTGAAGATTTATTTTGATTGGGTTATCACCAAATTAGGGTTAGGGAATAGGATGTTCACATGACATCTTTCAGTGTCCATTATGGGCACTATGAGTTTTTGGTCATGCCTTTTGGGTTGACTAATGCACCTGACACTTTCCAGTCTTGCATGAACCACATTTTCAACAAGTTGCTGTGAAAGTTTCTTTTGTTGTTCTTTGATTATCTCTGTATATACAAGAGAACATGGCAGGATCACTTTAGGAAATTGGATGAGGTATTGAGCATTATGGGGGAGCGGTCATTATATGTTAAGGCATCAAAATGTGAATTTGGCATGACAAAGATTTTTTATTTGGGCCATGTGATCAATGTGCAGGGTGTGTAGGTGCATTGGGAGAAGATACAAGCCATATTGGATTGGTCACCGTCTAAGACCTTTACAGATTTGCATGGGTTTTATGGATCGTGCACTTATTATAGATGCTTTGTTAAGGGGTTTCTGCAGTTGGGTGCACCCATGACAGGTCCTATGAAGAAAGGAACCTTTAGGTGGATAGGGGAATCTCAGAAGGCATTTGAATAGCTCAAGGAGGTGATGAGCACATGTCCAGTGTTGGCACTTCCTGATTTCACTTAGCCCTTTGTGCTTGAGTGTGATTCTTTGGGTGAGGGCATAAGAGTTATCTTGATGCAGAACAAACATCTGATAGCATTTGAGAGTCGGAAGATTGGAGGACCAAAGAGACTTTATTCCATATTATACACCAAGGAGATGCTCACCATTATGCATGCCTTGGTGAAGTTCAGACAATATTTGGTAGGTGGGAAATATGTGGTTAGGACTGACCACAACAGTCTGTGGTATTTCTTGGAATAGAAGGATATAAATGAGAGACAACATAAGTGGGTTATCAAGATACATGCTTATGACTTTGACATTGAATATGTGAAGGGTAAGAAAAATATTGTTGTTGATGCCCTTTCTAGGAAACCGACTACATGTTCCATTACAAAGATTTTAGCTAATTGGAAATCCCATCTTTTGGTGGAATATTCCAAGAATAAGTTTGCTTGTGAGTTGATGGATGTTCACATTCATTATGACAGGTACCGAGTGGTGGATGACATTATCTTCTACAAGGACCAAATATATTTAGTTCTAGAGTCCACACTTAAGGAGTAGATTATGAGGGCTAATCATGATACACCATTGGCAGGGCACCCTAGGTACTTCAAAACCTACAAGAACATCAAAGAGAGGTTCACATGTAAGAGCCTCAAGAATGATGTGTTGAGACATGTGAGGAAATGCATGACTTGTCAGCAAAAAAAGTTAGAGCATAATCATTTAGTAGGATTACTGTAGGTTTTTCCCATTCTGGAACAAAAGTGGGAAAGTGTGTCGATGGATTTCATCACATGTCTACCAAAGGTGCATGGAAAGGATTGCATTTATGCAGTTGTTGATCGGTTGACAAAGTTCACTCATTTCTTCGCAATTTCATCGAAGTACAGGGCACCATAGGTAGCAAAGTTGTTCTTTAGGGAGGTGTTTAGACTCCATGGGTTGCCTAAGTACATTGTCAGTGATCAAGATAGTAGGTTTCTCAATGCATTTTGGCAGTAGTTGTTTAGATTGGCCAACACAGAGTTGACTCCTAGTACCAATTATCACCCTCGAATGAAAGGCTAGATAGAGATTGTGAACAAATGGGTTGAGAGGTATCTATGCAAATATGTGTCAGGACATCATAAGGCATGAGTAAGTGGTTGCATCTAGGAGAACATCGCTACAATACCACTTACCATATGTCCATTGGTATGACCTTGTTTTGAGCATTGTATGACTATGATGCTCCTTCATTTGTGGATTTGGTGTTTGGGGATAGCATGGCTCCCGAGGCCAAGGATTGGATATAGGAGAGTTAGGATATCCTTAAGACTCTCAAGGATAACCTACAGGTTTTCCAAAACCAACATAAGATTTATGCAGACAGACATAGGGTGGAGCGTAGTTTTGAGGTAATATACTTGGCTTTCTTGAGGTTGTAGCCATATAGATAGTCTTCACTGAAGAAAAGTGGTGTAGAAAAGTTGAAACCACGCTTTTATGGTCCCTACAGGGTAATACAAAGAGTTAGGGAAGTAGGTTATGATATTGAGCTACCAGAGGGAAGTAATATTCATAGTGTTTTTCATGTGTCATGCCTCAAGGAGGCATTGGGACAACATGCCACTACTTCAACAGAGCTACCCCCGCTAGATGAGGAGGGGCAATTGATATTGATTCTTGAGGATATCATGGATGTTAGGGAGAGGAGATTAAGGAGAAGAGTGACCAGAGAGTATCTTATCAGGTGGAGAGGCTTACCATTGAAGGATGCTACATGGGAAGGAGATGAGATTTTGCAGCACCCTAACTTGTAGTTGCTTGAGGACAAGCAATCTCGAGAAGGGAGGACTGTAATGTCCCTTTCCCGCTGATCACCCCAAGAGGACTTAATAGCCTATTTAATTCCTGTAGGCTATAGTCGGTGCAAGGGAATTAATTAATTTGATTATTTAATGTCATTTGGGGGAAAAAACACATTAATGGTGACATTAAATAATTAAATTAAAAGACTGGAAAAGTGACTTTGGGAGAAATATTGAAGAAAGAATTTATAAAGTCACTTTATATTATTTGATTGGGTGGAAAAGGAAAGAGAGTATATAAAGTGAGGTTGGAGCTCATTTTCTCATTATTCATGATTATTTTTCTCAAATTGGATTTTGGAGAGCTCTCATAGCTTTTTGGCTATGGGGATTGAAACCCTTGAGTGATTGGGTTTAGTGGTGAAATTAATCCACCCTAGTTGATCAAGAAGGAGAGATCACATAGATATTTCACTAGGGATTATTGTTGAAGAAGGAGGGTGCATCGGTTGGTCAAATTGTGGGCATTTTCATAGCTGTGGGTGTTTTGTGGAGGTTGTTTCAGAGCAGATCGAGCATCTATCATTCATCTATGTCTTTCTCCCTGGATTGTACCATTAATTTCATCTCAGAAGGGGGTTTTATCATTAATTATCAACATGTGGGAAGCATAAGGGAGGCCACACAATTTATTATTAGTTCATGGGAGTTTAAAAAGGGTCGTCCCATCACTTGCAACTTGTTGAGGTTCTAAGGGAGGGTCATGACAATTATTTGTAGCTCGTGGGAGTTTTAAAAGGGCCATCCCATCATTTCTAGCTTGCGGAGGATTTAAAAGAAGGTCGTACCCTTTTCTTACAGGCCATCAGAACCTCAAAGGGGTCATATCATCTATTGCATGTCGTGGGAATCTTGTAAGGGAATAGCCTCAATATAAGTGGAGCTGCAAAAGTTTATGGTTACCTACATGTCAGGAAGTTTAATTACATTAAATTGTATTTGTTGACTATATTTATGTTGTTACAGTTTTGGAATAAGAGTGTTATCAATTGCATTAAATATAATTGCTTCTTTTTTTATGCTGCGTATAATAAAACCCAAATTGTGTGCCAAAATTTTTGTGGATCTGTTGTGGATTTGTCTTGAGAAAAAGGATCTGAAATATAATAAATACAAAAACATATTAGCAATCTTGGAAGGGGATCCTACAGAGGAAGGTATCTTCTTATTGAGGGCACTTAGGCTATCATACTTGTAATTACTATTACATATTTATATGTATGATTAGTTGCTTGTGTTGATTATTTCATTGATTGTACATGCATATAACATTTATAGGCCTATTTTGTAGTAGGATACTTGTGCATTCATGTATGTTAAGTAGGGTTTCTCTCTTTCCTTGGTTGCCTTTTGTGTGTTCCATTTCCTTGATTGAATAAAATTTCCTTCTTGTTAGTTAGTTCATTGTTGTTACAAAACCCAACTAAGAGATTTGACTCCCTTAAGGCAATGAATAAACCCTAGGGCCTTTACCAAATTACTCTTTCACAATAGTAAAATGGGTTAATTGGTTTAATTATTTTTGTTTGTTATCTATGCATTGAGTTAAGGGTATATAGGGTGCACACTCTCTCCTTTATACACTTTTATAATTCCATGCAAATAGATAATTAGCACGTGACTAAAATTATCAAGGAGAATAAAACATAGTTTGTTTTCCTTACTTTTGTTAGTTCATCTATTTATCTATTTGTTTTTAATTCTCTAATCAATATTATCGCCTAACTAATAAACCTATAAACCTAGATCACCTAAATCACACACGTAAACCCTAATTAATCCAATAGCTTTCTTCCCCTCCCCTCTTATCCCCTTTTGCTCCATTTTTCCTAGTGTCTCCCAAAAACTAAGTGGCAACCCCACTTCCCTTCTAAGTTCCTATAGCTTGAGCCCTACACCCTTAATTTAGTTAGCACTGACGAAGTGATTTTAAACCACAACCTCATTTATCATGTCACTACCTCAACTTAAGAGGAGAATCTTCTTTAAAATATTTATGGATAATTAAAGAAATTATCAATAATTAATTTATTCTAGAATATTAATTTGCTTAGCTTTGTATTCCACCGATGTAATATATTGTTATTAATTTCTACTAGGATGTCTGATTTTTCCACCCATTAAGTTTAATAGTCTCTAGTTGAGTTCATCTTTGGTGTATTAAGCTTCCTATGAGGCACGAGATCATATAAATTAGGAAGGACAAACTATTTTAAAAGGAGTTATAACATCCATGAGAATATTGACTAATTTATTCTAGAATATTAATTTGCTTAGCTTTGTATTCCATCGATGTTTGACTAATATATTGTTATTAATTTCTACTAGGATTAATTTCTACTAGGATGTCTGATTTTTCCACTCATTAAGTTTAATAGTCTCTAGTTGAGTTCATCTTTGGTGTATTAAGCTTCCTATGAGGCACAAGATCATATAAATTAGGAAGGACAAACTATTTTAAAAGGAGTTATAACATCCATGAGAATATTGATCTCCTCCACATGATTGTTTTCCATTAATGAACCCTTCTTGGTTATTGGGTGGCTATTTGTGTGGCCATGAACTCTTGTGAAGAAGTAATGACCTTGGTTGATTTGTTATTCTCATATGTTGACCTAATTGGTTGGTAGGTTGACGTGAGGCTGACACACATGGCATAAATGGTTGGGAAGTTGATGAGTCAGAGTTTCAAAATGCAAATATGTGACATGAAATATGGTTACATGGCTATAATTGATGACATGTTTAAAAATAATTTCGAGGCATAATGTAATAGACCTCAAGTGTTAGATCATGCCACATGCATGTTAAAGACAACGTGTATGCATTTTCAACCTTGACATAGAGTTGTTGAAATATAAATTTATGTTGTATGATAAAGTACTTGTGCCTATGGTTTGCATTGTTATGATCATTGATTAATTAACTTGGTTTTGCTCAATTTATGGGACATATGATTTTGTTATTAGAATTGTATCTTATTGGGAACTAAGAGACTCATTTTTATTTGAGAATGGCTAACATGTTCATCAACATCATTTGTCTATGCTCTTAATAATACAGGTCAATGATTTTATTGAAGATGTGGTAAGAGGGTGATTAATTGTTGATTATGTTAATCCCTGCCTCCACCAGAACTGTAGTTCTCGCTTCATGGTTAAATCTCTTTGATTTCCTAATAGTTTACTCATTTTCTAAAACATATCGTGATGTTTTTGTCAAAAACTATTAACAAGAAATGATTCAGTTTCTACCACACTGATTAGTAACAGCCCAGGGCAAAAGGTAGTTGCATATTCCTTGCCTTTTTGCTTATTTCCTTTTTTTTTAATTAGATGCAATTGCTATAACTATATCTACCATCGCAGTGAGTCTTCCTCCTCGAATTTACACTATCCTATGATTGAAATTTAGATCGTCTATGAGTGACATGGCTTGTATTCGATTGCAGACTAGAGAGCCAGTAATCCAAAGAACCCGGTCGTTGATTCGATCCAACAAGGTATTGGGAGGGTTAAATAAAGCAACTAAATTTTTTATTTTGATTGATTGTCACCGACGTACATCTTTCAAGTGGAATAAAGGTAGAGGATATATTCCAATAGGTTAAATCTTTCTCGATTCTCTTCACTTATTCTTTCTGAAGTGGTCTCCTCCCAAGTAATATATGGTTGGGTGCTTAGATGCTCCCTTCTCATTTTGAGCCATGATGATGCAATCCCACAACCTGCAGACCGAAGCATGAGATGGAAGAAAATATTGAGGCCTAGGAGTTATAAATTATGATTCCCACCATAGAGAGTCATAGACTACACTCACTGTTGGTCTTTGGGCGTGTTGAGAAAATCCCATCTTTGTCGCCTCTGCAATCTAGTAAGTTGAATGCTGAGAAGAAAAGATCGAGATTCAAGAAAATTGTTTAGCACCCACATGTAATGGCCCGAATTTTTTTCCGAAGTGAAATAGAACTCGAATTTTGCATTGAAACTTATTTGAGCAAGTGTCTTTTAAAAAACCAATTTAAATTATAATGGTTGCAGTTGGACCTGGTTATTTGAAAATGAACACATTACCTTACACCATCGGGCTTTTTCTGAGCACAACCATTTAGTTTCCTCTTGTCCAAAGGCTAAAATGTTATCCTAGTTTGATTCTGAAACAAAGAAGCATATAAATAGAAAGACCGCTTGGTAAAGCATTAAAATATATATCTTCATTAGGTATATCCAATCTCAAATGAAGTTGATCCTCAGCCCTAGGAATCAATAGAGGCTCCATGTCCTTATTTTGAGGAGATCAGATAAGATGATATTTGCATAACCAAGGATAATGCAACAAACATGATTCAGGAGGATTCAACATCCTTGCAACCATTGCACTCAATCTATCGGTGATCATATGAGGGAGATGTCAAAGTAGGGGAAAAATCAACCTATTTTGACATGTTGAATGATAAAAGGCTATTGAAACTGATGGAGAACCAATGAACTTTGGAGCAATCAACTTCAAAGTTTGTAAATAAAGGATTGAGTAGGATTAAAAAAAAGGAAAGGAAAAGAAGGAAACTCTGTAGACTACATGAATCTCAATAATGAAAACATAAAAGGTTAAATATTGGAAATTAGAAAAGCTAAGCTAAAACCTTAATGTAACATCAAAGTGAGCATTTGTTAGCATTTATTTGAAAGGATGTGAAATGTTGATGTTTTAAGTTAGAGAAGCTTAATCAAGGTGCAAATTATACTACAATTTATATATGAGCATTAATGTGTAAACTCTTGTACTTTAGTGACATAATGCACCTTGTACTTTTCTCAAGCACAATGCCATTAGGCTCATTGTCCATGATGATGAACTGAAGTGGAAAAAAAATAAAGCCTTTTGAATCTTGACAACAAAAAGTAGGGTATAATGTTAGCATAGAAAATGAGGCGAGTGATGAAAATCTATAGTGGTGGAAAGCAGTTTGGAAGCTAGACAATCCCTTAACAACCAAATTTTTCTTATGGTTTTCTATGGCAAATAAGATTCTGACATAGGATAATGGTGCATCTTGTCACTACAAGGAGAACACCTTATAGTGGAGGTTTTTACGAAATCCCCTCGAAAATTGTATCCCTTATACGTTTATAGCGGAGGCAGGGGGGGAGGTTTTTGCGGAGGTTTTAACATCGGTGTGCCTAATTCGACCGAGACTGCACTGGTGCGCCTAGTCGACTTACCACACCAGTGCTCCTAAGTCGACCAACTGCACCGGTGCTCTTGCAAAACATAATGCCTCAGTGCTTTAAAAACAAATCACACTGATAGTCGCTATTAATATAAAATATTAAAATGCATCGCGATGCTCCCCAATAACAAAGCACACCAGTTCTTCCCCCATAACAAAGTGCACCGGTGCTCCCCCAATATGAAAGTGCACTGGTGCTCCCCCGCCACGAAAAATTTATCCCTTATACGTTTATAGCGGAGGTGTTTAGTGGAGACAGGTTGGCGAAGGTTTTTGCGGAGGTTTTAATACCGGTGCACCTACTCAACCTATTGCACCGATGCTCCTAAGTCAACACCGCATCAGTGCTCTTACAAAAAATAATTCCCCAATGCTTAACAAATAAAGAATTATAATAACCATTATTAATATAAATATTAAAATGCATCAATATGCTCCCTAATAACAAAGTGCACTAGGGCTTCCCCCATAACAAAGCGCGTCGGTGCTTCCCCAGTAACAAAACACAAAGGAACTCCCAATAAAAATGTATCACTTATATGTTTATAGCGAAGGTGAGCGGATGGATGTTTTGGAGGAGGTTTTAACACTGGTGCGCCTAATTCGACTGAGACCAAACTAGTGCGCTTAGTCGACCTACCGCATTTGTGCTCCTAACTCAACCAACCACACTAATGCTCTTACAAAAAATAACACCCTGGTGCTTAACAAATAAAGCACATCGATAATCGTTATTAATATAAAATATTAAAATGCTAAAATGCATCACGATGCTCCCCAATAACAAAGTGCACCGATGCTCCCCCAATAACAAAGTGTACCAGAACAATTGATTTTTAAACAAAAAAATTAATTTAAAAACAATAAACCTTCCATGATGCACTTAGAAACCAATATAGCCCCGGTGCCTTCTGGTTAAAAACCCCATCGATGCATCTTATTGATCGGTGCATTGTTAATGGGTAAAATAAAATAAAACAATTGTCAAACCCAATTAATGTGTTGAAAAATACAACGAAAAAATGAGCAAGAATTTTAGATTTTCAAAATGTATGTGTTTATAAATGAAAAGCCTAACCATTATTTCATTCTTTTGCCAAAATTTAGAGAGGAGATTTGTGCAAGAGATATTTATGAGCAAAGTCTTTTGAGTGGGTATATTTTTATGAAGAACCAGATTTACATACAAATTTGCAGAGGAGAAATTTCAGGTACGTGATTTTATTGTATTCATCATCTCAATCTTTCCCCCATTTGATTCAAACAAATTTCAATGCATTATCAAAAAAATAAAAGGGTTTCACAGTTACATTCAGTATTGGAAGCCCTAGCTTCTTTGTTGTTTCTCTTGGTTTTCCTCTCTATATTTCACAAGTAAAGTTTTTTTTAAGCAATAGATTTTTATAGGGCTTCTTTACTTATATATGGGGCATTTTGTATATGTGGCAATGAGATCACTCATTGCATTGGATCCCAATCCTTGTCGCTACCAATTTTCTTTTAAAAAAATGTTTCCATAGTGCATGGTGCACATTGTACATGAATAATGTACTGATGCACATGTTCTTGTCCATGAATGAGGCACTGGTGCTCTTACGAAACATAATGCCTCGATGCTTAACAAATAAAGCGCAATATAAAATACTAAAATGCTAAAATGCATAGCGGTGCTCCCCAATAACAAAGCGCATCGATGCTCCCCCAATAACAAAGCACACCAGAACAATTGATTTTTAAACAAAAGAATTAATTTAAGTTGTATTAAAAATTTGAGATATTCGAATTTTCTATGGGTTTTAAATTAATGATGTGTGTTGGTTAAGGCATGTCATGGAAATTTCAAGGGACAAATGAGGGAAAAACCAATACATGTTGGTGGGGATGTCCAAAAAAGTGTACAAGGAAATGGTAAAAGAAATGAACACAATTTCATTGCATGAGGAGCCATCCTAACAATTACAATGTGCATCATAGGTATGTAACCATTCATTTATTCTTTTATGTACATCGAATTTAATGATCTCATGAAATACTATTTTTAAATTGTTTTGTTGTCGAAAAGAAAAAAAATGAAACCCATTCAACACATAAGACAGGATGAGGAAAGGGTTAATCAAAAAGTTTGTGAGTACTCACTTTTTCAGTCTTACTTAAATTTTCGTGTTTGTTATGATCTTTATATTTAAATAATTAATTTACACTCATCCATGGATGTCTTCTAATAGGTGTTAACATGCAAAGAAGATCCAATCGAAGAATTGATAGACACTGAGTTAAGTATGGGTTGTGAGTATATGTTGAAGTATCAGGGTTTAATTGAACAATTTGTAAGTAGCTATGTTGTTTAACTTCCCTTATTTTGTCATTAATGGAACAACAATAAACCTTTATATTAATTATATCAATTGTGCTTTGTCATGACATATTAAAAATGAAGGAAACAAAGTATGGAGTGCATCCAACATAAGAGATTTTGAAAGACGACATGCAACATGGATTTGAAAAAATGTGTATTGTTTATGAAACAATGGTTGCTATGGTACACTTTTTGATTTACGTAATCATGCATATTCTACTATATATAAATATAGATAGACTTGTTACACTTTATTTCTATGTTTGTAGATGGAACACGAAGAGGTGGAACATAAAAAAACAAATCAATCAAGAAAACATCTAGTTAAATAACCAAAGTACAATATCACCTACAAGTGATGAATAAATGAGACATGCACGTAGCTCGAGCAATGATAGCAATTCAAGCGATGGCGAATGACAATAAATATAATTCAATGTTACTGCAAGTTGTATGTTTTGGAATATTTGTCTGTAAAAATTAGGGATTTTGTTTAATGTATTCGACATATTGTCCCAATTGCACGAGGACATGTTACCAATGAGTGTCTATTGGTTGCATTTTGATTATTGTGGACCTTTACATTGTCCCATTTTGTATGACGATGGGTCACTTATTCATATATAATAAAACGATTTTCTTATTTTATTACATTGTCAAATGTTGTAAAATGTTGTGTTGTCGATTAATTAATATATGGACGATTTACCTTGTTACAAATAACAGAGGTGTAATCCATTGGATAATGCATTAATGCAATTATTATATCAAAACACAATAACAAAAATATAAAAATCAATATTATTATAAAAAAAATTTGATTTTGAGATGATTAATTGAAAATTTGTAAAAAAAACTAATTAAAATATATACATATCGGTGCATTATATTCTTTTGAACTCACTAAACAATGTGTTTTTATGAGTTATACACACTGATGCTAAAAATTGTGAGAAAACATCACTGCTTTAAAAAACGTAATATACAATTATATTTTTATTGTTTCAAAATATTTTGGTGTGCATGATTACAACATGCACTAGTGGATGCATAGACATAAAAAAACACTGGTGTTTTTTATTTATGTGGAAGCACCAATGTGTTTTATTTATGTGGATGCATTTGTACTTTGTATTTATGTGGAAGCACCAGTGCTCTTTATTTATGTGAGCGCATCGGTGCTTTTTATTTATGTGGACACATTGGTGTGTGATACTCAATACGACACTGGTGCGTTTTAATAATACAAACACCTCCGCTAAAACCTTCGCCTGACTAAATTTTTTCAGTTATATGAAACATCCGTTAAAACCTTTGCTTCTAATAGTGGAGTTTTTTTTGAATTTTTTTCCAAATCTTATAACACTAAAAACCTATGTTACAAGGTGTTCTCCTTGTAGTGTGTGTAAAGCTAATCTTGAATTTGTAGACCATATTTTTTTTCACTTTCCATTTTCAAAAGAAGTGTGGAGGGATGTTCTTCTTAGTTTAGAGGATCTTGCTAGTAGATCATTATGGAACAAAGCAACCTTGTCAGAAAGTTTTGAAAGTTGGTATCAAGATCATTCTTTAAAATGTTTTAGAACCATTGCCTTGTTTTGTTCTCTAGGGCCTATGGTTGTCTAGGAATCAAATGATCTTTGAAGGGGAAGAGCTAACTCCTACTAGAGTGGCTTATGTGATCAGGTTTCCTTTAAGGGTAGTTGGAAGCCACTCCCCGCAAAAGATGCTAGGATTTAAAAAGAGATTCATATCAATAAGGAAAAGGACTGAGGCTTCTTTTATGGGGAAAGTCAAGGAATCCTAGGTAAATGTGGTGATGGGGCCCTTGTTTATCCAAATTCAAGCCATTACTTTTCTTTAAAATTCAGTGCTGAAATTGGGTCCAACAATCGAGTTGAATCTTTTGCCATATGGGTCGTTCTAAAATTAGTTGCAGATAAAGGGATCATTGCTTTATAGACAATGGGGGACTCACAGCTTCTCATGGATTGGGTAAATGACTTATGTAGAATTGAAAATTTGGCTTTATCCCCTATTGTAAACAAAGTTCATGAGGTAAGAAATTTGTTTTCAAACATCTCATTCTAGCACATTTATAGAGAATCCAATTCCCAAGTCGACCTACTTTCCAATGAAGTCCTTTCTCTTTAGGAAGGCCATTTAATGATTCAGGAGTATAAGGACAACTTGTTGGCTTCTAAGACTAATCTGACTCCCTTTTAATCTTTTATAAATTTGTTGTTCCTAACAAATTTTTCTATGAAGTATTTAATAGGCACATTACAGTGCCAGTGTTTGTACTTAATGAGATTGGATTTGTATGTTCAACAACTTGATGATGGAAGACTACAATGTGTCTAGTTATTAGACTATCTCTAATTCGATGTACACTAGTTTGATTGGGCAAAGATTAGTTTGTTTGGAGAGCCCTCTTTCTCCCTATTTTTTAGCCTTATTGGCTAGTCAATGTATATTCCGATTTCTCCCATAAATATTGAATATAAACAAATTTTTTTTCTTGGAATTTATATATATATA
>JZKD02S0540774.1:831913-853394 GCA_000966675.3 Picea glauca
ACACACACACACACAAAGGAAAACATTAGTAACTTTTATATTAATGAGTGAATAGAGAAGCATAACCATCAGTATTGCTTGACCTTGTTCCATCAAGCTATTACCGGTTGCACATAACACAGTCCTAAGGAAAGAGTCCTTGAGGCCTCGAGATGGATTTTATAACATTGATTTAAATGGGTTGTATAAGCAACCTTGTTGATGGACATAGGCTCTTAATACTAGGAAAATAAAGACATTTTTCTTTAAAAGGAAAAATTTAGACGAGATTGATTACTCATGTTGCGCTATTTCCATGATCATCATTTTCGTCTATCTGTAGAAGGTGCTCTTGAAGCTTGCAAGCTTCCTTTGTGAAGGAATCTACGAGGTGTTGTATTCGTTGTATATGTGCTTGACATGTACGTTATGGAAAGAGAAAGTCATATCAAGGGCCTTTGTGTTAGATGATCTAAGGAAGACATTATGAGCTCTAGCCGTTCATTTCAACCAATTGCATATTACATTTGAGTCCAAGAATATCACTAGTGAGAACAAATAATTTTCCAATGCTAGATTCACTGTGGTGATAATGCATTAGACCTCAGCGAAATTGTTGGACCTAATTCATGTTTTGAAAGGTATACTCATGCGATTGATGTGCAATATACTACCAGATCCACTATGACATATATTTCTTGATGAAGTTCTGTCACTAAATCCACGAGGGGAGGTGAGATCTAGATTTAGAAGGAGGATATCATGGGTATGCATTATATGTATGTATGTATTCCTCCAAGGAAAACTAGGAATATCCGAGGGATGCTTTCCCACATTCGTAGACATCCCTATAAACTTGTAAACATAGATTAGTATGCCTCAACATGGGGAGCTATGAATCCCTTTTGCTTTGACATAGAGCTTCACCAAGTTTGTGTAAACCAACAAGAAAGGGACTTGTAATGCCAAGGTTTAACTCTATATTTTGATCTATTGCATGATTAACCTTATCAACATATCTTGAATTATCTCCATTCTTGAGGGGATGAGATTAATCTTATCGATATATCTTGTAATTACAAAGCCACATGGGCATAGGACCAAATGGACTTATATATATACACATCACAAATAATAGAGTAAGGAGAGGAAAGGGGTGACTAGTATAGTATTTTTTTAATGCAATAGTTTAAATGCTTTAGGAATTCACTTTTTTTTTGGAAAGGGAAAGTGATAATTTTGACGTGAAATCTCATAAGAGTCATTTTAAATTGATAGAATCTACATATGTCAAATGTTAACATTACACAATCCATAAAAGATATCAATATTTTAGGAAGCTAAATCTATTTTTCATTAAAACACAACAATTATATTTGTTGGAATGCTAAATTAACATAAGTGTGAAGTACATTTTATTCAAGATATGATACACATATAAATACACTTTGGATGACCTTTGGATTCATATACCAATGTCTCTTGGACTCCCTATGATTGCTACATGAACTTGACAGTTCGTATTCCGTGAAGTTCGTAACCCTAATGGATTACGTTTCCAACATCCCCCCCCCCTTAATCCGAAGGGGTGATATATGAGTCCAAGAAGAGAGCTAAAGTCTGAAAGTGGGTAGCTGAAATATGGAAGTGTGTAGTTGTTAATGGTTGAATGTAATCTCTGAATCTGGTGGTTTCAGGATGACCACAAACTGAATGGCTAGCAGAATTTGACATCTTCTACTAAGTGATGGTGGTGGTTTGAGGAAGACCACAAACCAATCTGGTGGTTTAAGGATGACCACAAACTCTGGAACCATACTCTAGGCTCATTGGTTCCTGAAACATTTCCTAAGTTAGCTAGAAGTTGAAGCCAATGTATTCTGTTAATTGGAAATGCTCTCGATGTTGGTTTAAAGATGACCATAAACTCTGATGTAGAAGAAGCTAAAAGTCTTATACCAAGTGGATCTTAATGAAAACCACAAACTGTTGTCTAGTAGAAGTTGCATGCCTTGTACTAAGTGGTGGTTTAAGGAAAACCACAAACCAATCACACTCGCTTACTGTTGCTCGATTAAAAGGACTTTGAAACTGGAAGCTTGATTGTCAATGGTTGATGTTGTCCCCCCTGTCAGGGACAAGATGAGAAGATGTAAATCCTTTCACTGCAAGATACGTCAATAATTGAGAGTGAATTTGTCGGTATGATTGAGATATATTCTTGACTATTGATGATCATCACCAAGAATCCATCCACCCATAGTGGTTCTTAACTCTTGTAGTTGTCTTGCGTTTAAAACACCTATTTGAAGGGTGATCGTGTTTTATGCAATGTTCGCTAGGATGGAGATCGAAGCACTGATCTTCCACGTGGCCAACTCGATGACAATGTTGGCATATATGAATCTATTCTTGAACTGGAGCAGGTGAATTTGAACTTTCTTGAAGGAGTCCAACACTATGGAACTAGATCGTTTTGGTGTAATCCGTATTATGAAAGGTGACATCCTTTTCATATCTGATACCTGTTCTGTGCTTGTTATTTATGATTTCTTCCCAAGGTCTGATGATCCGCTTGGAAAGAGGAAGCTAAACTTCTGGAGTCATCTTACTAAGTTGCTCATGCACTGGTTATTGGTTTGAATCAACCTCATCATCTTCATCATCTTCGAATATAGGGTTATGAACAAGGACTAGTTCAAAATGTTGTCGGAGATTCTTTAACTCAAGTGTGTCATGAAGAAGTCAATTCCGAGTTTGAAGTAATGCTACTTTCACTTGCAAGCATGTTACAATAGATTGCAAAGTGGTTTTGTCAAGTGTGACTGTATTGTCCAGAGAAGAGAGGATTGTAGTGTTTAGTAACTCTAACAATTCCTCGACTCGAGCCGTAGCTCGGAATTAGGTGACAAGGGTTTCTTACAACTCCACCCTTTCATAATCAAATTAAAAAATGCAAACATTAATGAGGGGTGTCGGGTTCTACTGAAATGCACCCATTTACAAAAACACACAAGTAGACTTAACAAAAGAACTATTTGCAAGTATACCTTGATTCTGGTGTTGTATGGATCTTCAAGATTTGAATGTGTTGTCTCTTGTTTTCCAAAAAACAACCAACTTCTCTATCTTCTTTTCAAAAGCTGAGCACTTGAACAAATTGAATATTTTCCCTATGGACTTGGATCTGCTATAGTGTTAGTATGGATGGTCAAGAGATGCAAGTTAAACTTGTGAAGAAACGTCCACTTGTTGCAGAGAGGCCAATGCCTTATCCACCATTTGAGAGCAAGGGTTATAAGTCAACAATCACTCAAGACACTCTAGTGCCAAACCCATTGTCAAGGGTGGACGTTCATGAATTACAATCTGCTCTTGACATGGCACAAGACTTGCCACAAACTTTGGTTCAAGTATCAGATTTACTTCAGGAATAATATCAACAGAAAGCAAAATGCCTGAAGGTTCATAATTTCAAATTCTTAGAGCGTCGTCAATTCAAATCCATACATCTAATGAAATGAAGGATTGACTTTAGTCAAAAGCTAAAATATATGTGTATTTTAGAGCAACTAGCAACGTTTAGCAAAAGCTAACATGGATTTCGATTTATCTTACAGTTGTCAATGCTCCATCATTCACCCAATAAAGAGGCATATATAATGGCAAAAATGATATGTTTCAAACAAAGCCAAATAGAGCTTTTAGTCTCAAAATTGACTCTGTACCAACCCAAACACCGTGTAGAGTTTATTTTATATTAATTATGAGGAAGAGAAAGAAGAGCCAAACTCAACTAGACTTAGATTTGATTGTCTCTTTGCGTGTTCTATAACAGTAGAACATTCGATGGATATATCTGTCAAAATGGTGGTGCTTGTGCTAGTGGTCTTTGTGTCCCTCAATCAAATAATTGATTGAGGCTTTAAAATGGCAAAATTCGATTTCAATGTGAGAAGGACACACTATTTTCACCAAGAGAATCTTCGTGAACTTTCTTCACTCTCTCGAACCGTCATCCAAAACTGTAGTCTTGCGAATTCACTTGCAGCGCCGAGTCCTCATTCGGGTTGTACTTGAACATGAGTAGATCCCCAACTTGGAAGCGGTTTTGACCGACCCATTGGCTGTATGACTTTTGAGTTCCAAACAAAGGAATCATATATTGAATTTATTAGCCACGAAAACCTTGGTCTCAATCGCTCACAATATTGCCCCGTACATTGACTAGTGTGCTTCTTTCTTAGTAGACCGTGGATCCCCCACAATGTGAATTCGATGGTGTGTGAACTACCCTACAACGCTACGCTCTCTATTCATTAGTTGGTGGAAAATGTAGATGAGTGTATGGTTCTCAACAAGGAGAGTCGATGGAATCGATCGTGCAAACCCTAAAGCCCGAGCATGAAAGAGATGAGGGCACAAACAACGTAAGAGGGCATTTGTTTCGACAATTGAAGGCAATGCGAAAACCCTGGTAGATAGAGGCATTTTTGGACATGACTGAAATGGAAAGTGTGGGCTTAGACTTGAAGGGATGGCAGTCAACAGACAGAGGCAGATGGAAAATGTAGATGAGTGTATGGTTCTCGACAAGGAGAGTCGATGGAATCGATCATGCAAACCCTAGGCTCGAGCAAGTGAAACCCTAACGCATGAGCTTGAAAGGGATGAGGGTGCAAACAACATAAGAGGGCATTGGTTTCAACAATGGAAGGCAATGCAAAAAACCTAGAAGATAGAGGCATTTTTGGACAAAACTGACATGGAAAGTGTGCGCCTAGACTTGCAAGGATGGCAATCAAAAGATAGAGGCGTTTCTGCAGATGGGCGTGCAGTTTGGAAGGTAGATTATAGATGCGTGTCATGCGAGAGAAAGGGAAACACTCAACTATGGATAACTACCATAGGCTTAAGAAATGAGCGACTATGATACCACTATTGGAACGCTAAATTAAGATAAGCAGATAAGCGTGAAGTACATTTAATCCAATATATGATACACATTTAAATACATTGCGGATAACCTTTGGATTCATATTCCAAGATCTCTTAGACTCCCTATGATCGTTACATGAACTTACTAATCGTTACATGAACTTAATGTTCATATTCACTGAAGTTCATACACCTAATGGATTATGTTTCCAACAATATCCATTCAAAATTACAATATTTTTCATTAAAATACAACAATTATATATATTCAAAATTACAATTTTATGAAAGAAGATAATTTTGACCAAATTTCAATACGGGCAAACCGAAAAGAATATATATGAATATATATATATATATATATATATATTTTATAAACAAAACATTGAAATGAAAAATAAATAAATTTGGGCAATCTCGAAATCGATAAACCGCAAAGACTACCGAAATAAAGGAGGCGAAGTGGTGTGAAATAAAGCAGAGCATAGAGAGTCCAGGTATACAGAAGTAAATCTGTATATCTGTGTATCAATAAATATTACCTAATAGTAATCGCAAGTTTTCCCTGTCCGCGACAAGTAGACAGACCTAGATTCATACAAAATATAGGAAGGCTGTTAAGGGAACAAACATGTAATAGCAGTAGTAATCTATTCACCGATTTAGAAATGGGAAGTGAAGTGGAGGAGGGTCCTCCTCTGGCAGTGCCCATCTCTCAAGAAGAAAACCCTTCACTTGTTAATTCTCCTCCACCAGCAGCAGGGGTCACAATTATCACAGGCTATTTGGGTGCTGGCAAATCCACTGTAAGTAACTCAACCCAAGACATCTATTAATATTTTTGTGTTAAGTTTTCCTGAATGAAGAAGAAAAAAAAATGGAACGAGTGAATGGGTGTGGGTGCAGCTGGTGAATTACGTATTGAAGGCAAAACATGGGAAGAGGATAGCAGTGATATTGAACGAATTCGGGGAAGAAGTGGGGGTGGAGAGAGCGTTGATAAGCGAGGGAGAAGAGGGTTCGAATTCGGTGGTTGAAGAATGGGTGGAGCTTCCCAATGGCTGTGTGTGCTGCACTGTCAAACACAGCTTTGTTCAAGCGCTGGAAGAGCTCATGGCCCAACGACAGCGGTTCTTCTTATTTCCCTAAGCACCATCCGTTAATTAATTTATCGCAGCAAGGGGAGGGGAGGGGACTGGAGAGTTTTTAAATTTATAATCTGTTTTCGGGTTGTGGACAGATTTGATTATATCCTACTGGAGACGACAGGGCTTGCAAATCCTGGTCCCGTGGCATCCTTGCTTTGGCTGGACGACGAGCTTGAATCTTCAGTTCGTCTGGACTCCATCATAACTGTTAGTTCTCTCGCTCTTCATGCTAACTAATACTTGAAAAAAAATCTCAAAGCTTCATTTTTTTTTAACCAGAACAGTTAATTTTTGTATTAGAAAGTTGAGGCAACCTCACTGATGGCATAATAATACAAAAAAGTAGACTGTCCCACAGTCTATAGTTCAGAAAGAATAAGTCCAAAAACGTACAAATTAACTATAATAAAGACGATGCTATCCTTCTAAGAGGATGTCCCAAAAATTCTGCTACTATAAAGCCTGAAAAAGACACCTAAAAAAAGACCAACTTTAAAAAAACATGAGAAAACTTGAAACTATTTAAAGACATGCTTGCTGTAAGCGTCCTCTTGTTCCAATAGAGAAGGCTGGGGTCCTGGTCCATGCCATCCATGTCCACCTCTTTGGGCATCTGATAAACTGTCTCCTCCTCAATGCTTTCCTTGACATCTCTGAGTCAATGGACATTATGTAGTTAGAGGTAGCTAGCTGACTGGGGGTCCATGGCCAAATTTGATACCTGATGGCGCAATACACTACCCTCAGCCTCTAAAGTCTCAATTTGTTTCTTTTGCTGTAATAGGGTTTCCATTATGACTGCCATCCTATTACTATGAGTTTCCTCCTGGGTATGAATTATTCCTATAGCAGTAAATAAAGATGTCCTATTATCTGCAACAAGGTCCTCTTGACGATGAATACCACGATGAATGTCAACAATTTCACAGAGGGGGCATCACCCTGGGTGGTTGTGGCTCGCCATACAGTCCAATGTCCAATGGAAACTACCCAAAATCCACCAATTCCAAACTCTTATACTAAATTCCTCTGCCGGCGCTGAAAATAACCCTTTCACCACCAATTTAAAACCAAAGAAAGGAGAGGAACAAACTATGATCGAGGAATTTACACAATAATTCACTTCATATGCTAACAGGGCCGAAAGACACCTCAAAGAATTCATCAAACACGGTCCAAGGAACGCGAGGAGATAGACAAAGCTACTCACCTCAACTGCTGGCCATATTGGGATATTCCTCCAAGAAACCACTGGACTCAGGCTATGGAGAAACGCTTCCAGACTGTACTCCTCCAAGGATTCTCCAAATGCAAACAGAGGAATACTGACGAGCCAGCCACCAGACCCAGAACCTGCTCCATTATCACACCTTTGCCTGGGGCCGAATTAAATCTGAGCTAATAGAGTTGATCCCTCATTACAATTGAAGTGTGTTGTGGTACAGAGATTATGGTGAACCTCGGCTTCCGTCTTCCCATACTAAATTTGATATTCCACTTGGCTTGGAAAGGTGGCATGCAAAACTTTGGATATATCATAAAAAAATCTTTAAGGAATTGAGGAGATGGAAACCCCCCCTTTTGCCCACAAGGTTCCACATTCCAGGCGAGAGGCATCGTTGGCCAAGTGATCAACTGGTTGATTCCTTTCTCTTAGTACGTGAAAAAACTCTATTTATTCAAAATGACTGATCTCTTTCTGAATTCACCGAACGTGCCTTTCTAAATTGCCATCAGACAAAGAGGAGCAACACACGAGTCTGATAATTGTTACTGAATCTCCAATGACAATTATTTCTCTTATTCACTTTGGGTCAAGAAGCTTTAACCCTTGAGAAAGTGCCAGCACCTCGGCTTGATTGTTGGTAGCTCTCTACTCAGGCCCTTTTCAAAACTTACTTGTTGATTTCCTTCGGGATCAAAAATGATCCTGATTCCTCCCACTTGCCACCCTACAAGCTTCCACTTTTTCTTAGCCTTGCAAAATACATCCCTTTTCTCTATCTCAACTTTCGGCATTCATAAGCTTGCTATTCATCTCTTTGTAATTCCAAGGAGAGCATGATTTGGAATGAAAACCAAATCATGGTATATGCCACTGTAGTAGCAAGGCTTGCAATTATAGAAATGAGGAGAGAGTTAAATAGTTCATGGAAAGATAGTATTATGATCCATCCCATTTCCTATTTTTTTGGATTAGTATGCTCCCTAATTGTATCAAGTATCCAAACAGATAAGGGGTGGCTCTATAACTATGCTCCATACATTCTCATTCCCGATTGGGAATGAGTCATGACGTAAGAATGTGCTTAATCATCAGCCTTTGTAGTAGAATACGTTGGTGTGTCTTGCAGAGCAGATTACCCAGCCTGTGTTGGATGCACATCCATTGGCAGGTAGACTGTCCACCTTGTTTGAGTGTGTGCTGACAGTAGGATGTGCATCCAGGGTAAGCTGGATTATTTCCTCCTAGTGTTCATAACTTGTAGAATTGTTTTGGGTCCGTGTCACGATGAACAAGGCCATGCTTATGCAGTTAAGTCATAGTTTGTAATCACTTTGATTAGAGCTTGTTCTGTTAGAGTATTGTTTGTCAACTTTCAGCACATGGTAAGTAGATCTGCAGTCCTAAAACTGGAACCCTAATCTAGGAATCTTAAAACTGATAGACCTATCAAAACAACACATAAATGAATACTAGATCCACAAACACATAAGTTTGAAAATAAGGACAGCAAGTACACAAATCTGCGCACTCAATCACATCACTCTCTATCACTCTGAAAGAAAGAATTACAATGCAATAATCTCCAAAGTCTAACTGTCTAACCACCTCAATGGTGCACCCTTTAACTCTTTTATAGAATAAGAGACAAAAAGGAAATACAATTAATGTGGTCACCTTCATTGGTATGCCGCCCATGAAGAGCTAAACCCTAACCCTATTCCCATGCTCCTCCTTGTCATTACTTGGTTCCATATATCTGCTCAAAGGTCCAACTATTCAATTTGACATTTGCATGAGCGAGTGTATAGGTTTATTTATGTTGAGATTTGGGTACCTTGGAAAGTGGTCCCCTTGTGTTTGTGAGCCTCTAAACACAAGTGGGAAATACTTTGTACTATGTACCATTTACTTTATGTCTAATTTCACTTTGACTTAGGAGATTTAAGTCAAAAGTGAAATTTGGTCATTTTAGCCTAAAATGACTTTAATTCACTTTGTGGGTGAATTGAGGGACATAAAGTGAAACTATGGAAACTTGAGTAAAGTGGGTTTTGAGTTGAGATTCTTTTGGAGAAATCTCAACCATTGATTAGAGATGGGATGAGATGATCTCATCCACCCAACTTTTAGGTTTCCTTATGTTTCCTTAAGAGGGGYGCATAGGGCAAGGAGAGGCTCATTCACTTGTATGTTCACCAAGAGAGTTTGGAGAAGGGCAAGAGGATGGGAATGGAAGCRTTGGGAGAGGAGAGCTTGGGCGCCTCCTTTCATGGAGGGCTCATGAAGGCTTAGGGCCCAGCTTATTTGTGGTTGTTGTTCTTGCTTGGAGGAGGGCACACTTGAGGAGGAGGGCGCACTTATAGCAGGGAAGTCTTGTAGTGGTCAGATTGCTTTGAGGACAGTTTCAGTGGAGAGGTAGCTCACATTTTCAGAGTTGTGTGCAAGGGTTTCTCCATCAGAGCTTCAGGGAGCAAGGGCGCTTCATTTAAGTGGATAGAGCAACATTTGAGGAGGGCGCACCATGCTTGGGCGCATCTTTCACTCTTGGACTTGTGTTGCAGCTTGAGACAAGCTGCTATTGTATCAGGTTCATTTGTTTCATGTACTTGTTGTATTCCACCTTCTATTCTCCACTTATATATACTTCCATTCCAAACTGGTTTTCCTCGGGGGGGTTTTATCCAGGGTCATGTTGACCAAAAATACTTGTATTCATTTCATGCATGCTTAGAATTGTAAATTGACATTTAAAGTTGTAAAGATCTAGGAGGTAGTGTTATTTGTTTTGAGTATATTGCATGTGCTAATATTGGGATAATAAAACACTTGCAAGGGCACCTCAAAAGGACACTTACTCATCAAAACTGTGACCAGAAAGTACTTGACTGTTTGCTGTCCTAAATCAGCAGCAAAGGACAGTCTTGAAGATAAAACTTAGAGTCATCTTGAGGTCAAAGACAGACCTAGATGGCAGCCTCATAGGACCTCAAAAACATCTACTCTTTACTCTTGCAAGTTACATACCAGATGGAGGTGATGCTATTGGTATGCATAAGGCCGCTGGAAGAGTGTGACTCCGACTTGACCTAGTTTGGTTAGTCATGATGGCCCATAGATGCTATGAGGGCAAGGTAGGATTATGTTGTTGCAGGTCCTTTGCTTTTGCCTATTGGAGAGATGCTCAAAAGCTTCAAGACTACACAAGATTGTCATTCCCTTTACTCAAGTGGGTAAGGATGAGACTAGAAGAGCTTATGTTATGGCACAGAGCCTCATTAAGCAAAAGGTGTTACTCTTTCATCCTCCTACAATTATGATGAGTCCTTGGGGTCATAACTCTTAGGTGAGGATTCCGTTCCACTTAATCATGGAGATTGGTTTGGTAAGGTCACTCCCAATGCCACCTTTCCCTCTAAGATCATTCCTTTCTTTAACATGATGGTTAAACTATTATTATTGGTGCATGTGCACTTAATTATATAGGTTTGTTACTTTGTATATGCAATTGTCACGTCCCATTCTAGAACTGGTAATCAGGTTTTAAATTTGGATGGATAAAGCTACAATCCTAATTTCTAATCATTAACAATAGACAATATTAAAATTTTGAAAGATAAATATAGTGGAAACGATGACATTAGCTCTTCTACCAAGCGATACATGTTGTCTCAGGTGTTAGTGATGGGAATCATCATGTGTGTAATCATTATATCATAAATCATTTGCCCACTGGAGAGATGCCACAAAGCTTCAAGAGTACGCAAGATGGTTATTCCCTTTACTGAAAGTGGGTATGGATGAGACTAGAAGAGCTTATGTTATGGTACATAGCCTCATTAAGCAAAAGGTGTTACTCTTTCATCCTCCTACATTTACGATAAGTCATTGGGGTCATAACTACTCCTAGAGGAGGATTCCCTTCCACTTAATCATGGAGATTGGTTTGGTAAGGTCACTCCCTATGCCACTTTTCCCTCTAATATCACTCTCTATGCCACCTTTCCCTCTAAGGTCACTTCCTTCTTCAACATGATGGTTAAGCTATTATCATTGGTGCACATACACTCGGTTATTTAGGTCCATTAATTTGTATATGCAATTGTCATGTCCCATTCTAGAACCGGTAATCGAGTTTTGGATTTGGATGGATATAGCTACAATCATAATTTCTAATCATTAACACCAGAGAACATTAAATCTTGAAAGATAAATAGAGTGGAAACAATGATATTAACTCTTCTACCGAGGGGCACACATTCCCTCAAGTGTTAGTGATGGGAATCATTATGTATGCAATCATTATATCATAAATGATATGGCAATGATATAAACAATAAGCATGTGTACACAGTATCCATCTAAGCTATATTATGGATGTCATGCCTCATATTATGTATGTGAAAATAAACACATATAGCAAAAATGTCAAGTGAATCATATTATTGAAGGAACTTGCATGGTTCAATCTATTGATATTTATTCTCAACATGATCTCCCTGAATTTGAGGTGAGCATATATCCAAGGGGATTCTCTAGACAACATTATTAGACAGTGCAACTATTCCTTCATGGTGATTGATGACTTGGTTGAGGAGCCCCCTTCTCTCTCTGGCCTATGGCCTTTGCATTACACATTAGTTCAATTTGATGGGCCCCTTATCCATCTATTATTTTCTATTTGTCTCGCACTACACATTAGTTTAGTTTGATGGGCCCCTTATCCTTCTATTATTTTCTATTTGTCTCGACCTCTAGTTACAACATGCCTTGACATCCGCTCTTTATGCTTGTCATGGTTTTTTTTTGCACTTATTTTACACTTCTTTTGGCTAGTTAGTTGGTTCATTTGCTTCTTTTGATAGAGTAGCAAGAGGATCTACTTTCGCACTCCTACTAAACTTACACTGGATGTACTTTTTAGTCCCATTGACCTACTGTTTGTGGTCATATTTTTGACATTAATAAAATGATCTTATCTTATCTACTTATTAGGCAATCTAGCCATAAATCAACCAAAATTTACTAGCTAGTTTACAAGGAAAAATTGCACTAAATTATACGTTATTCTTTAATAAAGTCATCAATACCAAGCCTAATGGCACCGTAACACCAGGTTTATTCATCATAGTGACACTCTATATGGTGAGAATTAGTAGGTGACAATTGACAATGTACCATGTAAGATTTTTCTAATTGTAACTCCTGAGTTAAGGAAACATTGTAACACTCATTAATCACTCCATTGATGAGTCCCCACTAGTTACTCTGAATCAAGAAAACTCTTTGATCCTTCACACCTATTACTGATCAAGGTGATCCTAAGGGGATGAGATTGGTGTGTATCCCCCAAATCATCCTAGAACATGGGAAATAAATAAGGCTAGGGTGACTTCATGCTAGAACATGGGAAAATAAGTAAGGCTAGGGTGACTTTAATCCCGTCTCTTATCATTTTCAAAATTGAATGAAAATCCAATGTTACCAATTGAGGAATGACCAACGAGGTCAACTAGTGACTTAGTGAGTAAACAACTATTAGTTTGTTGACTATTATTTGAGTTATAGTTTTTTTTCTTAAATTATAGATGGCAAAGGGTGGGAAATAATGTGATGCATGGTCTCTTGTTCATCTTGTGCCCAGACCACCCTCGAAAGTCACTTGTTGGAGAACCTTTGAGAGGAAGAGAACAATGAAACTTTAAATCTTTTTTGAGAAAAAGTGGATAGAGATCACCCTACATATTTGGATAAGCAATAGTGTCAACATTGGGTTCCACAATGATGTGAACAAGAGAAGCCTTTTTGTATATCTGTACATCACTTTATCCCTGTGTGCCGTTGAGAGCCGTAAGGAACAAGACTTGAATCCAACCAAGGATCGAGAGAAAGTGAAGAAGGGTGTAGAACTTGTTCTCGAGCTTTAGGATGTATAAGATGAACTAACAGATCCCTCTGCTTTTATTTTGAGCATAAAAAAGGCGAAGGTGGCTCAACATCTCAAAGGTAATAACAATTTGACAATGTAGCATGATGGTTTGGATTGGGATTTAGGATATGTTTTCAACGTATTCATATGGTGCTCCTGTTGTCGTAGTTGACACAATCATTTCTGCTCTTTTTTTTTTTCCGAAAAAGAAAAACTTTATATTCATCAAAAAAGAGAATATACATATTACTATCCCTCTCGGGACTGTCCATTTCTTATCACTTTGCTACCTATTCGCTCAAATTCCACCTTTCTTCCATACACAATATTCTTTCCACTTTCAAAACTAGTGTTACCAACATCGCGATAATATCTCAATGTTGGTGATATTATCTTCAAAATCAGGGTCGACGATATTTTCCAATATTTTCATTCTTACAACATTGTTTTTTATTCTTACGACATTTTCTGATATTTTCCCCGATGTTGCCGATATTTTCGTTTTTCGACCCTAGACGATATTTTGCCGATGTCGATGTTTGCAACATTGTTCAAAACATTAGAAAAAAATTATTCATTGATTTTGCATTTTAGAGACCATTGAGTTTTTTAAAAGAAAATTATAGGCGGAAATTCATTTCCTCATGAAACTGCCCTTCAAAATACTCCTGAGAAATGAAGGCTCCCACATCTAGAAAGAGCGCTTCCTTTGAGAGTTCATCGGCCAAGGAGTTTAGATCCCTGGGAATATGGTTGATGGATCTAGGCCATCAGTGTCTTGAGTCTCAGTACCTACATCTGATTTCAACCATTTACCCACTCAACCACAACGTTGGAATCTCCTAAGATTTGAACTTTGTGCAGATTTAAGGATGTGACCATGAACAATAAATCCCATAATGCTGAAAGCTCTGCCTTCGTGTTGGTTCCTCTGCCCGGTGAGTAACGGATTTTGAAATAATGTGTTTAAGAAATATAGAGAACCGCTCCAGCCCCACAAACCGGAGGGTGCCCCTGGCTGGCACCATCAAAGTAGCCCCATGACATTCTTTTATCTATGGCAGGCATGGAGAGCACCTTATGTTTTGGAACCTCGACCTCGCTCCTAAACTCTTGAGATAAACAACCAGAGAAACAATAGTTTTCAATGGAATGAACACGTCCTGAAAAATAGTTACATTGTGCGGTCACCACAAGAAATAAACCATAAAAAAGGGGAGGGATAAGAGATCTTTTGTGCCTGGATCCTCTTTCCAAGATTTAATCTATTTGGGAAGATTGTCGAATAACATTGGCTTGTGAAGATTTACTAGCTTTAAAACCTATACCATGACATGTTGGGCGAAAGGACATGAAATAAAAAGGTGCTGCACATATTTCAAATCAGCCTTGTGCAGAGCACATCTACTTGGACCTGACCATCCTCTTTTCGTCCTATTGTCCCATGTTAACATCCTGCTTTCAATAGCCAACCATAACAAAATCTTTTCTTTTACATGCGCATGGGACCTCCACACATACGACCACCACCATTTTCTCTCCCCCTTGAAAGCAACCTCTGCCCGAGTTGCGTATCCCAACTTTATTGTATAGTTTCCATTTTTCTCATTTCTAGACCACACTGGGGAATCATCTTCCTCTTCTCGAAGATTAATAAAATTTGAATTAAGGAGGTCGATGAATGTCCTCCATTCCTCTGCTTGATTTCCCTCTAGCTCCAACATGACATTTGACTTCCAACTGCTTCTGCCTATATAGTCTCCGCCTTCCGATCTGGCATCCCATATGCCTTGATCATGCAGTTCTGTTATCAATTCCCTTGAGAGCTTGAAGTCCGAACCTGAGTTCACCCAAGGATCCTCCCTGATTTGTATGCTCTTTCCATTACCAACTTGCCAAACCAATCAATCACTTACCAAGGATGAAGCCTCAGCCATTGCTCTCCAGCTAATAGAACTATTATTTCTTACTTTCTTTAGAGATTTGAACCATTCCACAAAAGACTTACCAGCTAAATATTTGGATGCCAACACCCTTCCTCATAGCATATTGTTGTGGATTAGTCTCCACAAGCTTTTAGCAGCAAGTGATTTGCAAAACCATACAATATTTTTTATGTCCCAACTGCAAAGTTCCTTTTGCATCGCTAAACGAGACCATTTAACCAAGGCAATGCCACATGATCATAGAAAATTGAAACACAATTTCCTTATTTTTGAGAGGATTCCAATCAAAATTTTTGCAATTGTGGCCCAATAAACAGGAATACTGCTTAACAACGACTTGAAAAGGACTAATCTGTTGATGTTCTGTAGCTTCGGGAGGTATTCCCACAAGTGGCCTTGGTGTTGGGCATGTCGGAATCTTCGTTGGCACCTCATTGTACTTTCGTTTTGGTGAAAACCCCCTTGGATTGGAGCTTGGGGCTTTGTGAGCTTGTTGATGGGCTTTGGGGGCTTGTGTTGGGGTTTGACACCCACATGTGTGAATAAAGAATTCTAATTTAATGTTGAGTGTAGTGGAGGGCTCCTTAGAGTAAGCCAAGGGCTTCAAACTCACTTTGGACTCCTATAAAAGGCGAAGAGAGATTGTGACAATCTCATTGTGATATTATGGAGTTAGCATAAGTGAGTGAGCACTTGTGCTAGGGAGCTTGGTGATTTCAGCAAGGGAAATTTTGCAATTTTGGCAAATCTGGCCTAGGGTTTCTTGGACATTCTATTTTTTTGTTTTCAGCCAAGAGAGAGGTCACACATGTGAGAAGGCAACCACATGTGTGAGGAAGAAGACAGGCCACACGTGTGAGGAGAAGGTACATCCGCACGTGTGGAAGCAACAAGTTTGTACAGTCACATGTGTGGTACGGAGCAAGTCTGTATAGTCACATGTATGACAGTCGTACATCAAGAAAAGCAGGGCCGCACATGTGAGGGCAGGTAGGTTGCACATGTGAGGATTTTCTGGGCAGGTGACAGTTCGTACAGGCTGACGTCAACAGTCCATACAGTCCGTATGGTTGACGACTGTACATGCGACATCGACATATTTGTTAGTTGGGAAATTTTCCCCAGATTTTGCTGATTTTGAGAGGATTGATTTTGTCCTCGGTTTTGGTAATTTTGTGAATTGCTGAGAGGGCTGATTTTGCCCTCAGAAAATTCTGAAGTTAAAAGTTTGTAGAACAAAATTTTTGTGTCTCATGTGCATGGACATTTTTTCTCTGATCTTTATGTTTCCGCTGTTGTAATTTTCTGTCATAATTTTAATGTAAAATTATTTGGTGATAACAACCCTAGGGTTTATTGTTTGAGTCACTTGGAAGTAATTTTCAGATCTGAAATTAGTTGCATAAAATTGACATGGTATCAGAGTTGAGACTTTGAAGAGAGAGAAGGGATATCTTGAGACACAAGCAACAACAAATTGGTTGTACAACATATTTGTTGTTGCAGATTTTGTTTTTTTGTTCTAGGCAAGTCACAATGGTGAACATTCTTAAGATTGAGGATAGGTTGGAAAGAGCAACAAATTTCCGGGCTTGGAAGGCCAGGATTCTCCTTCTCTTGGAGGAGAATGATCTCAAAGAGTATGTTGAGGGTGTGCTTCCAAGTCCTGCTGATTCGCTGGAATTGACACCTCATAAGAAGAAGGAAGTGAAGGCCAAGCGGGTACTGTTGGATTTCGTGAAGGATCATCCGATTCCTCACATTTTTAAGAAGAAGACAACTAAAGATATGTATGATGCTTTGGTGGGCTTGTACCAAAGCAGGAATGTAGGCCATAAATTGATTTTGAAGCACTAGCTCCAAGCTGTTGAGATGTCTAGTTCGAACATAATTGTTAGCTACCTCATGAGGATCACGCAGATTCATGATCAACTTGCAGCCACTGGTGAGGCAGTTGATGATACTGAGTTGGTGAATGTGGCATTCAATGGTCTTCCCGCGTCTTGGGAACAATTTGTGCACGGGATCTGTGCGCAAAGAAGTTGCTAGATTTTGACAAACCATGGATCGATTGCATCCAAGAGTGGCAAGTAGAAAGGCAACATTGATGAGAACTAGTCTCTGGTTGTTCATACCAGGAAGGGTAGAAAAGGTGGCTCTCCAGAGAGAGAGGTATCTCCAGAGTCGAAGAGGAAGAAGGACCTTAGCAAGGTCAAGTGTTTTGCTTGTCATGAGTTTGGTCATTATGCTTCACTTGTCCACAACAGAGGAGAAGGGGAAGGAAGCAATAGGCATCAACGACAAAGGTTGATGAGGTTGCAGACATGCCTTCAGAGGGAGTTCCCATTAGTCTCCGCCCTTTCTGGTACAGTTTCTGGTGATGGGACTTGGTTGGTGGATAGTGGTGCCTCATGTCATATGATAGGAGCACGGGAGTTGTTTGAGAGCTTCAGAGAGTTTGACTCATATATGTGCGTGGAGCTTGGTATGGGAACTGGGCATGTAATGCAGGGATCTGGAACAATATGATTCTAGATGGAGTCAGGAGATGTGTTGAGGGTGACAAATGTGCTATGGGTGCCAGAACCCAGGAGGAGTGTGCTCTCAATCTCAACAATTGAGGAAAAGGGATATGCAGTTTTGTTTTGAGATAGAAAGGTGCTATTCATGCCCAAAGGATCTAGCTCCAAATCAGTAGTGGTTCTTGGAGTTAGAGAGAGCAACCTGTATAGGCTGAAGGGCCAACCTATGCGAGCTATGGCCAGGAGTAGCAGAGTGACAGAGGTTAGGGAGCAGGTGGCTCCGAAGGTTGTGCAGACTCAGAGGAAGTCCGACTTCAGAGGGAGTCAACAGGTTTAGAGGGAGAGTTAGCCGTTCAGAGGGAGTCAACCTTCATGTTCAGATGGGAGAGAGGAGTCTTCCAAGACTGTGAAGAAGGTGTCATGGGTTGAGGAAGCCAGGTAGGAAGCTTTGAAGCGGGAGGCTTCTAGGAGCAACGTGTCTTCCCAGGAGGGACCATGCCATACAACAGGATTTGTTTCAATGACAGAGGGAGCAATCAATTAGGAGGATTGGAGTGTAGCTGTGGTAGCGGATCTAGTGCAGGAGGCAGTGCTACTTCTAGTATGGGAGATAAAGATACTTCAAGGTGATGGAGGATAGAATACCTCCCTCACTGAGAGGGAGTGTTGATGTTTTGTAGCTTCGGGAGGTATTCCCACAAGTGGCCTTGGTGTCGGGCATGTGGGAATCTTCGTTGCCACCTCATTGTACTTTCGTTTTAGTGAAAACCCCCTTGGATTGGAGCTTGGGGCGTCATGGGCTTGTTGATGGGCTTTGGGGGCTTGTGTTGGGGTTTCACAACCACCTATGTGAATAAAGAATTCTAATTTAATGTTGAGTTTAGTGGAGGGCTCCTTAGAGTAAGCTAAGGGCTTCTAAACTCACTTTAGACTCCTAGGAGAAGAGAGATTATGACAATCTCATTGTGACATTATGGACTCTATAAGTGAGTGAGTGTTTGTGCTAGGGAGTTTGGTAATTTCAGCAAGGAAAATTCTGCAATTTTGGCAAATCTGGCCTAGGGTTTCTTGGACATTCTGTTTTTCTTTTTTCAGCCAAGAGAGATGTCACACGTGTGAGATGACAGCCACACGTCTGAGGAAGAAGACAGGCCGCACGCGTGAGGAGAAGGTACAACCGCATGTGTGGAAGCCGCAGGTTCGTATAGTCACACGTGTGACAACCGTACAACAAGAAAAGCAGGGCCACACGTGTGAGGGTAGGCAGGTCGCACTTGTGAGGATTTTCTGGGCAGGTGACAGTCTCTACAGGCTGACGTCAACAAGCCGTACATGTGACATCAACAGATTTGTAAGTTAGGATTTTTTCCTGGGATTTTGTTGAATCTGGTTTTGCTGATTTTGAGAGGACTGGTTTTGTCCTCAGATTTTGGTAATTTTGTTAATTGCTGAGAGGGCTGATTCTTCCCTCAGAAAATTCTGAATTTGAAAGTTTACAGAACAAAAATTTTGTGTCTCATGTGCATGGACATTTTCTCTGATCTTTATGTTTCCGCTGTTGTAATTTTCTGTCATAATTTCAATGTAAAATTATTCAGTGATAACAACCTGAGGGTTTACTGTTTGGGTCATTTAGAAGTAATTTTCAGATCTGAAATTAGTTGCATAAAATTGACATAATCTGCCTCCTCTTGAGAGCCACCTGTGAGACCAGAGCATGAGTCTTGCCTGGATTTTTTTTATAAGCTAGAGCTAGTTATCATAAGAGTAAGAGTTTGGTTTTAGCTCAAAACCAAGGTATTTGAAGCCATCCTCTACCTCCTTGCGCTCATATGGAAGGATCTCGTCTAGTTGAGCTAAGACCTCTTCTAGAGTTGCGCTCATATACACATTGGTTTTGTTTACATTTATTTGCATACCAGAAGCAGCGCAAAAAATAGCCAGAATCTCTTTCATAGCTAGAAATTCCGGAACAAAACCTGCACCAAATAGAATTACATCGTCAACAAAAAGTAAATGAGAAAGGATTTCTTATGGAGTGATTTTGAGCCCTTCTAAAGACCCATTCCTTTGAGCTTGTTTTATCAACCTGCTTAGGCCTTTTGCAACAATTAAGAATAAGAACGGGGACAGAGGGAATCCTTGACGTATTCCCCTAGAGGAGCGAAAAGAGACTAAGGGCAAGCCATTGATTAGGACTGTGAAAGAGGACTCAATGCATCTCATAATCCAATTGACTGTATTCATGTTCATGCCAAGTTGGATCAATGCAAGTTTGACAAAGGTTCAATTGACCCTACAATATGATTTGGAGAGGTCTAATTTCATGACCATGGTTGGCATCTTATTGGTCTTGATAGAATGCAAAGCTTTTCGTGTGATGGAAACTTTGTCACGAATTGGTCTCTTGAAAAGGAATCCATACTGCTCTTCAGAGATAAAATCACTAAGGATCAACTTTAAATGGTTGGCAATGAGATTATAGATTAAATTGCAACAAGAGATGGGGCGATAATCCTCAAAGGATTCTGAAGATTTCTTTTTCGGAATTAGGGCCAAGGAAGTAGAATTAAAAGATCCCAACATTTTACCGGATCTTTGAGATTCATGAGTCACTTTTGAAAGATCAAGTTTGATCGAATCATAAACCCTCGATTTGAATGACCAAGGTTGGTCAATCATATCCTTTGAGATTAAAAATCGATCAAGACACTTAGCCACTAGGGCGGAACCTTTTTGTGAATTTTTTTGAGGAGCCAAATCAAATAGATGATATTTCTCAATCCAATGCGAAAAAAAAGATCCCTGGGAGTCTTGGCGGGGGTGAGCACCTCATAAAATCATATTCTGAGCATTCACCTCATAAAATGATATTCTGAGCATTTAGACCACTAGAGCTGGACACACTGTTCCATAAATTTATCCTGTTTGCATATGGACTGTATATATTGATAATTCGGAAAGAACAATTTAAAATGTTATCCACGACATCTACACCAATTCTAGAGGGGATTTGGGAGGAGGATAGGGCTTTGAACTTGGGAATCCAAGTAGTGAACAGTCCTTGAGAGAGCCCCTTCGAGTCTACTATGCTAAACGACCAGTCTTTGAGCCAACTTCTGAAAGATTCTATAGCTTTATCCCCACTACACATGGTTTCTTGGATCAGAAGGATATCCGACCTACTGATATGGACAAGCCTTTTGAGGTCATTGATTTTGGGGCTGCCCCCGACCCTATGCGCATTGAGAGACAACACAATCATTTGTGACTCTTGCCTTGGGCTTTCTCCGCTCTAAGGGCCCGAGTGATGGTTGACTGTTTACCGCTTCTTATTTCCTTCACTGCCTGTAACTGCTTTAAAGAAATCATTGACTTACGACTTGTGTGACCTGCAACGCTCTTCTCCATTGCCAAGCCACCTAAACATAAGGCCTCATCTCCTTTTTTGACCCTAGAGTGTAGCAGGTAATTCGATTTATAGGAAGACTTAGAGGCCATGGAATCAACCGAGAACTTTGACGGGGAGGAAGGGGGAGAAAGGCGAGTTTTAGTCAATGGGGAGGTGCAGCAAAGAGGGGAAAGGGAACGGACCGACTTGACTATAGATTGGACAAAACCCTCCGAAGGTTGTACACCCCCATCTACCTAGGGAGTGGGTGTTAGAATATGAAAGATGTGTGCTTGTTTTACCATTGACAATACCCTTGTCACCCAACCATAGGCCGAAGCCACCCTCCGAGCACCTTAACCTTGATAGAGAATCACTCCGGAAGCAAACCCTAGGCTAGATA
>JZKD02S0540774.1:905931-917316 GCA_000966675.3 Picea glauca
CTATCTAGCCTAGGGTTTGCTTCCAGAGTGATTCTTAGTCAAGGTTAAGGTGCTCGGAGGGTGGCTTCGGCCTATGGTTGGGTGACAATAGAGATATTGTCAATGGTAAAACGAGCACATCCATTATATTCTAACAATTGTAATACTCAGATCTGAGTTGTGTATGTTATTTATGGGTGGCTTCGGCCTATGGTTGGGTGACAATAGAGATATTGTCAATGGTAAAATGAGCACATCCATTATATTCTAACAATGGTAATACTCAGATCTGAGTTGTGTATGTTATTTATTCACTAATGCTGTTAGGTTATGCATCAGAATTTTAAAATGCTTTGCTGGTCATAAATTACAGTAGCTAATGATTTGAGAAATTTAAAGAAATTTTGTTTTCAGCTAGTTTACTATTTCTACCCTTAAATTCTAACAATCAAGGTCAACTCCCTTTGCTTGAGAGAATCCAACAATCTTGTCTTTCTACTCCACAACTCTCCCATCAGCTACAAGCTTGGAATCAGTGTTTGATGGCACAATAGGTTCTGAACTTGCCTCCATGGCATCCTGCCATGTGTGCTCTACATATGCCTCTTCAAAGCTAGAAGGCTAATCCATCTTCCCGCTGGAATGTACAACTGCCACAAGCTCAACAAGCAACCTGTAAAGGCCACCATTTAGCACACCTCTAGCCAAAGGCCCTGGACTAGTTAGACTACAATCATTGATGGTGCAATACTGTCCTTCAAATGCAACTTGAAACTGAAGTTCTACCAATCAAGAAATTGAAAGAAGATTTTTCTTGAACCTAGAAACCAATAGAACATCATTCAACTCAAGAGTATCACCTGATGGCATCCAGAAGGAAATGAAGCCCAATCCTCTCACAAGATAAGTAGCATCATCACCCAACTCCACACTCAAACCTCCCTCTTGCTCCTGAAGCTTGATAAAAAGTGTCCTGTCAAAACAATGTTAGAAGATAAACAAGAGACCATGGAGAAGGCAGTCTCAAGCTGGGATGGTCCCTTATCCACCCTGCCATAGTACCTGCTGCAACTTGTTTAGCGTTCTCCTTCTTCTTCTTCAAACACTGACTAGCATAATGTCCCATCTCGTGACACCTAAAACATTTCATCTTACTCAAGTCTTTCTTTCTTGGACTTGAATCTTCCTTCATATCTTTCTTGCTTCCCTTCTTCATCCTCCCAATGAGGGCTACTTCTTCTACTTCATTTTGTTGCATTGAACATGTCTCCAACCTGATCTTTTCTTGCACAAGGTTATCCCAAAGCTTCACAAAATTTGGTAGCTTCTCACGAGCACAAACACCTTGGACAAAAGACATCCAAGATGGAGTAATTCATTCAAAGCAATTGACAACAAGTCCTGATCCTCCACATTTGTCCCTATGATATCCAATTAATCTCTCAACTCTGTGACGTTGGTAAGGCAGCTCACCACTGGATCTGTCTTACTCATGTGGACTGCTAAAAGCTTTTAATTCAAGATCATTTGTGGAGAAACACAAGTACTTTTGATTTTTAAATATACCAACCAAAGTACCAAACATATCCTCAACTGTCTTCTTCTCTGCAATGTGAGGGATGAAGTGATCCTTCATTGAATTAAGAATGATTCACTTTCCCTTAGCCTCCTTATGTGTGGCCAACTTTGTCGGATTAGTTGAGGCAGCTGTCACTTTCTCAACATGCCCCTAAATCCGAGCGTCCTCCATAAGCATCTGTAGCCTGAGCTTCCAAGGTATGAAATTGGAAGCACCATCCAGTCTATCACACTGTCTAAGATTGAGAGTCATCATTCTGTAAATCTGAAGCACACCTTAAAGCAAAAATCAACAACAAATGAAGTAGAACAACCCTTGTAGGGTTTCAACACTTCTCCCAGGCATCCCAGGGTATCACACCCAACAATCTGCAAATAGGTCAAGCACCACTCCCAGGTACAGTCTAGCTGAAATAGCCAGCTCCCTCATCACCAAGAGAGCAACCTCACTGAAAATAGCTCTGATACCATATAGAAATTTTGAAAATTTGTAGTTTATTGCAAATTTGTAAATTTTACCTCACAAGGAGGTTTCCCGGATCTCTAGTCCCTTTGAACTTCAGCCTTAGGGCTGATCTGAAATATTAATTTACAGCAACAAACAACGGACAATATTTCATCTCACTTCAGCCCAACACTCTAGGCAGCCCAAGATAAAAGATACTGAACATATGCCAACAAGTTCCAGCCCTTACAACACACTTTTAGCATAAACCAGATCTGAAATCACTTTAATTACAGCAGATTTACGGCGGTAAATCTGCTCTATTATCTTCAAGGTATATTTTAAATCAACAATTTCAGCCCTATGTTATGTCAAATCAACATGAACAAGAAGTGCTGGAAATTGCCCAATCAAGAAGACAATCCTTGCTGAAAATCAAATCTACAATTATACAATTTTGGACAACTGTAAACTTTATATATATATATATATATATATATATATATATATATATATATATATATGATAGAAATGAAGTACATGTACACACTCACAGTGTATCACAAGTTGGTACAATTCTTCAAGCTCCCCAAAATCCTAATTAGGGAAAACCAAGAAAACCCTAGCCATCACCAAAGATCTCCAACATTCAAGCATCAACACAAGAAAGTCCTCCTTGGCTTCAACACTTGTCTCCTGCAAGTGCAAGGCATCTCCTTCTCTCCTTCTCCTAAACAATGCTTCTTCCCCCCTAGGGTTTTACCAAACCCTAGTCGTCTTTGCCTCCATAGGGTGAAACCCTAACCCTAGACTTTTCCCTCGAATTCTCCAAGAACCTTAGCACTCCAAGACAAAGAGAGAGAATACAATAAAGAAGAGTACAAGGAAAGAGAGAGAGGTGCACTCCACTCCTCACAAGATGATTAATGAATGATAAATGAAAGGACTCTCTTCTTCTTCTATTTATATGAAAGGTAATGGAGGCGAACAATATAAATTGGGTCTAAGCCCTTACAAGCAACCTATCTCTAAAAAGCAGGTCCACACATGTCAAGTTCCAAGGTGATGTTGTTAACAAGCAAGGCTCTAAGGCATGAGTGCTCCTCAAGCAAGGTCCAATGCTCCTCCTCCAAGGGCTCCAAGGCTCCAATGCATCTCCTAAGTTGTGTGCATCCTTCGGGTCCACTCTACCTACATGATCACTCCCTCGACCCAAGCTAGCATAAGTTAAATACAAGCCTCCATGCAAGTGATCCAAGTGGCCCATGCCATCTAGGGCTCAACGCCCTCCTCCAGAATGCCAAGAGCTTTTCTTCCAAAGCAAGGCATCCTCACAAGAAAGAAACCAACCTCCATGTGGCCAGTATGATGAATGTCACTGGGCTGTCTAAAGCTCTCCTTGGAATGTCACCAAGCTGTTGAAAGATCTCCAATGCTCCAAGGAAAAAAGCCACATAAGCATCCATACAAGGTCTAGCAATCCAAGAACAAACCACCTCCACATGTGCATGTCCATCATGGAACAACCAGGGATCATCCATACATTGTGTACTTCACATCACATGAATCAATCCCAAGCATGGTGTGAACACTTTTGGAGTAACCCTGAAAGCTAACAGAAATCATGTATGGAATGCGAAAAAGAATCCTTTCCTTACGCATGATGTAGAGAAATACTTTATGATTTAGGATGGAGTGTTAGAATTGTATTAAGATGAGAGAACAAAATTAATGAGTGCAAATAAAGTAGCTATAGACCTGTTTTGTGTATCAGTTGTGTTCACTGAAAATTATAGTAAATCTTTTCCACTGTTAAGTTGTGTTTGCATTTATTTTATTTTATTTTAAAAAGCAATTTAAGACCACCCATTTCCATAATTAGTTGTATTTTTGCACCTTTTTTATAGGTTGTAGATGCCAAAAACCTCCGCCTGCAGCTCAGTGAACAGCGGGAGTGTGGTGAACTTCCTGAAGCATTTTTGCAGATTGCATTTGCGGTAGGTGGGGCTGGAATTTCATATGTCATGCTGCTACAAGTTAGAATTCTCCTTATAATGCTGAGGTTGCTATTACTTTAAAAACTTCAACCTTTTATAAGAGTAAACAACAAGAGCATTTTTGGTTATGCATAGTGTAAGTTCCATATGCACCCTGATGATAAGCTTCCTTGGATTTCCTTTTATGTCATCAACTATTGCAGGTTCTAATATTGGATGGTTGATTCTCAATAGGATGTTGTTCTCCTCAATAAGGTTGATTTGATTGTTGAGGAACACGAAGGCATTGCGCAATCACATGTCCTGGAGGATTTAAAAAGGGAGATTCAGAATATCAATTCATTAGCACACATTATATGTACAGTCCGATGCCAAGTAGACTTAAATGATATCCTTGACTGCAAGGCATATGATGCGAAGGTGAACTCATATTCTGTGTGTGTATTGCTTTGAGATGCTCAGGCTAAGACTGTCTTTTGTAGCATATTATCTGATAAAGAATGGACATCTAAGTAAGAAATTTGTATTTGTGAATTTCTTTTTCATCCGAAAGATTTAAATTTAAGTAAACTTTAATTGTTAAAATGAGTACTCTAAGATGTGTAGCAAACATGATGACAATTGATAAGACCTTGGGGACTTTCTTTTTGATTTTGTCCCATAATACAGAGAAAAACCCCAAATATTCTGTTCCCAAACTGAACGTTATCATATCCATTTATTCATCTCCTCAAGGAGGCCATCTTAAATCATGATTTTTCTATATATTATGAGATTTGCTAGGTTCAATCCACATTGATCTCTTTACATGGGAAAGGATTGGAAAACATCATTTACAAGAATAGTTTCGCTAAAGTGCCTCGAGGGACTTTTATTTAACTTTGGAGCTGCAAGATAGCCTATCCTTGATGTATGCTCATCTTACTTGAAGGTTGAAACATATATGTACATGCCTTATCAGAGCATTAATTTTGGCTTATGGGCATTATCTGATTTGTCTTATTCTTTCTGAACCATCAGTTTTTCATTATCGATTATTTGCACATGCCATGTTTCCCATTTGATATGCTTCAAAGTAACGATATTCTATTATTTGGTAGCAACTTTAGCTTTAGTAGAGCATATACTGCTTATAACAGCGTAGCAAGATGGGAAGTTGCTTTATGAAGCATTTGGTACTGAGACCTTTGTTATGACTCATTATAGAGAAGAAAATCATTTTGACTGTAAGATCCTGAGAACTTACCTTTAAGTAGTAAGTTTGTTTCATTGTCTCATGGATTCAACTCTTTTTGCAGGAAGGAATTGGCTAATTTCTTCTTGACGATTGGACTAGCTAGCTTCCTTTGAGGTTAGAGGTTTATATGTTTAGAATATATGTTCTAATGGTCATATTATGCAATTAGGAGGTTTTAAGTTGGGAGTACTTTATGTTTTAATAAAGTCATGATGTAATAAAGTAATACTATTAAGTTATCACAGCTAAATATTAATTAAGTCATAATCAATAATTCGATGCTGGGTATGTGAAATGAACAACCGCTCTTATTGATGCTATCTAACTTTGAATATGAATCAATTGGTTCAAATTGCTCTCTCTTCCAATTTGTTGTTGTGTGAATCTGCAATTTTGTATACGAATTCTGATATGGTATCAGAGCCACAATGGAACCAAGGAGAAGGCAATCCTAGAGACATGGTGAAGGACATATATTAGCTCAAGGATCCTGGAAGTGCATAACGCAGAATAAGGCTAGGAATATCAGCACATGTTAGAGCAGATTTCCAACAAAGAAGAATTTGCGTGGCAGAGACACATAGTTTTCATTTGTCTCATTTATTCTATTTTTTAAGAGAGATTTTGAGTTGCAGCACATATATTTTGAGGACAACGCACAAAATTCAAAGAGACAACACACATAATTTGAGAACAACACAGAATTTGAAGATACAACAGACAAAAGATGAGGATGGTGCACACAATTAGAAGAGAGAATACACAAAATTCAAAGACTCAAGCTGACATATGGACACAATTAGAAGAGAGAATACACAAAATTCAAAGACTCAAGTTGACATATGGACACAATTAGAAGAGAGAATGCACAAAATTCAAAGACTCAAGCTGACATATGGGCTAAGTCACATGGTTCGGGTTCGGCAACAATTAGGTTCGAATTTTCCAATAAGGTTCGGATAAGGTTCGGCTATATATATTGAACCCTAATTGAACCTCATCCCAAACCTCAATAGAATTCTCCTTCAAATTCATCCTAAGGTTCAAATTTGGGCACGGGTTCTAGTTCGTTCAGGTTCAGCATTAGGTTCGGCGAACCTCAAGCTTTAGGTTCGGTGAACCCTGTGATTTAGCATATGGGAAGGCATGAATCTCAAGGTAGACATCGGATAAATAGGGCACAATTTTTGAGGCTTTTGTGAGCAGAAATTTGCACAATTTTTGGCTGAATAGTAGCAACACGCTGAGGTGTACAATTGTGGGCGAAAAATTCGAGACAGGTTGTAAGTTTCATATTTAAAATTTTAGCAGATCTTTTTTAGACTTTTTAATAAATTGTTTTTGCACAAAAATCTGTTTTCTGGATATTGTTGGGCAGACAAAAATTCTGACACAGAAACAATAAGATGCTCGTGGTACTGGGTTGATGCTAGAGGTGTTGTGGTGCTGGGTGGTACAATGATGTGTGCAGACAACTGAGTTTGGTGGTAATTTCTAATTTTCTTAGGATATTTGAATTGTGTCATTGGTGCTTGGCATTTATTTGTGCAGAGAAAATGTTGAGTATCTAGTTTATAATGTTGGATTCTAGTCAGAAGTTCAACGGTCCCAATTTCATTGCCTGCAAGCAACATAGGATTGCGATAATCCAGTATAATCCTTGCAATTTCACAGGCAAGGACAGGAGAGACTCTGATGACGAGGATGAGCAGGAAGTGTTTGATTTGAAGAACAAAGAAGCCATGATGCTGATGAAGTTGTCCATAATGGATGATATGCACAAGTGCAAGATGCGGAGGATGCTTTCTCAATGTGGACAAAGCTGAGGGAGATGCATGAAACTTCTGACAAAGGCAAGGCCCTTTACCATACGAGTTTAGTGTTTTCAATGAAGATGGAAGAGGGTGATTATATTTAGACCACTTGATGAAATTGAAAGACATTTGTGATCAACCCTTAGAATTTAACAGAGAAGTAAATGAGGAAGATTTGATACTTATTACCTTGAAGAGCCTAGTACCTACCTCCTTTTGAAAAATTTGTTGAAACTTTGAATGTCACTTTGGAGACTACCAATATCACATTTCAGAAGCTGTGTAGTCAATTAATACAGAAGCACAGATGGAAAAAGAAGCTTTGGAAGTAGTAGTGGAACATTTGGGGAGCACCTTTGGAACAAATATTGAAGGCAGTGGAAAGCAGAAGCAAGAGGGAATCAAAAGCAATGATGAAAGCACAATAGACTGAGGTAAATCTGCTAAGAATTGTTCTTATTGTGGCAATTAGGCCACATGAAGGACTGTAGGAAAAGGTTCTGTGATGAGCAATACAACCTGGAAGAATTTTATGCTTGTGGCCTGTTAGATGGGAGGTAAGTCAACAGATTGTCTTTTCGATCCTAGAGCATCTAAGGATAAGACTAATGAGAGTCATTGGTTTGTTGAATTTTTGGAAGACAAACCAAGTCTTAAACAATGGTTTTCAGTGGTGGGAGAGAGCACTTTGTTGAATGTTGTGGAAATGTGCAAATAAAAAGGAGAGGTAAGACTGTCATGTTTAAGAATGTTCTAAGATGAGACCTATGTTGAGATTGAGAACTAGAACTCCTCAAGAGCCTCTCTGCGGCAGGTCTGCTAGCCGAAGAGCGAGAGGAGGTCCATGGTGTCACAGATCTAGTGTTGAAAGTATCTTGGATCTTAGCATCTCACTTACTACCACTAGCAGAGGAGACAAAAGAAGTGATACATTTGATGGAGTCTATCTGAGGTGGTCCCATAAGCATTGACATCTATGTCCTAACACCCTCCTCGTAAAAACTTAAAAGGGACAGGTATATGTGGTTTGTATAGAGGAAGAAAGTAGCGAGGGGGGACCCTTCGTGTCCCAGTAAACACAACGCGACCTCCCTCTTGTATCATAGTAAATGGAACATCTGAAAATGAGGTGCTCCTCCGACTCAACCTCTTGCAGGTGATACAATTGGCAAATCCTCTCTGACCACGTGATACGATGATTTGTCTCAATCTGTAAGAGCACACTTTGAATTGGCGAAGAGGGATCCTAAGGTTGTGCATCCAATTTCTCTTCATATACTTAGGTCTAGTGATAAGATCGTTACTTAGCTGCATGAAGTGCACAAAGTAGAAGGCCATCTTAGGGTTGAGGCCCTCGTTTTGTGGGGGGGATCCAAGTGACCTAAAGGTATTGGGTAAAGATATGCTCTATGATCACCTTTTTCAAGTCTTGCTAGGTAGGAAAAAGGTGATCGAGGGCATCCAAGGAATACCTAAAAGATGGGAGGTGATCAATAGAGATGCCAACAAAGTGAAGTAAGAAAGAGAATCTGCCAAAGGGTCTTGCAGAAGAAATTTTCTCTAAAGAGCAAAGGGCCAGGAAGGGATACCTCTTTGTCCTTGTAGTTGAGTCTCTAAGGGTTCGGATCCCATCGAGGAAGGAGATAAGTTTGAGGATAGCCTTGAGGCATAAAGGATGTGCCCTAAGCTTTGCTTGGATCATGGACTAAGGCATTGCTTGTTTGCAATCGATCATATGTTGTAGAAGGAGAGTCTAGGCTCTCTTAGTCCAAGCCTAGTCAGAGGACAATCCAGGTCCCCAAATATTGGAACCATAAAGGACTATAGGTTTGATGATTGTGTCTAGGAGGTGCATCTTAGATGGGATGTCCTAAAAGTGTAGTTTAAATCACTATCCCTCCGTGTCTAGGAGGTGCATCTTAGATGGGATGTCCTAAAAGTGTAATTGAAATCACTATCCCTCAAGCAAGGAAAGTGAGCTGTATCCCTTGTTGAGTCAGGGATGAAAAGCACGCCTCAATATAAACTATGGTCTCGAGAATTGCACCTCCAAATATGTGTATGTTATGGTGATCTCACTCCCTTGGAAATAGAAGTGGTAATTTGATAAAAAAAGTCTTGGACACATTGAACACCATATTCTTAATTTTACTATGGTTAACGATTAACAGTCTGAGATCACAGAAACTAGAGTGGGCATCTATATGTCTTTGAAGCCACTCGGAAACTTGCCCGTCCTCTAACTTTGAGGCTCGTTCTCTCTCATTGATCAGAGAGATACATGTTAAGCATTGTAGCATAAGCTTAGCAAAAGTGTGCCCAATCATGATGGTTCTATAATTATATGGATTTGATGCATTTCTTTATTTGAAAATGGGGTGGATGATGTGGTGGGATTTGGGACTGTTATCACAGGATTTGGCACTTGTGTAAAGCCCTCACAAGATGCTAAACTTGCATAACAATTGGAAGTGATTGCCACTGTCACCTAGGCAAGTACTTCCCTCGTTTTAGTGATGGACGAGGATCCAACACAAGGGAGGCTTCCCTTGTGACCTCAAGGGATCTTATAGCAAGCTAGAGGCAAGTCTATGGCCCCCTATCTTGGTCACTTGGTAAGATAGACTAGGTCTAGGAAAATGGGAAAGGTTAAGAAGAGTTTAGACAAGGTAATTGGTTGTATGTGTGTGAGAGAAGTATTCCAATGCATATAATGAATAATCAGCCCCAGAGCACTAGTTATCAAAGAGAAAGGCTTGCTGTAATAAAACTTGCAGTAAATAGTAATATACTTCAGCATATAACAGTCTTATGACAGCAGTGAGAAATCAGCTCTAATTCAGCAAGTAAATGGATGAAAATATGTCTAACAAGTCATAGAAACACTTGCAAATTATCCACCAACAATTGCATGAATTTAAGAGCATGAAAAAAATGAGTTATCAACAATACGATTAAGCCCTAATGGCTGTAGCAAACATTTATAACAGCAGCAAGAAATTAACTTAGTTTTCCAAGCATTGAGTTAGATTGAGGATGAGGGAGCAGTTAGGTATCTAAGTACCAAGTTGCTTTGAGAGAGAGAGGTGATAGATTTAGGTTTTATATCACTTTGTGAGCTTAAGACTAGTGCCGTTTTTATCTCCTTGGGAAAAATGGAGTCAAGCAACACCTTGAATTTGGACTTGGATAACCAAGAAAAGTGAAGCTTTGAAATCTTAAGCATATAGACTCATAGGCTTAGGATCAAATCTTGCAAGAAAACAAACCCTAAGGTCTATACATTCATAAACCCTAGGTGCTGTTTTCCTTCTAGGATGTCTAATTCAAGTTCCAAGTGAACCAGATCAAACCCTAAGGTCTATAGACTCATAAACCCTAGTTATTGAACTAGCTAAAGACTAACCTTAGGGGGATAAAGACTTATAATCCCTAGACTAGGTCTTTAAATGCTTCAACAAATTAAGATGAATGAAAATAAGGAGGGGGATAAAGACTTTTAATCCCTCCTAGGGTTTCAAGCAAGAACCTAGCATACAAGGTAGCATGCAACAATTAACAATAAAATTCACCATAATATAACATGAACACGCACTTAAACTTGACAAAGAAGACTTACTCAACCAAGTCGCTATGCATGAGGAAACCCTAGCTCAAAGATCATCCACCAAAAATAAGAGAAAGCATCCACAAGATCATCCCTCCGAAAGTGCGCACCAGTGCTCTAGAGCAAAAAAGAGAAGAGAGCAATAAAAGTGATATCTCACAAGTGATGAGTTATGATTAACAAAATGGAGCGCTAGCCTCTTTATATGAGGAAAACCTAGTGCTATATCTCTCAAGAATCCCTAAAAACATAATAAATCCATGATACAAGTGAGATAGGTCTAGGCCGACCCCTCAAGTAGCCTCAAACAATAGATAAACATGCTAATACACCAAAATATGTCCTCCAAGGTCACCTGTGTGGGTGACGTCATGCTCCAAGGTGTAGGAGGCCTCCAAAGGCCACATCTCATTGTCAAGTGGTGCAAGCAAGGTGGAAGTCATGCCTTCTCATCAAGGGTCATATCATACATCAAGAACCCAGACCATCAAATGATGCCGCAAATGGCAAGCAAACCCCATCATCATCAATGTATCCTAATGCATGATGTCATCATCAATGTGCTCAACATCCAAGGTGAAAAAGGCCAACATCCAAGGTGGAAAGAGAGTGCACCACCCCTTTAAATGATGTCCAATCATGTCCTAGTGCAACATTCTCCATCCAATGTCCAATAACCTCCGGGTGTGTTATCCCCGATTTCTAGGGATAACTAGGAGATCATGTCT
>JZKD02S0540774.1:919340-929663 GCA_000966675.3 Picea glauca
TGACGTCACAGTTGGTTATCTCATCTTGACGCAACAAATGTTGAATATAGGCAATTAAATGATGATTTAAAGCATTTATTGAGTAAAGTGTTGGTTGGATACATTATTGGCTTGACCATCTTGATAGTTATTAATGAATTGATGCTTTTTCCATAGCTAATTGATAAAACGTTGACCTCATTGATATCTATTGTTTTTACATTGCTTATTAATTGATATCAGATAGTCATTGAAGTACTAACCCATTGAGTTATAGCTTGCATATATACTGTATTGTTGTTGTCTTGTTCCGGGCAGGTGTTTTCATTTGGGCATACACTTCTTTATTGGCTGATTAGCCGGATTGTCTGACCTTGGTGGTAACCTGTGAAGGGGAAACTTTAATCTTGACTTTATACCTTTGCCTCTTCAAAACCCCAGGTTACCGAGGACGTCTCCCCTGGGCTAACCTCCCTAAATAGAAAGAACCTCCCCATTGAGGTGACATTGGGTGGGGAAGGTTCCTGTTACGTCAGTTTGCCCTCAATTCTCTAGCCATTTGACCTAGCTACAAACTGTGCGATAATAGGGTGCACTGCCAAAGATGTGGGCTTCTTTCCCATCTGTCAACCAATATGACCATATCTGCAAAATGATAGCTGATCTGTTCGTCGTCCAGGGTCTAAGAGGTGTAAGACGATATGTTTGAATTTGACAAGTCATCATGTGACCCAATTCTCTGCATCGCACGTGCCATGTCTTGCATAAAATGCACAACGTCATGGGTGAAAGCATGAGAATGTCCTCCAAAGGACCATGTCAAGTGCATCCAAGTTAGTCAAAGACATAAAATCAATTAAGACCAACAATCACAAGGTTCAAGAGTCCTTAGAAATATATAAAGTAGGCCATCACTTAATATAGAAGCCATATAAGCAAATCACATTAGATATCCCCTTCAAACTTCACATTAGCTCAAGATTTATGCAATTTGGCAAGTTTAGGTATAGGAGGACCATCAAAAGACCCTATTAGGTGTGTAAGTATGGTGAATGGAAACGTGCTGGGCTGACTTCATGGTGATGGTGTCATTAACACTCAAGGTGCTGTACTTGGTCCATTTCCATGAACACCTTTGTAGAGGGAGCGCTTGCTGCTTGAGATGCCCTTTCCTCAGTAGTGTGTATATTCCAAACCCCTTTCTTGCCTTTTGATATTCATTTTTATGCATTGCAAGTCCCCTTTTTAGGTTTCAAGCATTTTATTCTTTCCGTTTCTTGCTGGGATTAAGTCCTTTTATTTGATATGCATTCAGTGCATTAGGACTAGGGGCGATCGCCTCATAGCAAGGGGGTAGAGCTCAAGCTGGCCTTTGGCTTTTAAATTTGGCCATTCATTATCCCACATTTCTTTCTTTCTTTATTTTTTATAGCAACTGCATCAACTTCGACATTCTAGCCMTTCTTCTCATAGGAGGATGAACCACGAGCCTTTTTGGTGTACATGTAACAACCATACCAAAGTTTATTACATTGCGGAAGGCCCCATGATGGAAAATGTTAAGTTGGGGGGGGGGGGGACACTACGTTACCCTTATCAAAGCCCCCCAATAGTACCCCTGTTCCCCAAGAGTGACAACACGAGACTAGGACATTAATGATGGCCACCAATGTGAAACAAGGCAAAAGGCATAACTTCTTGAGCTTATGATCCATTATCCAACTTCAACCCATGATCCTCACATGCCAAATGCATTAAATACGACGCTTTATATGAAACAAGGACTAATGTACTTCATCATGTGCTGGGCCACCCTCTTCCAATGAACCATGCTGATCAGGTGTGATGAGCTACGCTAATGAGGAGGGAGGCATATGAAGGGCTAATGGGCTGCTGCCTGTGAGAATACTGATCATCGTCATCATTGGGATCATTGTCTTCATCGCGAGCCATGAGACATGATCTCCTCTAGTTACCCCTAGGTGAGAGGGGGTAATAGGGACCATGGAGGAAAACCTAAACAAACAATATGATTAAATAAGTCCATAGCTTAAAAGTCAAAGGATGCAATACTAAGTTCAAGGATCTCCACCTGAAATCCTTCCTCGTTTACAACTTTACTAGTGCTCATTACCTTGATAGCTCTCTTGATGTTTCCTGGGGAAGATAATAGAAAGAGGGAGCGGAGGGGATATGGACTAGAGGATGCCCATGTACTTTGTAAAGGGAGGTGGTATGTGTGCACTGTGAACAAGGAATGATTATTAATGTTAGGTGGGAGAGTGACGTGCATAGGGAAAAGGGTGTGCCAAAAGGTTTTAGGTGAATGATGAAGAGCTTCAAGAAACTCGTGTCTCCTCATGACAAGAAAATTATGCTTCTAGCAATGGAGGAGAGGCTTGTAATCTTTCGAATGGAAGGGATGGAGGGTGAGGTTCATGAGATAGAACAAAACATTGACGTCGATGTAAGAGTTTGTAGTCCTCATCATACCATTGAGACAAATGCAAGGTGCAAGAACATGAGTACGATGTTAGATGGTGTGGTGGTAGGTGTCAAGTGCAACCTCCTAGATGATTTTAGAGAGAAGGTCATACTTAGCCCTGATTGTTGCGCAGGAAGAGAAATGAGTGACAAGTGGGATAAGTTGGAAAAGGTGGAAAGTATAAGAATCAACGTACTCACAATTAAAGTGGATCGTGGTAGATGGGTTGGGTTGCTAGGGCGAGGAAAGGGGAGCTGGAGGAGAATTCTTGAGGGAGAAGGCAATGTAGGTGTGATCATTGAGAGGGAGGGGGGAGATAGAGAGATGTAAAATGTGAGGAAGTTGAGCTTCGGTGGCTAGGACATAGTGCACCATGCTAACACCACCATTATGATGAAAGCAAATGAAGTTGTTGAAAGTAGGGTAGTGAGAGAGTCCATTAAGGAGTAGTAGGTTGTGAGAATCTCCAAGCTAGAGAGGATGCTTCCCATGAGTTGAAATGGGATCCAGTCCATCTATTGAAGTTATATGTAAACCCATAGTGTCATGGTCGATCTCTTGAAGGTAGATAACATCCTCAGATATGTCATGTATTAGTGTGTGTAATGACCTAGTCTAAGCGTTGAAGTTGTCGAAAGAATGACATCTCATAGAGAAGAGTAGTGGGAGGATAGAAGGTAAGGTAGGGATCCTCATCTGAATGAAGTGTAAAGCTTGAAGAAGTTGGTGGAAAGTAGCCGACAACAATGAAAGTATCTTGAGAGTGAATGGCATTCCCTTAACTTTAATTCATATGTATATGGGGTGCTTGTTTGATGCTATTGCTAAAACCCTAGATCAGAGGGAGTCATAGATAAGGCATGCAAAAGCCCCTAAATCTCTACAACCAATTAGAATGTTGAGATTCATGTCTGAAGGCTGAGATCTAATGATAACCTATAATGTGAAGGAGCACTCTCTTGGGGCTCTTGTGAGTCTCAATGAGGAGGAGGTCTTAGAATATTAGTACATCCTAAAAGGTACTCGTAGACAACCAAATTGATGCATTACAATTCCAACAAGTAATGTGGAATTGGAGGATGACTCAACTTTGCTTTGACGAGGTCACCATTTGGTTGGCCAAGGTCGAGACCAACCTGGGCTGGAGGGGGGGAATCTCAAATCATTGCTTTAAGATCATGACAACAACCCATTTACCTTGTTGCTTTGCTGCCACAAATTACTCTTTGACTTTTCTAAGCTTGTTTACTTATGACCTTGTACGATTGGAATCCAGATATTTCATGTGCGTGAGGGAGGAAAGCCTTCTGTTGGCTCGTAGGGTTTGAATCCGATCCTCTTATGAGTGGAAATGAATAACGAGGGTTGAGTTGGTTACAATCTTAAGATTTCTCAAGATCGACATCCTTTAAATCAAGGTATCATGAATGAACGTTAAACTTGCCTGTAAAAGATCCGAAGAGGAGCAAGAGCGAAGCTTGCTGACCCTAAGGTTCAACTCCTTAGTGCGTTTGTCATTCCTCTTCGATCTTTGCTTGAAAAATAAGGTGCAAGATTTGTTGGATAAGGGGTTCATTCGCCCTAGAGCATCTACATGGGGTGCATTGGTGTTTTTTGTGAAGAAAGATGACACCTTGATAATGTGCCTTGACTATTGCCACTTGAACAAGTTCATAATAAAAAAATTGGTGTACCTCACCTAGAATGGATGACCTGTTTTTTCAATTAAAGCTTCATTCAAATATTATAATAAACAATGTGTACAAAGTTTTAATACAAAAAAAGGGCGGGTTCCCAATGTAGTGTCTACAAGCACAAGCAAACATTGTCCAAAAAACCCGTGATTAGTTTACACCAAAACACCTACATACATAAACCCGCAAGCTAAAAGTCCATATTCAAAAGATACATACAAGCATCAAAACAAAGGGCAAAGATCCCGTTCACAACCAAACTAAGATGAGGTACCAAGAGAAGCTAAGAAAACAAACTCTATAGGACAATTCGTTTCCTGGCACTTGGCACAATTTTTCTACTAGGAGAGCTACAAATCAACGATTGAGATACAAAGATCTTTGAAGAAGAATAGTAAGGAGATCTAAGGGTCCGAGAGTCCTAAGAAAAATGGATAATTTTTAAGTGTTAGAGCCTATAGAGGTGCAATAGGAGAATAGGTTGGGATGAATTGGTGATTGCAATTGGCATTACAATTCAATCCCTGTACACATGGCAACACATGATTGGTCGATATCAAAGAGGTGCCACATCATTGAAACTAATTGTGAGATGTCACTTGTTAGGGGGGCCCCACCATAGTAATGAAGTTCGAGGTGATTTTCTTGAGAAATCTAGCTAGATTGGCTTCCAATAGCCAATTCAAGCATTTTCGCCTCTCATAACTCAATGGACTTACTTTAATGCCATTTGGAGCTCTTGGTTTCCTAATGCTCGGATATTCTGGAGGATGTTGTCAACCTCATGTCTTTCCATCTCAGTGGATCATTACCTCATATGTACTTTTTGATCAATCACTGGTATGATAACATGTATGAAATATCACGCCAACAACTCAGTTTATTAAGTTGTAGGATATGGAGATAAGTGCACCACGAGGATAAGTGGTGTGCTACCTATTGAGAAATGTGGCTCGAGTAGGAGCTTCTTGCACATGTTAGGTGTGAACGTGTGAGAATTAGTTCGAGACGACTTCCTAGTGACCAGTTAGGAAAAATGGGAAATAATACCATCTTGTAATTTCACTTGAACAAATAAAAGTGAAAGTCAAAATTTCGATGTATACCTAGTCTTAGAAATCTAAATGAAATATTCTAGAATATTAGTGAGTTAGATTTGTTCTAATCTTAGCCGTACACCTCATTGTTGAGATAAGGTGGTTGCTCAGATTAATGAGATTAGTTGCTAAGATTTGGGAAATTAGTTGCTAGGATTGAGGAGATTAGTTATCTCTCTCAAAGCATAAATAGGACAAGATGGGAGAAGTTGGAACACACATGGAAACACTTGAGAGAGGTGGAGACCAATAGAAGGAGAGTGCATATGAGAGGAGAAAGTGCAGATCCGCTGTAGCAAACATCAAGAGGGAATATGTATAGCAACAACGTCGTACAATCCTACAACAATAGCTGCTGCCTTCTTTCTTCAATAGAGCTATACTTCTATTTCAACAGGTTATACTTCTCCATTTTGTAGTGTTTTGTTTACTATACAGTTACTAAGTTATAATAGATTATGGAGGTACCTTGTAAGCTTTGATCATTGGAATTGTCGCCGCCTTTATACACACCTGGGTGACGTGGAAGAAATCTTCAATCCACTTGGCGTGTCCTTGGGGGCAAGTCTCGAGTCAAGGTGCTGTCACCTGATCCTCGACTCCTTCGTCTAGGCCAACTCCTAGCGAAGCCAAGGGGGGTAGTCCCTAACAAAATATACTAAGGCTTGAACTAATCTAAGTACAAGAAATAAAGTCTAGGAGTTTATTGCAACAAAGACAAATATAACAAAAGTAAATCTATACTAGCAACATATATCATTCATACATTCACAAAGTAAAAGCTTATGGAGGAGATATTCAACTAATGAAATACTTGCATAAGATATAGTCAAAGGATACAGGTGCTTGCAAGTACAATAACCGTAAGTAGAAATAAATGCTTCAAGAATAAAGTAATTCTTTGCAAAAATGAATGTTTGAAGCAAATGGCTTCTTAGAATGTAGAAATTGAGACTAGTGCCAATAATGAGATCGTGTGTTATGTTGCTTAGAATGTAGAGTACCCTGTGGAGATGCCCTTGAAAGTTTTTTAGAGTTGATTAATGTGGATTTATTTTAGTGAAACTTTATTGCAAGAAAGCAAATTTACACTAGATTTGGCCTCTTAAGAGACTATCCCTTTAGTATAGAAATTTTCTTAGAGCTTGCCGAAACCCAATGGCTTCACCAACAAGCTCACTAGAGGTGCCGAAGGTCCAACACGGGGAGAACCTAGATCTCAAAGTTCCCGTCTGACTTCACACACTCCCTCTACGCGGTTTTCTAGACCAAGCAATAGTAGCTTTCGAGATTTTCCTATTAAACCACTCCGCACTGACCAGCCCCAGTTCTGATGAGTTCCCCAGATCGAGCTAGGCTCGCGAGGGTTCAGAGCATACACAGGCTAGTTGAGGGGAAAGGTTTATTTATTAAAAAATAAAGCAATATTGCATAAAGTAAATGTTTTGCTAATTACTAGAATCCACACTGTCCAGCTGCTTTTCAGCATTGGGAGCTGAGGGGATTTATTTGCCAAATACATTGCAAAATTGAGAAAACTGAAAATGAAAGCTAACTAAACAATTAAAGATTACTGTGATTGAAATTGAAATCTAATCTAAGAAGATTGTGTAGTGCTTTAAGATTACTTGATCTTTAGATTATGAGATAGATTAAACTTTAAGCAAGAAAATGAAATCATGCATGAAAACTGAACACACCACAACACTGGTTCCCCCCTTAGGGGGAAAGAGGAAAGCGTGAGGCCTCCTTAGCCTCACTTATTTTATTAATTTACTTTACAATTGCCTTTCTTTCTTTTTGGAAGACTTGTGATCCTTATAACTTAGGATCACAAGTATTATAAGGTTTTCTTTGAAACTAGTCTTCAATGGTAAACTTTCAGGGTCAAAAGAACTCCAATCTTGGTCAAATCGGCCAGAGTTTCTCCCTCTTTATTCGATGACCTGCTAAAAAACAGCGAACAAATTAGCTCAAATTCACCTAAAAGATACTTGGAGAGTGCCTTAAAAACAAACAAAACTTAAGCTCAAATTTCCTAAAAAAATTCTAAGTATAAAAAGGATTTTTATGACTTTTTGACTTATTAAAAGAGACTAAAGGATGGCTCTTTTAGTTGCTTTTGTTTGCTGTCATAAAACAGCAAGCAAAGACTACTAAGTAGCTTGATCTAAGCAATACAACCACTTCACTTTTTTCCTAAAGAAATTTAAATAAAGAGTATGCAAAAAATGAATTTTACTTCTAGATCTAGCTTTGGTTATGAAATGAAACTTTTGCATGCATAAGATTTAAAGTATCATGCATGCATAAGATTTTACTTATTTTATCTTTGAAAATGAAATTTATTTGCATGCAAAACAACAAGTAACTAAAGAGGAAATTGAATTTTAAGAAAGAGAGATAGAGAAAGAGAGGGTCTTTTCTTCGAAGCTTGAATCTTGGGCTATGGAGTCCTTTGGTCAATGAAAGAGATAAATGCTTGTTGATCTCTTGAAGAAGTTGAAGGATGGATCTCCTATCCCACTCTCCTCCAAGCTTGAGTAACCTATTTGATCTTGTCCAATCCTTGCAAACACTTGTTAGAAAAATGTATTTCCTACAAAAGAGACTTGGAAAACACACATTAGTTCATTGAAAAAATATACATCTTTTAAATCTCTAAATATAGGAAGATAATAGGATCTAAGCAATAAACAAATTGAATAAATCCTATCCTATTATGTGTTAACACACCTTCAAGGCCTTATATGAAGTAGATATACAAAAAATGAATTAAATACCAAGTTACCTCAAGATCATGCACAATTGTTCAAGCATCCACACATTAAAACAATTACCATAGACCTCCAAAGTCTTTTATTCAATCTTCCAAAAGAGTGTTACAAGAGTATTACAATAGCAAGCATCAACTCCCAGCTCCAACTAACTCTAAAGAGGAGGGGTTGATCTTATTATATAGCAAAAGGGGTGATAATTCCCAAGCCAGGGTGCATAGCTAAGTGAGAGAGGACGCATAGCTAAGTGAGGATGAGTGGCAATTGGAGGGGAGATCACTTGGACACATCTCTTCGTGAGTTTGAGTTAACTCTACATCAAATGAGCACGTGAGATAGGAGGTCACCACATGTCAAGAGTAGGTGGAGAGGGCGAGTCATCCCTCTTGGGATTGATGCCCCTTCTCTAAAATGCGTCACATACTCCAAGGGAAGGCGAGTCCCAATCTTGGGATCTCCACCCTTGTCCAACTCATCACTCAACTCGCCTAACACTCCAAAGGACTCGCCACCTTAGCTTGGAACTCAAGACATAGTAAAGACATGTCCCCGACATGTTTCCTTTTATTTAGGCTTGCTGATTTTTATTGATTTTTTTATGTCCTTTTTCACCTTTTGTGAACAAAAATCAATTTTGAGTGATTAAAATCACTTTTTTGACTCAACGAAGGGGGGATATGGGTTTAGGAGGTGCTTCGGGTTAGAAAGTGAGCACCAACATGGCATATAACACATTTAATGCCATTTTTTACAACTTTATGACTTTTACAATTAAAATAACCTGTTTGCAGGAAATTTTTTATTGACTCAAAACATAAAAAAAAACTACGGGGAACTTAACACAATTTCCATATGATTCAATATAGATGACCTAGCATGGTAATATAAACATTTTGACACTAGACATTGGACTTCCATGCCAAGGCCTAACCACCAGAACATACTCCAGCTTTGGAGGTGATTTGAGTGAAAAAACTTAGAAATTATAACTCGCCTAAGAATAAATTCTCAGGCAAGAGATAATTAACAAGTGAAAAAAAACACTCTAGAGTCTATGCTCGTGATCAAGTCTTGGGTGGCCAAGCCTTTTACAACCTTATCATGCTAATCTTATCTTTTCACAATGCCCCACAGGGAATGGAAATGCGAAAAAGGTTGGTCAAAATTTACCGGCTGAAATTCTGAACATTGATAATTGAGCAAGTGATTGCTCAGTCTTTGGCGGCTGAGTTGGAAGTCTAGCTAGTGCAACTCAGTGGCTAACAGGAATGATAAGCTGATTTGAAGGGGAAAATCAGTGTGCATGTGTGTTATTCATTTATTGCTTCCGCTGTTCATTTTCTAGCTATATGTGTGATTGTTGCATGTTCAAAAATATTCATTTTTGTGATTAAATAAGTTTAGATCTAATTTATTTAATTAAGAGAAACATAGGACAATAATCATCTAGGGATTTTGAAAAATTCACACTACCCATGCAGGTAACTTCAAGGCCAAGGAATGCTACATATGATTGGAAAGCGAGACCCATATCCGCACAAGATTTGCTGTTCAAAAACCATGTCGCTCAAAAGAGGTGGCTATGCCTAAACAATCATTTCTCATAGACGCGCACTGTAACTCCACAAAAGTGTTCTCCCTTTCCAACAACCAAGGGTGATTTCATATTAGATCACAATGGATTTTCAATGGTGTTGAAGGCCAACTATGTTATCTTGGGAACCCTATACATCTGAATGATAGTTATGTGTCACAACGAACATCTTGCTCTCTTCATATGTTGGAGGACTTGTGTTACAAAAATTAAAGGTTGGCCAACATGAGTTACAAGAACCTACTTGTTAAAGATGGAGGGTGGAGGTATGCAAGAGATCTAAGAGATGCCATGATTGGAATGTATGTTTAGGGACATGTGTAGACTTCTAAATGAGTACCCACAAGTCAAGACATTGTACGGGGATATGTGGAGACTTCTTACCTCATATATGAGATGTTTTTCTCAAGTGATAGGACAATGCAATCCCAGACCTGGGACCACTTCTTATCGAATGGTGCTAGGTAAGAATCATTTGATGAAGTGATCTAGCTTGTCAAGTCTATGTCTTGTGTGAAATATGATGTTGGGGGATATGGGTGTTGATTCATCAACCCTCTCTTACACCTCACCTCCTCCCTTATGGACTTGGACGTGATCGACAGAGTGGTTGGAGGTTCTTGGAGTTTTACAAGGATGGTGATTGTTGGGTTTTCATCAGATTCATAGCATCAAACACAACTTGTGCTGACCAACC
>JZKD02S0540774.1:931680-949436 GCA_000966675.3 Picea glauca
AGTCCATGGGGAGGTCTTGAAACACCTTTTTGTATGTTTGAATTAGGTCTTGGATTTCTGAATTTTTGGAGTCTTGTTCTGGTTCTTGTATTCCCATGTGGTAGCATTGGATAAATTAGGTAGTTGCTCCTTTCCGAATCATTTTTTCCATTTGTTGAGATGATATAACTTGTGTTTGAGGGGGTTGAAAACCATATAATTTATAATTCTGCCCCTGCCATTTGAATTTGATAAAATGCTCTTGGTGATTGACTGAGTAGGTGCCTAAGGTTTGCAACCATTGGACTTCTAAAACTACGTCTACTCCTCCCAGGGGTACGGTGTAAAATTCGGATTCTAGATTGAAATCTCGAATTTGGAGTTTCACCTTATGGCATTTTCCTATATTTTCAATTTTTTTACCATCTGCGACCATCACTTTCATATCTGGTACTGGATATACAAACAATTTAAGTTTCCTTGCGATATTGATATCGATAAAATTGTGGGTACTTCCTGTGTCGATTAATACTGTGACGCTATCTTTTTTTGTGTCCTTTTAATTTTAAAGTTTGTGGTTGGCTGATGCCTGTGATATTTATGTTCATAACAGATCTGCATATTTCAAGGCTCATTCATAGCATATCCACAATAGCACGACAATAGAAAGAATAATAGATTCCATCAAGGCAGACTCAAATCTTACCCAACACCAACTCTAAAAAGAAGGCTTGACATTCCAAGAGGTTCCTGAGTTTTTCACCATTTGCTTTGCATGTTAGTCTTGTCCTCCTCTCATTAGAGGGAATTTGAGGTCTAAAATGGGCCTCCTAAGGAAAGTAATAAAATAAGAGTTATGAATTTTCAAAGGGAAAGAAAAAAACTACTTTTTTTAATCGTATTTTCGACTTATCTCCTTCTAGGTTTACTCAAATTTCAAGTGTAGGCACTTGTTGGATGCGAAATTAAACTTTGCATCCAATGAGTATCCACTTTGCATACTTTTGATAGACCCATAGTGAGATAAATTGGAAATACAGGAAACAAATGTGTACACTTGAAATTTGAGTAAACTTATAAGAAGATAAGTTGAAAATATGATTAAAAAACTAGTTTTCTTCCTTTCCCTCCAAAAATATTTACCCTTGTGGTTGACATCATCATCTTGAATCCTATTGGTTCTTTTGAAGTTGATTTTGATAGTATAATTTTTGTTTTGAGGCCCATTTTTGACCTCAAACTTCCCCTATTGTCCCTCATTCTTCTTGTTTATTTTATTTGCTGCAATTCTTTCGCATCCTTGCTTTGCTAGTTCTCCCTTGTGAGATATCAAGGCCAAGTGTATCTCACTTTCCTCCTTTACTCTATAAGTGCTTGTAGATCACTTGAATCATATTGAAGTTGGGAGTCCTAGAAATTTTGTTGTTGTATTTCACGATTCTTCCTACTGGCTATAGCTATAATCCTCCCTATATTCCATCTTAGGATTGACCATTTTGGGTTAAATACAATATCTTCTACTAGATAACTACTAGATAACTGCATTTATTTATTCTTCATTCTGGGCTCCTCTAGAGTTTGGTTCATTTTGTATATGTAGTGCAAAGATCTCCATGGTTCAATTTTTCATAATTTAATATATGGGTGTTTCCTTGAGTCAAGCTCTTTAGACTTGTAATGTGATCATATGTTCATTTCAATGTGTGCTATTTCTCTAAGATTTCTTCATGAGAATGAGTCTTATGTGGTGTGACATGATGGTGGAGGAGAGGAAGCATTTTGTATTTGTAATGCGAAGAACTCCATGGTTCAGTTTTTCATAATATATTATATGGGTGCTTCCTTGAGTCAAGTTCTCTAGACTTATAATGTGATCATATGTTCATTTCAATGTGTGCTATTTGTCTAAGATTTCTTCATGAGAATGAGTTGTATGTGGTGTGACATGATGGTGGATTTATCTTGAACCACCCTAATCTTGACGTGAGCTACCCTTCTCACATTCTATTGGGGATTTGGAAGTCATTTCTAGTTTTCTTAGTGTATTTTGCAATTGTCTGTATTCCCCCCACATATATTTTACTTTTCTTGCACTACTGCATATTTCCAATGAATTGTTATGCACATATTAAGGACTATAAATCATCTGATGGGCGGGCTTTAAGTATTTTTATGGTCTTAATTGTTAAATGTATGTACCACAAGCTGTTAATACAATCCCTGCACTTTTGGATGGAGGGGCCTAAAATTTTGTGCTGAATGTTAGAAAAACAATAGGCTGTATTGTGTGGATCTGCACAGTTTGCACTGTTTGCCATTTCCTGTTGGTTGATATACACATCTAGGCAAGCCCTCTTTCTTTAATTCTGTTGTTGCTGTGCTTGGAACAAATTGTTATTGAAGGATACTATAGTTCGTTGCTTGTCTCTCTAGGAAGTTAGTAAATTGCATGTGATATCTGGTCTTGGGAATCCAATAACAGTCTGTTTGCTTACTGCCTTTGTTGTGAGGGGTTTTACCTGATTAGGGGAGCTCCACCCCTTTTAAAATCAAGGAGGGATCTCACAGATTTCTCAGGCATCTAGTTACTGATTTTTAGCCCACCACATGGGCAATGGTTGAGTACTGAAGGTATTTTTGCCAGGCCAGAAAATCCTGTGAACATCTATGTTGATGATCACATAATCATAGGGAATGACGATGGGTTGATTGAAGAAGTGAAACAAGAGTTTTTTAAAAGTTATTTGAGATGACTTACTTGGGTCTTCTCCATTACATTACTGCTTGGGGATTGAGTTTTGGCAGATAGAGTAATCAATCTTTCTTTTACAAACAAATTATGTTCAAGAACTACTGAAGAAGTTCTAGTTTTTAATTGTAAGGCTTAATCTACATCAACAAAATGAAACATGAAGTTGACAATAGACGATGGCTCAAAAGATGGGCACGGGACTTTATATAGACAATTGGTTATTGGTTTGATTTACTTAACCAACATTAGGCTAGAGCTAAGTTATACAATAGAGATAGTATATGGGTTTATGAAAGTTCTAAAGGAGTGCGTTAGAGTCTAGACAACTACAAAAAGGGTCTTGAGTTACGTTAAAGGAACATTTAACTATGGTCGTTTGTATAGGAAGGCACAAAGATTGGGGTGGCCCCATAGATGATTTGAAATCGATCTTAGGGTATGTTTTCAACTTGGGATTAGGGGAAAATATTACAGTAAGGAAAGAAAAGTCGCTTAGTGGCATTGTCTTCACCATTGTTGAAAAACTAGGCATCGACAAAAAGTTGGCGAGGGCCAATAATCAGAGGGAACGATTTTAGGTAATCCAATAACCATATTATATTTCACCATCGGTTTGAAGCTCCATAAATTTAGATGTCCAAATCATTCATGCCAAATTCCACTTAGTCTGAGAAATGAGTGCAGTTGGTTCATAATCTCTCTTGGGAATATCATGGAACTTGTATAGTCCATCCTTGGGATCAGGAAACGCTTCAGTAATAAATTCTCAACTGTTGTTCACGTCCTTCACAACACATTGATCTGGATAGAATTCAACCTTTTTGTCAGTCTGGGTAAGTTGGGGTACCGACAACAAATTAACACTCAAGCTGGGTACATGATAAACATTAGTGGTCACACCATTGTGACATTCATTATTTGCCACAACTAGCAACAGTAAGCGCATAATCATTTGCTACAAATATTTTCTTTTTTGAAGGTTCACTTGAGGAAGAAAAGTGGTAAGCATCTTTAACCATATGATGTATACAACTAGAGTCAACTATCCTCTCACTTTGAGAGGTGTGAGCATGCAGGGCCTGAGAAGCACTAACAAAAAACATGAAGTTGTTTGCCTTGCCTTCTAGAAGTCGATGTTGAGTAGTGGCTAATCATCCAGTCGACACGTCTCCTTCAAGGTTCGTGACCTTCTCTTCTTGATCTCTAGTTTTCTTCCAACAAGCCTTCTCTATATGTCTCAGTGTTTTGTAGTAGTGATTGGTCTTCTTCTTTCTACCTTTCTTAGTCGAAGTTTACTCATCATGCTTCTCCTTTTGGTTGATGCAATCCCGACTTTTCTACTAGTTGCATTGTCGACCTCTTTCTTTATAGTTATTTATTTATTTTGTTCCGAGGTAAGAATTTGCGGGAAACCCTCGAGTACTTCCCCACTTCGTGGATGGTAAACAGGGTAAACCGTCGACCCTAATTACGGGGCCTAACCCCAAGGGGGAACAAGAGATTCAAACCCATGACCTCCTCCACCGGGGATAGCTTCACGTCTGGCTCAAAACCACTTGAGCTAACCCTTGGGGCTATCTCTTTCTTTATAGTTATGTCAACCTTTGCTTTTTAGCAAATGAGCCTGTTTCTTGACCTTGAATTTCCCTTCATCAAGAAATTTTTCCTATGCCCTAATTAGCAAACCATGGAAAGAATCAAAGGTATAGTCCTTACTGTCTTCTTTTTTGGGAGCTTAACTAGCACAAAATGTTGAACATAATATATCATAGGGGTGTCTTTAGGTTCACGAGGATTAGTTCAATGAGTTGACCATCTTTCTTTGGAAAGTCCTTGCCATATTCACCCAACTTCTATTGTAGCTCCTTGACACGAGCCAAGTAGTCTTCAATTATTTCAAAGGAGAGAGGATCTAGAGAGATCAACTCTTTCTCAATCTGCATAACCAAACTTTTGTCTCTCTTATCAAACTAAGTCTTTAGCTTTCTCTAGACTTGATGAGGATAGACAATCTCGTTTGCATGAAAATGAATCGCCCTTGGAAATGTAGGTGGTAATGACTCCTACAGACTCATCCTTCTTCTCGTCATTGACAAACTTTTGCTGGTCATCCTTTGGATTTGGGATCGCAGTCTTTGTAAACTACCAAAGCACCTTAATTTTCAACAAGGTCTCAATATCTTGTGCCCATATTCCATAATTATGGCCATTCAAGATCACAAGCTCTACCTTGGAATACATGATGCTGATCTATAGATCTAATCCCTGATATGTAGTCTGCATGTCAAAACCCTGGGTCAATCAAACATATAGATCTGACTCAACAAGAGCCCTCTAAAAAACTTGTAGACAACAGGCTAGGTCTTTAAACCAACAACTTTGATGCCATGTTGGAGAACTAGGGAATTAGGTAGATCAGAGAGCGAAGGATTCCAAGAAGAGGTGGTGTCGAGAGACAGTGTTACAACACTTAAGCACAAGCTAACATAGCTCAACACATGAAGAACATATCAAAATGCATTAGTATACATTGTTCTTGTAGTGTGTTAGATCGACCCATAAGGCCATCCTTTTATAGTACCAATATGTAATCACTTCCCTTGAAGTGAAGAAGATTCGTTCCACATACAAGGGTAAGGGTGCCTAATAGATTCCTTGAAATTTGCCTCATTCTATCCACTAGTCAACTCTCCTAATCGACTATCGACCATCCACTGATTGTTTCCAGAAGATCTAAAGGTGTGATGAACCTGCATAGCTTGTTGTTCCAACATTCTATTTTTCACCAATATTTTGAAACTTTTAATGTTCTAAAGGAAATTTTCAAGCATAAATCTCTACAAAATTCTTCATATTTCTCTGGTTGCATGCTGTGTGATAGGGTTGTTTCTTTGTCTTCACATCTCTTTAGGGTGTCTTAGTATGTTGTTGTTGGTTGGACCTTAGAAGTTCTCTCGAAGAAAATCTTCTCTCTTGTTATGGTCTTGTCTTGTTGTGCACTTGAATTGTTGGTTTCTTTGGGATTTTTATCTTGCATAATTGTTTGTTGGAAAAACATTTCTACCCCTTGCTCATGTTTTTTAATGTCGATAATTTTTATTATTTCACTATTCAATTTTATAATTTTTTTTAATGGAACTTTCCATTCCACACATCTGCTATCTGTCTTTGTTGTTGGGAATTATACACAAATCAACTCTTTGGCATAGAGCTGTCTCACATTCTACAAGGTCACTGGACATTTTCATGCCATTAGGATAGCTCTATCATGTCCAGACTAACATCATTTGTGTCTTCATATTAGTTTGCTAACTGTGTTGTGTCGTTGGGTTTTCATTTGCTAGTAATGTGTTAGCCTTGAAATTATTTTTGATGTTTCCTTACATACAATTTTTTTGTAGAGTTTTAATTTTTTTGTCTTTATGTGTTGATGGACCTTTTTTTGCTTGTCAAAGCAACACAAATTGGTTTTCATGTGCATGGGTCTTCGTGGACTTGTCACCTTTGATAATGGGTGTTGTCTTTGTGATAGTGCTATGGATAGTGGTATGTCGCCTTGCCCAGTCGCTATGTTGTGGATTGCCTTCTTTGTTGCACCTCTTACGGGTTTTTGGATTTCGTTGTTGTCATAGTATTTTATGTGTCGAGTGCTCTTTCTTTGATGTTCAAGGTGTTTTTTATGACGTATGATGTCTTCCTTGCTTGCATCGATCTTTTCTCTAACTCTTTTACATTCTACTTTATAACATTTAAGAAATTTCTAAAGTTTAAAATATTTAATATTTGAAGACCTCATTTACTATTTGAGCTGAGATGATGGACCTCATTTACTTCATCACATGGTAAAAACTTGCATCCTTTTAATATATTGCATGCAAGACTTTTCTCTTAGGCATGGATTTCGATGCACACCGACTCAGAGACACACTCCTTTGATGCTTGTTAGGATCTAGGCATCCTCCTCTAGCCTTTAGATTTGACCATGGGCTTTAGAGAAACATGCTTTGATACCACTGTTTACATTTGAATATATTAGAATATTGAGACAAAAATTTGGAATATATATTCAATTCACATAATTAACACCATATATGTGTGCACATAGAACCAAATTCACATACATAAAGGAAGAAGCTAGTTAACATCTTATTAATTTTCTAATATGTAAGTTGTCTTAACTTTTGATGCTACTATTGACAAACATTTATTACATAGATACAAAATAAACATTATAATATTCTAACTCCTAACACATGACCCCACTCACATCCTCAATTAGGCCTTTGTTGGATTTACTCTATCCACTTTTAGTTCCACCCTTGCTTTTCTAGTCAAATCGACCTTATGATTCTTGTGTTCGCACTATGTTGTGCCTTTTTGCAGGAGCACATACCTCCACCATTGTTGCATGCTACAATTTTATGTAGGTTTGCAGGAACTTTATGGGATGATGTGCTTTTGATTGCCAACGATAAAAATGAAACCTTTCCACAATTTCATGGATACATTTTCGCATCACAATAGACCTCCCTGATATGTGTATTTCACACTTTGTATGGTATACTATTGTTTTTGGGTTTGCAAATTGATCTTTCTCTTAGCCCTCCTATATCATTCATCAAGGCTTATGGAGAGGTCTTGACCCTAATACATGGTTGAAGTTGCTTTTGTGCCCTAGTTCTATTGTTACATAAAGTCATTTGGTTGATTTTTCGATGACCTTGGCTTGATATTGTAAAGTCATTGAACATATTGGCGTTTGCACTTGTTTCATCTTACGCGATTTTGGCTCTTGGCATGGTCAAAATGACACTTTTAACTGCTATTGCTTGTTGGCTATCGTAACATATTAAGGACTCAAGATTGTGACATTTATAGGTGTATATTCTCTTTACTCTGTGGTTCTTCTTAGTAGATAGTAGAATTGAATGATTCTTGTGATAGCTTTTCTTATTAGATAGTAGAATTGAATGATTCTTGTGATCTTTCACGGTGGATTTTTTTGTTGTTGTTGCAAATTACTTGCTTAGTGTAGTGGTTTAACTTTCAACAACTTGGTTTGATATTCAATTCATTGAACTTGTTGAAGGGACCAAGTGGTTTCGTTAGACATTTCTTTTCTTTCATCTCAGATTTCCCATAGATAGGCTAGTTTAGTGTGTTTAAGCTTTGTCATTTTCTCTGGATTGAAATAAACTTTAGGCTTAACCTTGTGTTAGACACTTGGGTATCCCTCCTATAGCATAAGGTGCTTGTTGTGCTTAACATATATAAAATGCCAATCTTACTCCATATGAAAACTTTGATTTGTTGGTCTTGGGTTTTGGGATCAAAATGTTGTGCATTCAAATATATCCTTAGTGTTTGTGCATAGTACATACACGAGTAATGACTCAACATTCATCATGAATGTAGGTAATTTCTAATCTATTTCTACATCTTGTATTTTGGTTGGGATCAACTACTTTTATTTTGAAAAAACTAAAGTTGTTAAGAAATCTACTAATGCCTCCCTTTTTGTTAACTATAGATTGTATATCTATTCTAAATATTATTAATATTTCAATATTTGACAAGGAAATATTGTTTGTTTGACCAGCATGTTGCACGTCTAGAAGCATTATTGGTGGAGAGCAATTTACGATCAAATAGTCACAACCATGATAGTGAAGTTAAAACAATGTGTGTGGCAGAGCAAGGATCAATGTCTATTGATCAGGTATAGATATTGAATTTATCTTGATATGTATTTTTAATTTTTCTTAAAATTTTGCTTGATATTAGTATATTTGTTACACCATCGTTTCCATCTCCTTTCCTACAATGGTGGGTGAGTATCAATTTAGTGGTGTTCACTTTTTGAATATTAATTTATTCTCTATGTTTGTTATCTTGCCAAAACAAATAATTTTCTTCCTTGTTCTTTATGATAATTATTGAGTGCTTTATGGAGGTCTATTACATTTGGAGCCTAGGAAATGATTTGGAATGGGTAAGGTCTTCTTCACTGTAATTGTGCATCATGCCTATCTTCTACGTATACACACATGCATTCATATTAGTACGAGCCCATGAAAGTAATTGCCTTGATAGCATTTTATCAATATTAATTAAAATCTTAGGTATTTTGTTGTAAACTTTTTTGGATATTAATAGACAAAAAATATAGAATTATGAATTTCTACATTTACCAAGTTCTAGGGCTTGATGAGCTTACCTAAATTGGTATGATACTTTTTTGGGGATAAATATCAAGTGAGGTATAACATTTAAAATACCGGCTTGCAATTAGTGACTTAAAAATCAAGTGCATACCTGGATATCGGAGGGTTGGGCAAGTGTGATGTAAGTTGGGGTGAGGAAATGATAGGAAGTGGATCCAATATAGTTGTGGAGACATTGGACTTGCTCTGATATGGGTTAAGGTGGAGAAAGATGAGAAGTCATAGATATTCACAAATGAGAAGAATTAGGACCTACTAAGAAATAGGTAATATCATTAACTTAGGAAAATCAATGCATAGATATAAAATGCAACATTTGCATTACATGAGAAGTGAGAGCCTCTACATAGTGAAAGAACCTTTTTATATTGCTTACACCTTACATCACTGCCCATTAAATAGTACTCTACTCCAATTCCTAGATGGGAGTCACAAGTGTAGCTACACACACAAAGAACTAAATTAAAAGACAAACATGAAACAAAAGACAAATATGTCACCAATGGGTAAACCTATCGCTACAAGAAGAAATTATAATGCTAATACCTAATATTTTTTTATCCAAGAAGACCTCTTGGGGAAATCAAAGTCATGCTTCCCTACATTTGTGGATGGCATCCCTAGTAAACTCGTCAGGGTAGACTAGTGCGCCTCACCCGAGGGGATTCAAACTGGGCACCTACTGGCACGAAACTAGCCAAGGCACAGAACTAGCCAAGTGCCCATCAACATTGGTGCAACTGGTTGAGAAAACCCCTTCGGCTTGAAATGTTTGAAACAGGGTCACGTTTGGTCAACCGTATTGGGACATCATCCAAGTCAAGCTTGGGTCCCATGGTTATAAATTGTGGGGGTATAACCCTTATGTACACCTTGCTTGTGTTCTTGGATGGGCTTAAAGAATCATCTACTTTCCTGTTGAAACAGACCTTGGTAAGATTTGAACCTGGATGGGTAGGAGAAAAGTCCTCTTGCTTTCCTGTCGCATTGCATGCTCATGTGCTACTAATACTTAATATTTAGAATATATGATAAACACATATAATTATTTCCTAATTCTTATATTAAAGTGCTAATTCTTATAATGAAGATTGCCACCAAGCAGGAGAATTCTGACTGGATGTGAAGACAACTTCATCTCCAATGAGATTCATGCATGAGATGCTCGTGTTAGATGCATGCATGGGATACTCTAGTTATAATTTATATGCACACAAATTTTATCTAATTTTAGCATGGATGAGATACACCTGAGAGTATTGAGTCTCACTCGAAATTTTATTTGTTCTCTCGAGTTTAGTGCTCAATGCCTAGTTCACTAAGTTGGGTGAATCAAGAAAGCTCCATGCGAAAGGCCAAGCAAAGTTCAAACATAACTATCGGACTTATGATCACATCTTGACTTTAGGAGCTATTATTGAGGAAGCAAAGGTTGCTAAACACAAAGTCTTCCATTGCTTTATTGACTTTTGCAGAACTTTTGAAATGGTTTCAAGGGACTTTTTATTAAGAGAATTCGATATTTGGGTATTCCATAGGAGATCATTACCTTGGTCATGATCTGGTATGAGAGAGTTGTTGAAAAGGTCTGCATAGTAGTAGACCATACACATGATATTCATCATAATATTTGTGTGAAGCAGGGTGGCTTGCTATCACCTACATTGATGAGTTGGAAGAGCTTGTTTTGAATTCGGTAGGTTGAAATGGTGGTTTTGGCATTGTTATTGCTATTACGCTTCTTGTAGATGATATTATATTTTTGGTGTGTACAATAGTAAACCTTCAAAGGCACCTATATACTCAGAGTAGTTTTTGTGACATGCAATGATACAATGAATAGTAGTCAATTTGGGTGAAGAAATTATGGATTTGAGTATGTCCAAAGAGGAACTATAGGCAACTCCTTTCACATACAAAGGTGAAGTATTAAGTTGGTGTCCTCCTACACTGTTTTCTTCAATAGAAGTTTCTTCATTTTGGTTCTAGTGGTAAAGGCAAGATTGAATAAGCAATATGTTGCTATAAGCACATTTGAGAGACAATGTGAATGTTTTCATCTCCAATTCTAGGATTTAAAATTAAAATGAAGATTTTTCATGCTATTGTCACTCCAATTTTGGTTAATGGATTTGAGATTTGGGGACTTGGTGTTTATTAAACAATCTGGTTGCATACTCTGAGATTCCTCTTCTTGATGCTCTCCAAAAGAATTTAGGCCAAAAGAACAATTTGTCATGCAATCATCTTAGTGAAGTTTGGGGATCATTTGCTAGTTACCTCAACTGTACATGATTTGACAAATTCTCAATCGAGCAAAGTGAGATACCCATTTCTTGTGCTCCAGCTTATTGTCTTAGTCAATCAAGGTTGTAGCTTTAGTTGGTACACCCAAATGGCTATTTGATGAGTCTTAGTCTGAACATGTATTATAGTTGTACTTTAGTACACTTTTGTACTCTAGTACTTTATCTTTTCTTCTTTTGGGTGACTTGGCATGAATGGATCACTTACCTATTTTATTGGATACTTTGCAAAAGATGGTCATATAACGATTTGTAAAAGATAGTAAATTGATCTTCTGCTGAGTCAGTGTTGTTTCCCTGGAAGTTTAGAAGATGCTCGTGGTAATCACAATGAAGATTATGTTGTGGACCGACTATAGTTGTGAAAACTAGAGTATATTTGAGCCACACAATGAACCAGCTTAGTAGTATGTGTAGCAACAACAATGGTAATTACCGGGGGCACTGAAGTACTTGAATCAAAAGCCGTTATACTTGCAGTAGTTACAGAGGCAGGAACCAGTGTAGAAAGAATCTAAGCAATATTGATTGAAGAAGTAGAAGAAATAATACTGGATCTGACAGTACCTAATGGAGTCTGGAGCAAATATCTTATATGTAATTGCTGCAAGAGTTATTCTGGGTTTGAAACATTTTCTTCCTCTGGATTGAATCGAGATGATCTCCTTGAGTTGTTCAGTGTCCCCAAATTGTGGAGTCACCAAGTGAAGATGATTGGTCAATCTTTATGAACGCCTTCACACCAATAGCATAATCCACTGATCTTTGAGGAACCTGGCTTTGTTCCCTGGCAATGACACCAGTAAACTGTTGTCAATCAGATCTGTTCCTCAAGGTTGTAATCTCGAAGGCCCTGATTGAACAATTCAGACTTCCTATCCGTGTCATTGTTAGCAAGGCTCTCACTTAGAGTTATCGCATACTGACCCCAGGGGGTTATCCTTGATGAATGAAACTCATAGATTTGATGAACATCCTTCATTAATCACACAAACCCACTCAAATCTACATTAATAGCTGTCTGATCTGCCTATGTATTCGCCAAATAAGTACAATATCTCCTTCGAATCAGCAAGGAATATGAAGTAAATATGAATTTTAATGATTGGTTCCTTAGTTAGGGTCCTATGGAGTTGAGAAAAGAAGAAAATCAGTGAGGTGAAAACTTAAGCCTTGCTGATTCAAGGAGGATATTTTTGATTCAGATTTAAGATGAAATAAGAGCAAGTGAATATTTGAATTCTCACGCAAATGAGCATTTAAATTTGTCACCAAAGAACTTGATCTTTATTGCACTGAGAAAAGATTCTGTTACAATGTTTAATGAATGACAACAAGAGACCAAATCCCCTCAAAAATATGAGAAGGGGCATGAACACACTACCAAACATGAGATCCAATCACTGCTGGAGGATTTCACTGTGCAACAATGAAAGGTCCCAGCAAATACAAGTGATCATCTGCTGTCCAAAGTCTGAAAGAAAGTGCGGAGGAATGTAATGGTCCTAGGCACCGCGGTTACAAATTGCCTCACTACTTTAGCAATATATATGTGTTTTCTGAGTGTTGACTTTCGTCGAACACTTAGGCTGTAAATTTATTTCCTCTGTAAGATACCTGAGTACTGCTGCTATGATTTCTGTTTGTTTTTCTTGTGTGTTGGGAGTGTAAGCAGTGAATTTAAAGTTCCAAACAGAATGGGCTTGCAGCAATATATTAATGGCGAGACGGCAAGCAAATAATATTTCATACAAATGATTATAACAGCAAAAACAATGGATCTCTTGCCTTTATTTACTTTATCAGGTTGCAGCAAATACAAAGGGGATTAACTCACAGTTCAGACCTCAACCCAGCACTCTAAAACTCGTCCAGCTTGGGACTGATGCACTCAGCTAAAAAAATCAGCCAAAATGGGTGAGATTTGGTCCTCCACAGCAAGAGTTTTGACCCAGCAAGGTAGTACCACGTCCAGCAAGGAAGAATTCAAGAAACAGCTCCCAACAGCTGTAATCTCTGTCCAGCAGCAGAAATAATCCACCCAGCCAAGGAGAAACAACCCCAGCAGTCACAGAATCGGTCCTGTAGGAGATTGACTGTCCCTACTGCTGATAAATTCGCCCCTTGCAGCAAAAACGACCCCCTTTCACCAAGAATATGTCTCCTATTCAAGAGAACTTGGTCCCCATAGCTGAGAACTGATTCCAACAGTACAATAAGTCGACCCCTTCACAACAAATGCAGCCACCACTTCAAATTCGACCTTCTCTAACACAAATCACCTCCTGCAAACAAGAACTTGGCCGCCGCAAGATAAAACTCACCTCCTGCAAACAAGAACTCGACTGCCACAAGATAAAACTCAGCCACATATGCATAAACTCGGCCACCAAAGGATAAACTCCGCTACCAATGAAGCACAATGAAGAAATCTGAATGATCTCTTCCCAATGGCCTGCTAGGGTGGATAGCCTCACCACTGAAACCAATCTCAAAAACTCTCTAGGGCACCACTTGGACGTGACAGTTCACATGTTGGACTTGTATATATAGGAGAGCTATCTCCCATTTGTAGACATCACTTGGATATCATTCTCTCTTGTGTATTTCACTCTATTGGACTAGTGCGCTATCTTTGGAGTTGTAGCGCTATTCTTCTTTCTGCTCTTGTATCTTCTCTTGGACAAACATTATAGCGAAAGGTTGCTGGGTTTTCATCCCTTGTGTAGAAGGGCTTCCCAGGATAAATTCTTGTGTATCTTGTGCATGGTTATCTTCTTGTGATCCTGGTTATTTACTGTGGTTATTGTATATGGTTTATGCTTCAATTATGCTTCTGCTAATGTGAAATGATAAAGACTGTTAATGAAATTGAACAAGCATAAAATTCTAACATGGTATCAGAGTAGTGTTCTTGAAAGAAGCCATTTGCACAGTGCGCTAAGCCTCTTCTGCAGTCCGCTAGGGTTTGGCAGCGGCTCTAGTCTTCCTGCAGTTTGATTGCAGTTGCACATTTCCCTGTCAAGATCGTTGAGCACAAATCCCTAGGTCGTTAGGACAAATTCCACCACAAATCAGTGCGCCCTACCCTAGTGCATTCCCTGCAACTCTCAGATTGCAGATTGGAGAAGTTTAAATTTTTGGGATTTTTTTCGGTCCTAGGGTTTCTGTAGCCATGGTGACAAGCGTTCTGGTGGAAGATAGGTTTGATGGAGCCTCTAACTTAAACTCTTGGAAGTCTAGGCTACTCATCACTCTGGAAGAGAGTGATCTGATGAAGTTTGTGGAAGAGGTTGTGCCAGAACCAGATGATGCTTCAGAGAAGTCTCAGTGGAAGAAGAATGATGCAAGAGCTAGAAAGATCATTATCTACTCTGTGAGAGACCACTTGATTCTGCACATCTCCAAACTGAAGATAGCTAAAGAGATGTTTGATGCCTTGAAGAAGTTGTTTGAGAGCAACAACACCAACAGAGCCATTGCCTTGAAACACCAACTTTAGAATGTCAAGATGACTAAGGCAGATACAGTTGCCACCTTCTTCATGAATATATCTGAGATCAGAGATCAGTTGGGCGCCATTGGAGAGATCATCTCAAATAGAGAACTTGTCAAGTTGACTCTTAATGGTCTTCCAAGCCATTGGGAGTGATTCATTCAGAGTATTAGTGGGCGATCCAAATTGCCTAAGTTTGATCGGTTATGGGCAAATTGTACTTAGGAGGAGACCAGACTTGCAGCTAGAGGTGCACAAGGTTCTCATCATGATGAAAGTCATGCCCTTGCCTCTCATGCAAGGAAAGGCAAAGGAAGAGAAAGAGGTTTCAACAAACCATTCAAAGGAGGAAAATCCATACCAACTCCTAAGCATAAAAAGAAGGATCTTTCAAAGACAATGCTTCAAATGTGAGAAGTTTGGCCACTATGCCAGACATTGCCCTTTGTGGAAGAAAAGAAAGCAACATGCCTCCACCGCTGATGTTGACGGAGAGCCACCCCGGAAGAAGTCAAGGAAAGCAAGCAAGGACGTTGAGGAGTTCTTCTTCAGTTCAACCATCTCAGGTATGATTCCTACTAGTAGTGATATTTGGTTGATTGATAGTGGTGCTTTCAGACATATGGCTGGATATAGAGAGCACCTTACAGATCTAGTAGAGAATGACTCTCGGTTGCATGTTGTACTTGGTGATGATGCCAGATATACTATGAGGGATCTGGGGCCACTTCCTTCCAGTTAGACTCTGGTACCCCACTTCATTAGAGTGATGTATTGTTTGTACCGGGGATGAGAAGAAACCTTGTCTCTATTTCAGCCTTGGAGGACAAAGGCTACAAGGTTGCCTTCTCTGATGGAAAGGTTCTTGCATGGCACAAGAACTCTAGTATGGAATCATCCCGTGTGATTGGTGTTCGAGAAGACAGTTTGTACAGATTGACAGTTCGACTAGTTTAGGCCCTAGTGCATGATTCTATCAGTCTGAGTGAGTTATGGCATAAAATACTTGCTCATTTACATTATAGAGCTCTTCCTGCTTTGGGGAAGATGGTGACGGGTCTTCCACAACTCCGTGTTGAGCATGATGGCATTTGCAGGGGTTGTGCTCTTGGCAAGAATGTCAAGGGGTCTTTTTCGAATAGTGACAACAGATCTAAGGGGATCTTGGACCTGGTGCATTCAGATTTGTGTGGGCCTATGACAGTTGCTTCTTTGAGTGGATGCTTATACTATGTGATCTTCGTTGATGACTACTCCTGAAAGACTTGGATTTTCTTTTTGAAGTCCCAGGAAAATGAAGAAGTCCTTGGCAGGTTTGAGGAGTACAGAGCACAGGTTGAGAACCTGACCATAAAGAAGATCAAGATACTGAGATCAGATAATGGAGGAGAGTACACTTCCAAGGGTTTCTGTGATTTTTGCGTTGAGGTAGGGATCAAGAGGGAGTACACTGTTCCTTACAACCCCCAACAGAATGGGGTTGCAGAGAGGAAGAACATGTCTATTGTTGAGGCAGCTAAGGCGCATCATTCATGATCAAAGTTTGCCTATGTTTCCATGGGCAGAGGCATCCATGACCGTTGTGTATGTTCAGAACAGAAGCCCTGATAAGATTTTGAAGAATATGACTCTCGAGGAGGCCTTCACCAGAGTGAAGCCTGAGGTTGGACACTTCAGGATATTTGGGTGTCATGTTTACATTCACGTACCCTAGAAGAAAAGGATGAAGTTAGACCCTTCAAGAAGGAAGGGTACATTTGTTGGGTACAATGAGTCTTCAAAGGCATATCGGATCTACATCTCAGGTCAGAGATAGATTGAGGTGAGCAGGGATGTTTCCTTTGAGGAGGAGGTAGCCTTCAGGAGATCGAGAGGATCTCACATGGAGATTGATAGTGAGAGGCATGAGGAGATGGTATCTTCTCCCCCTCACCCTTCAACAGTTCAGGGGGAGCCAGTTAAGCCCATGGAGACAGTAGAGCCTGTTGATCGAGTTGATCCTGTAGATCCTGTTGATGTTCCTAGAGATATTGCAGTACGTCGGAAAAGGCTTGCATGGGCTCGTTAGACTTTGCGGGTGGCAAAGGGACATGTATCTCCCCGTGGTACTTTCAGAGAGAGCAAGAGACCTCACAGACTCTCGAGCTATGTTACGGCGATGAGACACATCATTGATTCTGAGCCTTCCTGTTATGAGGAGGCATCTAGTTAGCAGGTCTGGAGAGATGCCACGATGGAGGAGTATCAATCCATCATGAAGAATGATGTGTGGGATATTGTTCCGAGACCCGAGGGGAAGTCTGTGGTGACTTCCAAGTGGATCTATAAGATTAGACATGCTACTGAAGGGAGCATCAAGAACCACAAAGCGAGATTTGTGGCTAGAGGATTCTCTCAGGTAGAGGGAATAGACTATGAGGAGACAATTGCTCCTATTGCTCGGTACACCTCCATTCAGACGATCATTGCCCTTGCTTCAACCATGGGTTGGAGACTGTTGCCGCCTTATACACACCTGGGAGACGTGGAAGAAATCTTCAATCCACTCGGTGTGTCCTCGGGGGCAAGTGAGAGTTAAGGTGCTGTCACCTAATCCTCAACTCCTCCGTCTAGGCCAACTCCTAGCGAAGCCAAGGGGGGTAGTCCCTAACAAAAATACTAAGGCTTTGAAATAAGCTAAGTACAAAATATGAAATCTAGGAGTTTATTATTCTTTCAAATCATCAACCATAAACTGATAAAACATGAAGTAAACATTCACCACGATATATAATCAAATAAGCATATACTTGCATTAAAAGGATACTGAGAGACAATTGTTAGGTGCAAGTTTCATTTAAATCAGATAAATAACCAAACTTGAAATGAAGCCTGTGGCTTTTGTTGAATGTGAAAATTGAGACCAGTGCCTTAAAGAGAATCGTGGGCAATGTAGTTCGAGTGTTTTATTAGGATAAATTAATGTTCAGTTAATGAAATGGTTTGGGCCTCCTTGGAGG
>JZKD02S0540774.1:986653-1002353 GCA_000966675.3 Picea glauca
CATTTAATAAAATATAAACACCGCCAGGTGCAGACCGACCACGATGAATGAGTGAAGGGGGATTGAGCATCCACAGAGTGGGCAAGGAATTAGGGGCTGGAAGGTGGGAAAGGGGATAAGTGTTGAGCCTAGGGGCTAAGCCTAGGGGGGCTTAAGCCTTGGAATAATATTTTAATATTATTCCAAAAGATATGTGCATCATATGTTTTTATCCTAAGTCCTTTTGGAAGGACGTGTGATTTCCCAAGTGGTGGGAGGAACGCGTACTGGTGGAACGCATGCAGTTCCATGGGTTACAAGTGTCAACCCTGGTGCATGAGAATAAAATGGCCAGGGTGAGCCATGAGAAGGTTCCATTCCATTCCATCGGATTGTCTGAATGCGTACGGAGCTCTGAGCAGTATGACTAACCCGACTCCTGTAGAGAACCTTCGTGAGACCCTGTGACTCGAATGTCTGTGTCTGATTCTGAGAAATCTCGTGCATGTAACCCCAGCCTACGAGAATCCTGTGTTGATTTCGGGGAAGAGTCTTGCTTGTTCAGGAAATCTGAGCGAGCTTATGAGAGCATTCCCTGTTCCGAAGCCGTGACTGTGAAGCCATCCTATGATTGCCGAATCCAGTTTTTGGAAAGCCTGTGTCTGTTTTCCCGTGGGATTGTTGAGGCTATGTAGTACTTTACTGCGTGAAGCTTGTTGGCTTATGAGCGACTCCCTCCAAGTGAGAGAGTGCACAGGGGAAGGAGAGAACTCCTGGAAGGAACCCTATAGCTTCCATAGAGCCCGGAGACTTCCGGTCCGGTCTGTTCCTGTAACCCAAGGTAAGGGAGATTGGCAGCCGAAGGACTATTCAGGTGACAGAGAAGGTGCATTCTCCTGGGGTGGAACATGCATGTGGGGAATGAGGGTCTGCGGGCAGTGAGCGTGGGAGATTCCTTGGAGAGAATCCATTCCTTGTGGTTGTGTGTGACTGTTTTACCTGTAACCTCAACCCGAGCCTAGATTCCTTGCCTTGGGGTGGAGCTTAGTCCCAGCTCGGGGGTGACCCACTGCTGAGTTGATGAGCAGTGCGGTCTAAGGATGGGAGGTTCGTGGAAGGCCTGCATTTGGTTGGTGGATCCCACCATTGTTACAAGATAAGTGTCTAACTATGTTTTATCACATTTTATCATGTCTCTACTGTAAATGTTATCATGTTTTCCGCTGTGTATACGAATTAATATGGAATGTTATGGATTGTTTAATTATAGAAGTAATGATATGTTTTACTCTGAGTTAAATGTGTTTATTTGTTTAAATGCATGGGATATATGATATCTGTATGAGCTTTGTACAAATGGTGTGTACAAATGGGTATCAGAGCTCGAGTAAGCCCAGAGTTCCGAAATGGGTGTGCTATACTTGCCTAGTGTGATAGTGGGTAGGTGACCTCTTAGTTGTCACCATGTAGTGGCTGGGTCGTGATTTTCCCAACCTACAACTTGTGCGATAACATTTTGGCACCATTTCCGAGGAGGATTTTGAATCCTCTTCCGAACCCTGACGACTCTTTGGAAAGATATCCCAAAGCCTTTATCCCCTATCTTGCCTGGCGACTCCACCCAAGGAACGTTCCCTTTCCACTTTCTTGATGAGCTCTTATTGAAGCTCATCTGGCAACCCCACCTTCCACGAACCCACCTAATCGTTTCCCTCTGGGAGGTTCAAGCTTTCTAAAGTATACCAAAGAAGGCCTCCTCTCAAGCTTCCTGTTGTTAAAACCCTTATCCATTATAACCTTCCTCTTGCTCCAATGGCTCTCCATTGGAAAAAATACCTCTACAAGCCCCTTAACATGGCCAATATACAAGGTTACCCTAATATAATGCCAAAGGAAGTCAACAAGTGGTTGTCAAATTTCCGAGGAAACAATGTTATAACCGTTGAAGATCATCTTTATGTCATGGGATGAGACATGGACAATGCATGTATTGAGAATGAATATGTGGCCATGAATTTGTTTTCTTCATCATTGTCTGAAGAATCCCTTGATTGGTTCATAGGAATCCCTGACAATCATCTCACATCTTATGACGATTTTTCCAACTCTTTCAAGAACATATGGTCAACAAAGGTAGATGGTGGGACACTTGGGGCTCAGTTTAATCAGATAAATAAAAAGGAGAATGAGACGATAAAGGAATTCAATTATAGGTTTAACAGGTTGTATAATCAAATCCCAATGTATTTCCGTCCTACAACATCATCAATCTGTCTCCTTTACATGAATGCTTTTGAAGGGCAATTTTGATTTATTTTCAAAGACAAGAATCCCACATAATTGGCACTAGCCAAAGAGTACATTGCTGACATCAAAGATAATATCCTTGATAATTGATTCAAGGGTGGAACCTTTTCATTAGCCTCGAGTCAAAGTAGAATGAAATACTAAAGTTTCCAACAAGAGTGATCCTGATCCGATTGCTCTTTTAACTCAAAAGATAGACCAAATGAATACTCAGTTTGTTCAAGTGCATAATCAACTTATGAGCCATATGACTACAGGGGAAAGAAATCCATTTGGTCCCAGACCTCAGTTTTCCAGACAATAGAGAGATTCCACCGGTTGGAAACCAAGACCTCAACAAGATACAAAGGCCCCATATACTTCGAAACATGTTAGGACAGTTGATGTAGAAACTTGGTGCCTCCCGTGCCAAGAACCCTAAAGGGAAGATGAATGCTCCCGATGAGACGAAGATTCTCCTAACGATATGAACTTCATTGATATGATTTGAAATTTCAAAGAGGAACAAGTTACCCAAGAGCATATCAATGAAGCTAGAAGAAGAAGAGAAAGCGAGGGAAGACTTCGAGCCTTAAATAAATTGACAGATGATTCGAAGAAGAATTTGAGGAGGAGGGAATATTTGAACTACACTAGAAGAAATAAAGATTTTGCCCCTTCGTCACAACCTAATGCTCCTCTTCCATCATAACAAAAGGTGGCTCCGCCACCTCCACTGCCGGTATGTGAGTTGCTTCCTAAGACAAATACTAGAGATGATATTCAATTAAATATAAATGTTGCAAGCATGTTTGGAAAACTGAGTATGATGGTCCCAATGACAGAGATGTGTAAGATCCCTTCTGTAAAAAGGGAAGTTCTGAAAATATTGTAGGTGACGACTGAGAAGGAAGATCCTCCCATCATCTTGAACACTACGTATCTCGATCGACCAAGGGACAATAACCATCCTTTCTATCTTTCATTAGGCATCAATGGCCTTCGCTTGAACAACTGCAAGCTTGATTCAGGGGCCTTAGAAATTTTCATGTCATTGAAGGTAATGAAACAACTTGGTTTGAAGATAAACCGACCTTATGGCAATGTTTATTGTATTGATTCATGGAGGGTCGAGGTCTTGGGGGTGTGTGAAGACATTGAGGTATTTTTGATAGATTTTCCACATATTAGTGTCCTCATGGACATATTGGTGATCGATGTTCTGGATGCTTGGGGATTCTCTTGTCGATGACCTCGTTCTTAGCCCTTGGGGGTTTTCTTATCATGAACCATACACATTCATATATACCCATGGGCGATGGCACACATGAGATCTTACATAAAATGGAAAAGAAAGATACACATGTGATGGATCTGAGGGGCCCTAATTATGTAAGTGAACACAACTATGATATGCCTCCACAGATTTTTGAGTATGATCCATCCGAGTTACCCTTCATACATGAAGATTCCATAGAGATGTTTCTCCCATGGATAGATAAGAAGAAAACTACAAAATTCCATGGGAAGGAATTGGGGTCTATTCATATCATGCAGGAAGAAGATGAGAAACTTGAACAAATCATTAAAGAGACAATCCAAAAAAGCCTCCATACGATAAGAATACACCTTGCATCAATTTCAATGAAGGAAAATTTGCGCTCATGTGGGACAAAAGAAAGGGAAATCCCATATATGACCAGAAAGATAGAAACTCATGGCTTGGCCCTTACATAATCATGAAGAATTCTGATAAAGAGAGGTACTATCTGACAACATTAGAGGGGAGGAATATGCCACTACCAGTGAATGGATCTATTCTCCAACCTTACACCTAGGTCAGATGACTTCTTCAGGTCCCTTGCACCAATTAAGTAGGTAAGTCATCTCGTTTTCCCTTGCATTTGCATCTTGATTTCTCATACTAGTTTATATACATTTCATTTTCATTTTTCTCTACTTGCATATTGATTTCATTCTTAGCTTAGAAATTTTTGAGAAAATGTCAAAGTTTTTCTTTTCTAGTTTAGTTTTCATTTTTGGATATATATATTAGATGCTCTGATCCATTTGTATGATTTTTTGGCAGGCACAGGTCTATGAGGAGATGCTGTAGTTCTCATGTACTCTACGATGAGCACATGTCCCCAAGTAGGAGCCAGATGTTAACCCCATTTTGTGGAAAAATAAGGAGATTATGTATCAAGGCCCTTAGGTTGTATATATGGAGTGCCAAGAGACTACATTACCAACAATATTCTTTTGCACATATGGAGATCCTCCTCACCACCACAGATGGTCAAAAACTTCCAGATGGCATCCACCACATCAGATGGCTTCCGAAATCCATTTGAGTATGTTGTATCTTAGATTGCTCTATATTTCATGATATATGCTTGGACATTATGCCTTTTTCCCTGCTTCAACTTGGTGTTTGACATTGTTCCCTAGTAAGTGGTCTTCCTTAGGGATGGGTTTGATACTAGGAACTCCTTTGAAGAGCCATCGTACCGTTCCCAACCATATTTACCACTTTCCATCACTATTACCCCCCATTTCCTTATCTCTTGGGATTTTAGGGTGTATTGACCGAAGAAGGGGTTGTCCCTCATTCCATGGGAAGAAGGGGCTGAAGGCCCAGAGGGATTGATGTTGGGTAAAAGATAGAATTCTATGTATGAACCTTCTATATGCTTCGCCCAAGGATCACCCAAGAAAGCAATGAAACACTTATCTTTGAGTAAAGGGGGACCCACAATGAAATATGATTTAAAATGATTAAAAGGTTAGTTGAAGGACACGAGGTCTCATCATGAGGCAACCTATACCATCCATGAATATCTATTGGTGTGACATTACCATCATCTGGTCACAAAACTGGGGTAATGGCTCTCAGTTGCATGACCTAGAGATAGGGGGTCTCATCACAAGCCAACCTTTTCATTTCCACTAGTTGTTTGTGGGTGAGATTGCCATTATCTAGACACCAGTCCAGGGAAGTGGCCTTCAAACTTTTTCTTAAAATTATGAAAGAATAAAAGTATGGCAAATAATGGGCTTGGAAAAAGTGCATTGCAGATGAAGGTACCACACACCCTTTACAAAGGCACCCATGAATGAGATAGTACAATCTCTTGTATGTCATGATCCCTATACCCATTGAGTCTTGACCCCAACCACCTCACCCATTTTACATGGATTAGAGAGGGATATATTGGAAACTCTCCTTAACCTAGGGCAAGATCTACCCAATATGACACCTTGTCAACACTCCCATATTCAAGCTTGACAAGTCACATAGTGTCTTTGAGAAATTAATTGTTTTATATAGTGATATTTGATGCACATGCTTAGGTGGCTCATTTATTGATTGGATTCACTTATCATGATGTTATGACTTGAGATCCTTGGAGGGTGTGCTTGTTTGTCTTTGCAGGACCTAGTTGGTGGACAATTTTGGAAGAACAAGCCTYGCTTGGGATTCCATGGGGCTTGAAGCCCAGAGGAGGATTCCAAGGGCCTGCATGCCAGAGGAGGAAGATYAAAATTGAAAGGCCTTTAAGTTGACTTGGAAGATGTAKCCTAGCCCCCAMATGCCAAACATTTTTCCTAGGAGAGGMAAAACGTCGCCTTTTTGAGCATGACGTCACCTAGGGGGGTTAGGKCATGGTGGYGAGGTGACATGCAATGGMAGATTGACGATTTGAAGGAATCACRAAGGAAATGRTATTATTTCTTGATATATGTCTTTGGGAATCCCCTCCACTCTCCTTCATCACCAACGAMCTCCTTTTTGTGCCAAAATGTCCCCTAAAGGCATGACGTCCATATGAATTAGRGTTTTTCTTATGTGCAAAAGTGAATTTTTAATGATTTGTTTAATATTAATTTGTTAAGGGGGAAACATTAGGGTTGTTGACCCCTAKTCTTGTGGTTTACCCCTAAATATATGGATAAGTCACCTTGGTGACATTTTGTATAAATAAGAGATCATAAGATCTCATTTTAACATAACTCTGCCTCTTGTGAGAAGTATTAGTCTGAAAATTTCGTTACCTTTGGAAAATTTGTCTTTCTTGGATATTGTTTATGGTTATATCTTGATGTGATGGTTGATGGAAGTGATGCACTAGCCTTGGAAGGATCCTCTCTTGCTATTATGGTGGATTATCTTAGCATTTTTCCTTGAATTGGTATGGTTTTTACTTTCATGCAATCATTTGTTTCAAGTCAAGGTTATTGTGCTAGGATCTAGGTGTGAAGTATAAGGGCATACACCACCCCCCATATTATTCATCATTTTATGCTTCATATTATTGGTTAAACAAGGGTTTGCTAAGAGAAGTATAAGGGCATACACCCTCTTAGCTTAAACCCTATCTAGAGAAACTTGCCTTGGGGAGTAAGAGGGTTTACACCCCCAAGGAGGTAGCTTCTCTAGTTCTTTATTTGCATGACCCCATTTACCCAATTATTAAGAGCACTAGTAATTTATTATTGCATTGGGGATATAAAATCATTACCTTGGGAAACATAATTTTTGTGAATTATAAGTCTATCTCATTTGGAAAGTTTTGTTTCTGCCTTGGCTCTCTTTTCCCATTGAGGCGTCCTATTTATCCTAATAGTTTTTTTGTTGTACTAACTTGTTTCCTACAGCCATAAGGCTTCGGAAAACCCTAACCCTAGACCACCAATATCTCACAAACTAACCCTAAGAAACTCCCCAAACTTCACACACCTAATCTACTAATTAGGGTGCACTTTTTAGGCTAATTCGGGGCACATTTTGATGGTTTATTTTGCTGCTGTACACCTTTGAATGCTACAGCCATAAGGATGATAATTTACTGCAGAAAATTATTTGATAACAACCCTATTACTTGCTTTCAAAGTACTTCATAATTCATAGTCAATTGCTAGTTTTTCTTTGACATTGGTTAATTAGTCTTATGTTCACTTTATGCTGATTTAGATGTATTTATTTTATGATATACATTAGTTACTAACTTCTTTTATTAGGGACAACAATATTCACTTGCTTTTCCACTTGATTATATTGCAACATATGCTTGTTTTTCTTGTGTCTCGGGCATGTACTCACACTTGGCGGGTCAGTCAAACTATTTGGAAACCCTTGGACCTTCCAAAGAATTCATTCCAGGACCTTCATACCATTTAGACTTGAATTTTAAGGACTTCATGTCCATCTTCATCCGTCTTCGTGCTTTTCCTGCTAGGGTCACTGAGATTCCCCCCTTGAGGTGACTACCTCACCTCTAAAGTGACGGGGACACCTGCCCAAGGTGATAGTGGGTAGGTGACCTCTTAGTTTTCACCATTTAGTGGTTGGGTTGGGCTTTGCCCAACCTACAACTTGTGCAATAACATTTTGGTATCGTTGTTGGGGAGGATTTTGAATCCTCTTTCGAACCCTAATGACACTTTGGTATGCTATCCCGAAGCATTTATCCCCTACATTTCCTGATGACTCCACCCAAGGAATGTTCCATTTCCAATTTATTGATGCGCTCTTCTTGAAGCTCATCTAGCAAATCCACCTTCCATGAACCCACCTAATGTTTTCCCTTTGGGAGGTTCAAGAATTCTAAATTCTACCAAAGAATGCCTCCTCTCAAGCCTCCCGTTGTTAAAACCCTTTTTTATTATACCCTTCCTTTTGCTCCAATGGCTCACCCTTGGGAAAAATACCTCTACAGGCCCCTTAACATGGCCAATATCCAAGGTTAACCTAATACAATGCCAAAGGCAATCAACAAGTGGTTGCCAAAGTTCCGAGCAAACAATGTGATAACTGCTGAAGATCATCTTTATGTCATGGTCCGGGATATGGAAAATGTAGGTATTGAGCATGAAGATGTGGCTATGAATTTTTTTGCTTCATCATCGAATGAAGAAGCCCTGGATTGGTTCAAAGTATTTCCTGACAATCATCTCACATCTTATGATGGTTTTTCGAACTCTTTCAAGAAAAAATGGTCAACAAAGGTAGATGGTGGGACACTTGGGGATCAATTTAACCAGATAAAGAAAAAGGAGAATGAGATGGTAAAGTAATTCAATTCCAGGTTTGACAACTTGTATAATCAAATTCCAATAGATTTCCATGCTACAACATCATCGATCCGTCTCCTTTACATGAATTATTTTGAAGAGCAATTTCAATTTATTATCAAAGACAAGAATCCCACATCATTGGCACTAGACAAAGAGTACAGTGTCGACATCGAAGAGAATCTCCTTGATTCATAGATGATTTTTGGGGATAAATTTCGCCAATGGGCTAATTTTCCATGGTTTTTCCCAAGAAAAGATTCGCCAATTTCCATTTTTTCTAAAAACAATTCGCCCAAATTCCATATAATAAAATAATTTTACCTTAAAAATCACCAAAAATTGAATATTTTTACAATACTATCGCCAAACATTTTAAATATTTTTACAAAACTACCGCCAAACATTTTACATTTTGCATATTAAGGACTAGTAAGATTAGCCCATGTTTCTACATTTTAATATAATTTTTCATACTTAAAATCATCCCTGCCTTGATTCAAGGGTGGAACCTTTTCACTACCCTCGTGTCAAAGCAAAAGCAAAGACTAAATTTTCCAACAACAGTGCTCCTGATACAATTTCTCTTTTAACTCAAAAGATAGACCAAATGAATACTCAGTTTGTTCAAGTGCAAAATCAACTTATGATCCATATGAATACAATGGAAAGAAATCAATCTACTCCCAGACCTCATTTTTTTAGACAACAAAGAGATGCCACCGGTTGGAAACCAAGACCTCCACAAGAGGCAAAGCCCCCAGATACTTTGAAACATGTCGAGACAATTGATGTAGAAACTTGGTGCCACCCGTGCCAATAACCCCACTGGAAATATGAATGCCCACAACGAGACACATATTCTTCCGTCGATGTGAAATTCATTGATATGATTTGCAATTTCAAAGAGGAAAAAGTTACCCAAGAGAAAATTAATGAAGCTAGAAGAAGAGGAGAAAGAGAGGGGATACTCCAGGCTTTGAATAAATTATTAGATGACTAGAAGAAGGAACTGAGGAGGAGGGAATATCTGACCTACACTAGAAGAAATAAAGCTTCATCCCCTCCGTCATAACCTAATACTCCTCTTCCATCAGTAGAAAAGGTGGCTCCACCACCCCCACCGTCGGTATGTGAGTTGCTTCCTAAGCCAACTCCTACAGATGATATTCAGTTAAATATAGATGTTGCAAGCATGTTTGGAAAACTAAATATGACGGTCCCAGTGACAGAGATGTGTAAGATCCCTTATGTAAAAAGTAAAGTTCTGAAAGTCTTGCAGGTGTTGATCGAGAAGGAATATCCTCCCATCATCTTGAACACTATGTATCTCGATCGACCAAGGGACAAGAACCATCTTTTCTATCTTTCATTAGGCATGAATGGACTCTGCTTAAACAACTGCATGCTTGATTTAGGGGCCTCAACAAATGTCATGTCATTAAAGGTAATGAAACAACTTGGTTTGAAGACAACCCGACCTTATTTAAATGTTTGTTGTATTGATTCATGAAGGGTCGAGGTCTTGGGGGTGTGTGAAGATGTTGAGGTATTTTTGATAGATTTTCCACATATCAGCGTCCTTATGGACATATTGGTGATCGATGTACCAGATTCCTAGGGGATTCTCTTATCGAGGACTTGGTCCTCAGCCCTTGGGTGTTTTCTTATCATGAACCTTACACATGCATATATTAACATGGGATATGGCACATATGAGATCTTACATAACACGGAAAAGAAAGATACACATGTGATGGATATGAGGGCCCCTGATTATGTAAGTGAACACTACTATGATATGCCTCTACAAATTTTTGAGTATGATCCATCTGAGTTACCCTTCATACATGAAGATTCCATATATATGTTTCTCCCATGGACAGATAAGAAGAAGACTGTAAAATTCCATGGGAAGGAACCGAGGTCTATTCATATCATGCAGGAAGAAGATGAGAAACATGAAGAAATCATTAAAGAGACAGTCCACACAGAACCTCCATATGATAAGAATACACCTTGCATCGATTTCAATGAAGGAAGCCTTGCGCTTATGTGGGACAAAAGAAAGGGCAAGCCCAGATATGACCAAAAATACAACAACTCATGGCTTGGCCCTTACATCATCAGGAAGAAGTATGATAAAGAGAGGTACTATCTGACAACATTATACGGGAGGAATATGCCACTACCAGTGGATGGATCTCTTCTCCAACCTTACACGCAGGTCATATGACTTCTTCAGGGCCCATTCCCTAGGTAAGTAGGTAAGTCATATTGCTTTCCCCTGCATTTGCTTCTTGATTTCTCATACTAGTTTAGATGTATTTCATTTTCATTTTGCTCTACTTGCATATTGATTTCATGCTTAGATTATAAATTTTTGAGAAAATGTGAAAATTTTTCTTTTCTAGTTTAGTTTTTATTTTTGGATATATATATATATATGGATGAATGGTGATAGCACCACCCTAGATGCTCTGATCCCTTTGTCTAAGTTTTTAGCAGGTATAAGTCTACCAGGAGATGCTATAGTTCTCATGCATTCTACGACGATCACATGTCCCCAAGTAGGAGTGAGATGTTATCCCCATTTTATGGATAACTAAGGAGATTATATCTCGAGGTTATCAGGTTGTAGATATGGAGTACTAAGAGACTACATGACCAACAATATCCTTTTGCATAGATGCAGACCCTCCTCACCACCAGAGATGGTCGTAGACTTCCAGATGGAATCCACCACATCAACCAGCTTCCGAAAGGCGGTGGGCCTTTCTTCATGAGGTACAAGTCATTATTATGGTAAGCATCATTTCAATATTTAAGCCATTTGAGTATATTGTTTCTTATATTTCTCTAGATTTCATGATATATGCTTGGACATTATGCTTTTTTCCCTGCTTCACCTTGGTGGTTGACATTGTGTCCTAGTAAGTGGTCTTTCTTGGGGATGGGTTTTCCACTAGGAACTCCCTTGAAGAGCCATTGTACCGTTCCTGACCATACTTACCACTTTCCATCACTATTCCCCCCCATTTCCTTATCTCTTGGGATTTTAGGGTGTATTGACCCAAGAAGGGGTTGTCCCTCATTCCATGGGAACAAGGGGCTGAAGGCCCAGAGGGATTGAACTTGGGTAAACGATAAAAGCCTATGTATGAACCTTCTATATGCTTCGCCCAGGGACCACCCAGGAAAACAATGAAACACTTATCTTTGAGTAAAGGGGGACCCACAATGATATATGATTTAAAATGCTTAAAAGGTTAGTTGAAGGATAAGAGGTCTCATGACGAGTTGACCTATCATGTCCATGAATATCTAGTGGTATGACATTGCCATCATCTGGTCACCAAACTAGGGTAATGGCTCTCAGTTGCATGGCTAAGAGAATGGGGGTCTCATGACGAGCCAACCTTCTCATTTCCACTAGGTGTTTGTGGGTGACATTTCCATTATCTGGAAACCATGCCAGGGTAGTGACCTTCAACCTTTCCTTAAAATTATGAAAGAATAAAAGAATGGAAAATAATGGGCTTGGAAAATGTGCATTGCGAACGAAGGTACCACACACACTCTACAAAGGCACCCATGGATGAGACACTACGACCTCTTGTATGTCATGATCCCTATGCCCATTGAGTCTTGACCCCAACCACCTCACCCACTTTACATGGCTTAGAGAGGGATATCTTGGAAATTTTCCTTGACCTAGGGCAAGATCTACTGAATAGGACACCTCGTCAACCCTCCCATATTCAAGCTTGACAAGTTGCATAGTGTCTTTGAGCAATTAACTGTTTGATATAGTGATCTTTGATGCACATGCTTAGGTGGCTCATTTATTGATTGGATTCACGTATCATTATGTTATGGCTTGAGATCATTGGAGGGTGTGCTTATTTGTCTTTGCAGAACCTAGCTGGTGGACAATTTGGGAAGAATAAGCCTAGATTAGGCTTCCATGGGGCTTGAAGCCCACAGGTGGATGCCAAGGGCCCACATGCCGGATGAGGAAGATCAAACTTGAAAGGCCTTCAAGACAAGTTGGAAGATGTAGCCTAGCCCCCACATGCCAAACATTTTTCCTAGGAGAGACAAAATGTCTCCTTTTTGAGCATGACATCACATAGGGGGGTTAATGTATGGTGGTGAGGTGACATGCAATGGAACATGGAAGTTTTGAATGAATCATGAAGGAAATGGTCTTATTGCTTGATATATGGCTTTGGGAAGACCCTCCACTCTCCTCCATCACCAACGACCTCCTGTTTGTGCCAAAACGTCCCCTAAAGGAGTGACGTCCATATGAATTAAGGTTTTTCTTATGTGCAAAAGTGAATTTTTAATGAATTGTTTAATATTTCTTTCTTAAGGGGGAAATATTAGGGTTGTTGACCCCTATTCTTGTGTTTTACCCCTAAATATGTGGATAAGTCACCTTTGTGACATTTTGTGTAAATAAGCGATCATAAGATCTCATTTTAACATAAATCTCCCTCTTGTGAGAAGTATTGGTCTGAAATTTTCATTACCTTTGGAAAATTTGTCTTTCTTGGCTCTTGTTTATGGTTATCTCTTGATGTTATGGTTGATGGAAGTGATGCACTAGCCTTGGAAGGCTCCTCTCTTGCTATTGTGGTGGATTATCTTAGCATTTTTCCTTGAATTGGCATGGTTTTTACTTTCATGCTATCATTTGTTTCAATTCAAGGTTATTGTGATAGGAGCTAGGTGGGAAGTATAAGGGCATACACCCCCACCATAGTCTTCATCATTTTATGCTTCATGTTATTGGTTAAACAAGGGTTTGATAAGAGAAGTATAAGGACATACACCCTCTTAGCTTAAACCCTAGCTAGAGAAACTTGCCTTGGGGAGTAAGAGGGTTTACACCCCCAAGGAGGTAGCTTCTCTAGTTATTTATTTGCATGACCCCATTTACCCAATTATTAAGAGCACTAGTCATTTATTATTTCATTTTTGATATACAATCATTGCCTTGGGAAACATGATTTTTGCTTATTATAAGTTTATCTCATTTGGAAAGTTTTCTTTGATGCCTTGGCTCTCTTTTCCCATTGAGGCGTCCCCTTTCTCCCAATAGTTTGTTTGCTGTACTAACTTGTTTCCTACAGCCATAAGGATGCAGAAAACTCTAACCTTAGACCATTGATATCTCACAAACTAACCCTAAGAAACTCCCCAAAATTCACTCACCTAATCTACTAATTAGGGCACAATTTTTAGGCTAATTTGGGGCACATTTTGATGGTTGATTTTTCTGATGTACACCTTTGAATTGTACAGCCATAAGGCTGATAATTTACTGAAGAAAATCATTTCATAATAGCCCTCTTACTTTCTTTCAAAGTACTTCATAATTCATAGTCAATTGCTAGTTTTTCTTTGACATTGGTTAAATAGTCTTATGTTCACTTTATGCTGATTTATATATCTTTATTTGATGATATACAATATTTACTAACTTCTGTTATTAGGGACATCAAGCTTCACTTGCTTGTCCACTTGATTATATTGCAACATATGATTGTTTTTCTTGTGTCTCAGGCAGGTACTCACACTTGGCGGGTCACTCAAACTGCTTGGCAACCCTTGGATCTTCCCAAGATCTCATTCCAAGACCTTCATACTATTTAGAATTGAATTCTAGGGACTTCATCTCCATCTTCATCCATCTTCATCGTTTTCCCCCTAGGGTCACCGTGATCCCCCCCTTGAGGTGACTACCTCACCTCTAAAGTGATGGGGACACTTGCCTAAAGTTGTAGTGGGTAGGTGACCTCTTAGTTGTCACCATTTATTGGTTGGGTTGAAATTTTCCCAACCTACAACTTGTACGATGACAGTAGGGTATTGATTAAACCTAGAGGACAAAAACAAAATGGAAATCAACACAAAATGACACTGCAATTAAAAAATCAGACCTAGATAAGCATTGAATCACCCGTTAAAAATCAAGAAGAAGAAATCAATCTAATCAACTTTGCAAACCCTATACTAAATCTTGAAAAACAAAGAAAACACAAACATAACTTTTTATACATATTTGTGATTATGGAAATGATAGATTGAGGTTAATCCCCACTCCACAATATCTTGTCTAATGGAAATGAGAACATCATATTTCCCCTCGTTAGCTGGATGCAAAATGGTGACGTGCTCCTTAGCACTTAATCCCCTATCTTTATTTTTCAAAATAAGGGGAATACAGCGTAATTGGCATTGATAGGACTGACAAGTAAATATTGCAAATTTGTGAAACCTCTCCCAAACTATTGGTAGGTGATATCCTGTATTGGGGATTAGCAAGGCTAACAAAGTAACTAGTTCTCAAACCAATTAAGTAATGTTGGAATTACATTCTTAATTATACAATGCCCAATGAACCATTTATATTCCTTTTATATAATTAATGCATTGGAGTAAGATATCTAGTAAATGTTTTACTCCTTTTTTGACTAGGCCTTACAAGAATTTGACGAGTAAAATTAGACATGCATAGATTGATGGAAATCGATGCTTAAAATAACATACACTGATTTAAATGCGGCTAAAATTCCTCAAGGCACTTACAATGTGCAATTTGATTAAGCAAATTAACCATTATAACAATTCAAAATCATATTTATTTGATTTGAGAATGAAAATAGTTGAAATCTCACACAAAAAAAAAAAAACAAATCGATGGAAAAGTATTGAAATGTTGATAACCTATTCATTATACACTAGTACAAAATGATTAATTTGTGACTATGCTATCGAAAATGTTCGTCATAACATTTTTTTCTAAGCTATAACTAACAAATTTGAGTATTTTGATGTATTTTAAGTGACGTAATTATAAATTACTAATATAAGCTACTAATATAGATTAAAGATAAACATATATGATTAGACAACGGTTATGTAAGTATAAATTCATAATTTTTTTACTTCTATATAATTGAACTTTAGTAATGTAGTTATTTTAGAATGCTTTATCAAATTAATCGAGGTTTTTTATCTTTAATTAGGATGTTTTTCAAATAGATTTCAATTCAATTAGTGTCACTTAATATTGGATAAGGAGGTTGAGCATTGTATATTAATTCACCTTCAATCAACGTTGTACCTACATCTAATTATAATTTAACACCATCAAATTAATATTATGTGTTAATACCCCCAACTTGACGATGTTTAACATGAGGCATTAAGAGAGTTATACAATCTGAGTGGGCCTAATGGTTAAGAACATGTGTTTCCTCCTAAGAGGTCACAAGCTCAAATCCAGAGGGGGTAGAGTATGTATACCTCCGTAGACTTTACCAGTGAAATCGCTGGACGGACAAAG
>JZKD02S0540775.1:7311-34530 GCA_000966675.3 Picea glauca
TCTGTGTAGTATCGTTTCCCGACAGTGGGGGTTGATTGTTGGGGACGTTACAATATGGTATCAAAGCGATAGTTTCAACAATGAGGGTGGATGGGCTGGATAAGTGGTCTTTGGACCTAAGGTTTCGAGTGGAAATGGTGTTCAGATGGAACCAATTTCGAACCTTAGAATGTTTATGAGTGCCAAGGGGTTACTTGGCCCTGTTACAAAGCTCAGGAGGAGTAGAAGTAGAATAAATCCACGGTCGACGTGGTATTTGACCACAAAGAGAAAGAGCTCAACACTTGGGGTGTGGGAGCCATAAGGTATGTTCAGAAGGAAGGGAAACCCTTTTATGACCGTCAGATCTAGAGAAGGTGTAGAAGGGTTATCCTGGAAGCTTATCATAGTTCGGAAATCGAGAGAAGAAAGGTTCCCTAAGGAAAAAACTTCTGAACTATGAAGCTGTGAAGTCCCGGAAGAGATATACACCATAGATATGAGGGGATAAGCTTGACCGTTATATCTTGGAGAAGCCGCGCACGGGTTATTCGTGAGAATCCTTCGAAGTCTGTAGATTGAAATATTTAAAGTGAAGAGAAGTGAAAACCTCTGAAGAAATAAATCACAAAGTGGATCTCAACCATTGTTTGCAGGAGATATAAGGACTGTTGATTATCCAGGGAGAGTTCAGAACTGCGACAATCGGGAGAAGAGGAATGTGCTGATGCACAAACTTTAAAAGCTTGAAGTTTCAAAGTGAAAGGGTAGACATGGTGGGGCCAGATGATGTCACCTAGGGTGATGTGGACCTTTCTAGGCATACCACCTTCCATCACCTTAGTTGGTGACAACTGTACTATGTGGGCCCGGAGGATGGAGAATCCGTAAGTTTGTAATTCGGGAGATTGAAAGGGAAGCAAGCGAGAAAGCTTCCGGAAACTGAAATCTCAAAGCCCCGAAGTCCCAAAGTCTTGGAATTCAGACACCTGAGGTTCCATAATGAGTGTTAGTCCTTGGATGTTGGGTAGATGTGGACAGTTGATCCACCTTACATCATGAGTTTGATAATATGAACTTAGAGAGATTGTTGTATTACGCTTTGAAATTTCTGAGGGTCGAAGACTCGAGTAGCACCTTTTTATCTACCACTTGGTCGCGGCCCATGATTGCGTGGGTTGGGGACTGAAAGAAAAGGGATAAGGCCTGAAATTGTTACAGAGACAAGTAGAGCTCGAAAAATTCATGAAATATGAATGTTCCTTAAAACATATTCGATTTATGAATGCTCTGGGATTTGTTAAGGAATAATGGCTTGAAAAATTACAGTTGTCTGCACATTGTGTTTGCAAAATTTTAACGAGTGCCAAAACCAAATAGACTTGACAGTAAGTTCAAATAAATGGAGGAGACACATAATTCTTTCAGTTCATAGAATGAAGCTAAAGGGATGGATGTTCATTTGGGAGTTGAAGGGTCGAACTCCAATGGGCATGGAGAAGAGATAGATAAGGAAGGGAATATGATGAAAAACATTGAAAGATTGCATAAAGATGCCCAAACTCACTGAGCAGATAGCATAAAGCTCATGAAAGATAAGGAACAGTAGGGAGAATTCAACTTAAAGTTGATGAAGATTCTGGAGAGAATAGAAAAGAAGTTGGACAAGGAGAGAGACTCGAGAAAAATGGGGAGTCACCATACTTCTGAGGGAATAAGATCAAGGAGCATTGGTAAACACCATCATCACTCCCAAGGTCCCTCTAAGAGGAGGGAACATAATAGCTCAATCCCATATCCTACTAGAAATCACATGAGATATGGAGTGGATGAGCTGAAGGGATAAATGAACAAGATTAAGCCTCCTATGTTTTATGGATAACATAAGAAGGAGGAAGATGTCGAAACATGGTATCTTGGCATGAGGAAATATTTCCAGCTGCATAATTATGCCTCTCATGCAGAAGGTAGAATTGCAATGTATCAATTGAAAGGAAAATCATCCATGTGGTGGGATCAACTTGTGCAGGTGTAGCACATTAGAGAGAAAGATATCACTTGTAAAGAATTCAAAAGGTATTTCAAGAATAAATACTTGACTAAAAGATACTACGATAGAAAGATGAAAGAGTTCTTTGAACTCAAGTTGGGCAGCATGACGATTGATGAATACGAAAAAAAGTTTTTGGAGTTACTAAAGTATGTTTCATTCATCAAAGATGAGGCTGTCAAGATTCAAAGGTATATGAGTGGACTGTCACCTTCCATTAGAGACAAGATTCAATATGATGATCCTAAGACTATGAAAGAATCGATAAGAAGAGAGAAATTCTTATATGAGAAGCAAGGAGAGAATCATACTTTTAGAAAGGCTTGGGAAGACAAGAAGAAATTCAAGATGGATCAGAGGAAGAAGGGAACTAAGCCACCATTTTTCAGAAACAGTCCCCATGGACAACCATATTTTAGAGATCCCACGAAGGCTGAAGTGGGTGGGAAAATGCCAAGACTGACACCTATGGAATGTTGGGGTTGTAAAGGGAACCATATGTACAGATATTTCCCCCACAAAAATTATAAAGTGAGAGTTGTCCACAATGTACAGCAGGCTGAAACAGTGGAGGACATGGGTAGTAGAATGCCAAGGAACTACACAGCCTTGGATAGCAAGCAAGATAAATATCAATTAGACATGATTGAAGTGGAAGGTATGATAAAGAACCATGCCTTTACTATTTTAATTGATTCAGGGGATAGCCATAGTTATATAGATCCTAGAGTGGTGGAAATTTTGCAATTTTTGAGAAGAAAACATGAAAATTCTTGGTTAGTGCAGCTGGCTATAGAAACCAAGAGAAAAGTCATTGATTCAGTTAAGTCATGTCCCGTGGACATGAATGGACTGAGCACAAAGGTTGAATTGAACATTCTTCCTTTAGGTTCGTATGACTATCTAATTGGGATGGACTAGTTGGACCAGCACCATGCCATCTTGGAATGTCATAACAAGGCATTCACTTGCCTGGATGAGGAAGGAAATCAGAAAATAGTCCAAGGAATTCCCAGCGCTGTTGCTATCAAAGAAATATTAGCAATGCAGCTGAAGAAGTGTTACGGGAAAGGATATCAATTATTTGCATCCCATGTGGAGGAAGCTTATAAGGATGAGGTCTCAAATACTGGAGATAATGTGGTACTAAAGGAGTTTGAAGATGTATTTTAGGAGGTACCAAGACTACCTCTGAAAAGATATATTGACTTCTCTGTAAACTTGATGCCTGGAGAAGATCTAGTGTCGAAAGATCCTTACCAAATGAGTATGCCAGAGCTGAAAGAACTACAGTTGCAGCTTGAAGAGATTCTGAAGAAGGGGTGCATATGCCCAAGTGTGTCACCTTGGGGTGCCCCGGTCCTATTCATGAAGAAGAAGGATGGGACATTGAGATTGTGCATCGATTTCAGACAATTGAACAAAGTAACTGTAAAGAACAAATATCCTCTGTCGAGGATTGATGACCTCTTCGATCAGTTGAAGGATGCGAAGATATTTTCGAAGATAGATCTCAGGTCAGGATATCACCAGGTAAGAATAAAGGATGAAGACATCAACAAGCCACCTTTAGAACAAGGTATGGTTATTACAAGTTCACAGTGGTGCCATTTGGGTTTTCAAACGCACCCACTATTTTTATGTGCATGATGAATGGTGTATTCAACGACTATATAGACAAGTTTGTCATAGTATTCCTGGATGACATTATGGTGTATTCTAAGTCAGAGGAAGAGTATGCAAAACATATTAGGATGGTGTTGCCGGTGCTAAGAGAGAACCAACTGTATGCCAATTTGAGCAAGTGCTAGTTTTATCAGGACCAGATCCATTACTTGGGGCATATTATTTCGAAGGATGGGATAGTTGTATATTCTGAGAATATTGAGTCCATTAGAGAATGGTAAATGCCAAAGAACATGACGGAAGTCAGATCCTTTATGGGTCTATCTGGTTATTACAAAAGGTTTATCGCAGGGTTCTCGAGGATAGCTCACTCTATCACTTCCTTGCAAAGGAAGGAGAAGAAGTTTCAGTGGATAGAATATTGTGAGAAAATATTTCAGTTATTGAAGCATCTATTAACCAGTTCTCCAATCCTAAAGATGGCAGACCCAAATGAATATTTTGTGGTGTGCATAGATGCATGCAAATAAGGACTCGGAGGAGTCCTCAGTTAGAATGGATTCGTAATCTGTTATGAATCCAGAAAGTTGAAAGAGCACGAAAGGAACTATGCAACTCATGATTTGGAGTTGGCAGCCACAATACATGCTCTAAAGAAATGGAGGCATTACCTCATGGGAAGGAGTTTCTAACTAAGGACAGACCATAATGGAATGAAGTAATTTTTTAATCAGCCAACTTTGAATGCTAGGAAGAGTAGATGGTTGGATTTTCTCTGTGAGTACGATTTTGATATCAAGCATATCAAAGGGAAGGAGAATAAAGTGGTTGATGCACTTAGCAGGAGAGTACACGAAATACATGCTACAACCATTAGCATGTACCAAACTGATATTAAAAAAAAAAAATTGGAGGCTACAAATACAGATTTGCAGTACAAGGATTTGGTAGAAAAGCTACAGCAAGGTAAGATGACACATAAAGTGGAAAATTATAAATTGGAAACTGATGGAACACTTCTATACAAGAGAAAAATTTATGCACCTAAGATCCAGTAATTGAAAATTATGATTTTGAATGAAATGCATAATGTGCCTTATGATGGACACCCTGGATATCAGAAAACTATGGCAACAGTCAAGAGCCATTAATTTTGTCCATGTATGAAGAAAGAGATTGTTGAATACATCGCCAGATGTATGGAGTGTCAGAAGGTTAAATTTGATCACAGGCACCCAGCAGGGTTGCTATAGCCTTTACCCATTCTTGAGTGGAAGTGGGAGGTAGTGACAATGGATTTCATCACAGGATTGCCCAAAACAAGCAAGCCACATGATTTAATCATGGTGGTAGTGGACACGCTTATAAAAGCTACCCCTTTCATTATGTGAAATACTACTCACAAGGCAGCGAATGCTGCTGAAATATTTATGAAGGAAGTGGCACGATTGCACGGTATTCCCAAGACAATTGTGTTTGACAGAGACCCAAAATTTACCTCAAATTTATGGAAAGGGTTGTTCAAGGGGTTCGAAACGAATCTGAAATTTAGAACATCCTATCATCCTGAGTCTGATGGGTAGACATAGAGGGTGAATTGAGTGATAGAAGACATATTGAGGATGTATGTGATGGATAAACCATCAAAATGGGAAGACTACCTACACTTGGTAGAATTCACCTACAATAATGGGTATCAAGCATAGTTGAAGATAATCCCATTTGAATCACTTTATGGTAGAAATTACAATACTCCAGTAACATGGGATAGTCCAACTGATAGGGTAGTAGTTGGGCTAGAGTTTCTCAAGGAAGTGGAAGAACAAGTACTAAAAATTAAGAAGAATTTAAAGGCTGCCCAAGAAAAGAAGAAAATTTATGTTGATAAGAACAAAACCCATAGAGAGTTTAAATTGAGTGACCATAGTTTCCTGAAAGTAAAATCCAATAGAAGTTCCCTGAAGCTGGGAAGCTGCTCAAAGTTGGTAGCCAGATTTTGTGGGCCATTGGAAATCCTAGAAAGGATTGGGCCAGTTGCATATATGCTTGAATTACCTACATCCATGACTATACATAATGTGTTTCATTTTTCATTTCTTAAGAAATATATACCTGATGCTAATCATGTAATCAATTGGAATGTGATTCAGGTGGAACAAGAAGGTGTCCTGCAAATGCATCATGTGTGCATATTGGACAGGAAAAGAAAACAACTCCGGAATCGAGCCATAGGGCTTGTAAATGTCCAGTGGATCTGGTAGGGTCCTGAGGATGTGACTTGGGAACATGCAGATGTTATGTAGGTATAATATTCACATCTTTTTGAATATTTTGAAAATCTCGTTGATGTTGTGTAAAAGTTGCACTAAGGACAGTGCAAAAATAAGGGCAGGGGATTGTAATACCCCAAGGACGTGCCCCATTTATATTATGAATTGTAATCATGTTTATGAATTGTAAATCATGTTTTGTAGGCTAGTGAGCCGAGTATTTATAAGCTGGTGGGATTATGTGTTTAATAGGCCGGAGAGCCTAAGTGTTAAAGGCCAAGAGCCTAGTTTTGCATATGTAATTATGCAGATCATTAATATAATATATAAACATCATTGTGTGTCATCCAACCATGAAGAAAGAGTGATGGGGGACTAGGCATCCACATAATGGGTAAGGGAGAGGGGTCTGAAAGGTTGGAAGAGGGGCTAAGCTTGAGGGCTTAAGTCCTTGAATAATAATTTGTTATTATTCCAAAGTGGTGTGAAAGGTATGTTTTTATCCTAAGTTCTAGGAGAGGCAATGCATGCAGCTCCAATGTGTGAAAAAGGGAACACATACTTGATGGAGTGCATGCAACTTCATGGGAAACATGTGTCAGCCCAAACACATGCAATTTAACCCAATAATTGAGTCGTGATGGGGGTTCATCCTCCATTCTTGCGTCCATTGTTTGAACCATGTGGCGTCTACGTTTTATCTCTACATACGCTCATGCATTCCTGAAAACTAGGACCATGAATCTGACTAGTGTATTCCTATGAATCCTGTGTCCTCTGTGTTCAACCTTTGCAATATTCACATACACATCTGAAACTCGAAACTGTAAGGTCATCCTGTGATGTTTTCCGGAGAGGCCGACGCATCCTCAATCTATACCTATTTTACCTCTGCATTGGATCTCTACATAACCACACACATCTGAGAAACCAGTCAGGAGGGAAAGGAAGACGTGTGTGTCCTGTGAACCCATGTTTATTTACACTACAAACCTGAGTCTGTGCTTAACTACTTGGGTTGTTGTCTTCTGAGTAACCTGAGCATACCGTAATTTTTTATTCCATGTGTGTTTTAACTGTGGGATGTTGTGTCCACATAGTCCCTTGGCTGAGTGTGATTGGCTACCGTCATTTGTTCCTTGTTGAGCCTTACTGTTTTCCTCCTTGTGTTGGAATAGAGCTAAGGAAGTAGGTTGTCAGGCCTGTGTGAAACACTCTCTCCAGGTGAGAGACATGGTTGTGGTTGAAGAATTAAGTTTTCAGTCCTGTGAGTGACTCTCTCTAGGTGAGAGAATGCGCAGAGGAAGTGGGAACTCCTAGAAGGGGTCCTGTAGCTTCCACAGATCTCAAATAATTTCGGTCCAGCCTGTTGCTAAAGCCCAAGACAAGGGAGGTTTAGCAGTCGAAGGACTGTCCTGGTGATAATGAAGGTGTATACTCCTTGGTTGGGATAAGCATGTGGGGAATGAGAGTCTGTGAGCAGTGGACATAAGTGACTCCTAGGAGAGAATCCATCCTCATAAACTGTGTGCCTTCCTGTTGACCTTGCCTAGCCTAGGATTCCCTTGCTCAGTGGATCTTAGTCCCATTTCAGGGGTGACCTACTGCTGAGACTGATGAGCAACACGGTCTAAGGCTGGGAGGTTTGTGGAAGGTCTACATGCAATTGGTGGTCTTACTCTAGTTTAAAAGATAAGTATTAATTTTATACTTACTTTATATGTGTCAATGCATGTCTATGTCTTGAAATGTTATCATGTATTCCATTGTAAGTTTGAAATGTCATTAATTCCATTAATTATGTATGATAGCATTATGTCCATGTTAAATGTGTTAATTTGATTTAATGCATATTCTTTATAAGTATATATGTGTGTGTGTGTGTGTGTGTGTGTGTGTGTGTGTGTGTGTGTGTGCTCCACGTAGTAGCATTTCCTGACAGTGGGGGTTTATTGTTGGGGATGTTACAACACCCAACTCATGGTCTTCCTCACCCTACATAGGGGCACACAACGTTCCTTCTGTGTCTCAGAGAGGAACCACACAACCAACTCATGGGATTTATCTAAGGCCGAATCACTCATTATGTGTCCTGGAGGATGTCTCATGCAACTGTAATCATCAACGCTCCCTCTCAACTAGGGAGGCATTCACCATCAGGCCAAGTCTCGTATGAAATTACTCGAAATTCATCTTGGTTGTAGTCATCAACACTCCCTCTCATCTAGGGAGGTATTATCCACAAAGCCAGTTTCTCACGGAAGTACTCAAACTTCGTATTGTCAAGCATTTTGGTAAAGATATATGCAATCTTCTCATGTGTAGGAAGGTATTGCACATGTAATTATTTCCTCTGCAACATGTCTATGATATAATGATATTTTATCTCAATGTGTTTCAATATATCATGAAACACAAGGTTCTCAGAGATCTTCACACAACTATGAATAATAATAGGATCCATCTCATGATCAAATAAATCTATCATAATCTTGCAAAGCCACACTGCTTCACGGGCTGCCACACTCAATGCTCTATACTCTTCTTATGCAGTACTCAAGGCCATAGAGCTTTGTTTCTTGCTGCACCAGGAAACCATGGCAGAACCCAAGGTAAAAGAATAATTGGATGTGCTCTTATGGTCCACTGCACTTCCTGCCTAATTGGCATATCCCTGCAAACTCAAGTCTACACTGGAGGCATATCTCAGGCCATATCCAACTATGCCTCGTAGATATCTCAATACATTGTTTTCTACTATTTAGTGAGTCTGTCTTGATAGACTCATGAATTGACTAATGTACATTCACTGCATAGCATAAATCTGGTCTGGTGTTAACCAAATACATCAATGATCCAATCATTTGTGGATCAATCTTTTCTGAATCATCATCATTCATTTTCTTCAAATCCATCACCATTGGTGTAGGCATGGATTTGCATTCTATCATAGCGAACTTCTTTAATATCTCCACTCTATATTTTCCTTAACTCGAGAGAATATCATCGGTCCTCTGTCATACTTATTCTCCCAAGAAGTAGTGCATCATAACGAGATCCTTCATCTCGAAATCAAAAGTCAAAGCTTACTTGTATCCAACAACAAGGCTTTCTGAATAAGTCACCAAAATCAGGCTCTCATCACCAACAATGTAATAATATAGGTTTGTATCAACAACACTCTTGTTGAAACCCAAACTCATCAAGAATCTGTCCATCTGATGTAGTTCCAACTCATGGATGGTAGCATGGATGGAATTGTATTGGGCTTACTAGATCAAGTGTCTGATCATAGATAACTCCCTATGTTTTTGGGAATCCTTTGGCTACATATCTCACTTTTTATTTCTCAACACTTCCATCAGTTGCATGCTTGATCTTATAGATCCACTTGTAAGTCACCACATACTTCCCTTCTGGTCCCTGAACAATATATCATACATCATTCTTTAAGGTATACTAGTATTCTTCTATCATGGAAACGTCCATACCTATTCACCGGTTTCTTCTCCATGACGAGAAGACTCAGAATCAATGATGTGGCTCATGGATGGAGAGTAGCTCAAAAATATCTTTTCTCTCTTGGGATGTGACTTGAGAGGATTGTATGTTCCTCTTCCTCCTGCAGAGTTTGTCAAGCCTAGGAAGGCCTTTTATGCCCTACTGCAATATCTCCAGGCATATCAACTGGAGCAACTAGATTAGTTGCAACAACTGGATCAACTGGAATAATGTTTGTCTCCCTCTAAACTGATAAAGGGGGATAAGGTATTTTCTCACTGTCAATCTCCATCTGAGATTTTATGGATCTTTGAAAGGCTATCTCTTCTTCAAGGAAAACATCTATGCATGTCTCAATCTGTCTCTGACCAGAGATGTAGATCAGATATGTCTTCGAATATTCATTGTTATCCCATAAATGTATCCTTTCTCCCTGAAGTGTCTAGCTTGGACCTCTTCTCTTTGGGTACATGAAAAATACACCGAGCACCCAAATATCCTGAAGTGTTCAATATCAAGCTTCACTCCAGTGAAGGCTTCTTTGAGAGTTATGTTCTTCAAAATCTAGTGAGGAGTCCTATTCTGAACATATATTGTGTCATGCATGTTTCTTCCCACAGGATCATAGAAAGATTATGATCATGCATTATTGCATTGATTGCCTCAATGATGATTCTTTTCTTCCTCCTTATCAAATAGTTTTGACTCCCTCTAAATTCTGAAGTATAACCAACTTCCTTTGTTGTTAACCTTCCTGGAACAAGAAAAAAAACGAAAGGAAACAAAACAAGAATATCTCATAAAGGAGAATAATGAGTACATCTCTAGAATCAAAACAATTTATGGATTGTTGTCACAACTACAACACCTACTTGTAATGTAGAAAACTTTTTAAATGTAGGTTAGAGGCATGATAATTAAAACAATGAAACTTAGAGTCTTCACTTCCAGCGTGTTGTTCCTCTGAATGCACTGAGATCCCTCTGGATCCATGACTTTAGCAAAGGTTCCTTCCTCCTGCAATTTCCCTCATGACAATGATACAAATAATATATAAATGTTTATAAATAAGGGTTTTGATATGATTTCTCCAATGGAACCTGGCTGATCTCTATCCTCTGACATCTTCAGGAAGAAGGTAGCCATGGTGTCACGATAATTTGATATTCTTCACAAACCCTTGTCAACTAGGCTAGAAAACCTAACACATAGGATAGGCTAGCAATTTTAGGTTTTTTGGGGCTTATGAATGCCAACAATAATCCTTATGAGAGTCACAGGAATACTAGTGGGGTGAAAATCTCCTTCAATGAGATATAGAAACCCTAAAACTAAAAATCTGCAGAAAAATGTGAACACCCTAGAAACTCTAGGGCCAAAAATAAAAAATTCTTGAAAATGAAATCTGATACTTTCTGGAGGTGCGTTGAAGGAGGCCATACACTTATATGCACTTTTTATCCCCAACATCCAAGTATCAAGTGCTGAAAACACCTCAAAAGGGAGGGTCGTATGAAATTTATGGAAACCCTAGGAGGATCGTACGAAACTACAAAAAAGGAAGGACAACTAGCTTTAAATGCTTGTGCAAGGGTTCTTCAAGACCTATGCTCAGATACCATGTTGATTTTTCAATAATCTAGGCTCAAGCATGAATTTCATTCCAATTTTATCATTTTACTTGAACCATAGACATTTGAAATTTCACCATTAACAATTTGTTGCAACAACCAAGATCATAAGAAGAAAACACCATGCACAAGTACACAAGAAGTATCTCGGGAAAAAATTATCAACAAGGGAATAAAAACCATCCAATCCTTTGATATATTCTTTAGGAGAAATATGTGCCACACCATGAACCTAGGACACAAAAGGGTGCTCACAAAACCTTAGAATACTAGCACCCAAGAGAGGTGCACACTTTTCCCAAGAACAATTACTTATTTAAATTTCCAAACTCACACTTATGTTATGATTCCTCAATGGGGAATTTACCTTTATTTATATTAGACTGATACTATCAAAAGTAGTGTTTATTGGCACAAGAGAGACGACCTCAATAAATCACAATATAATTAATAATTACCATATTAATTTTCTTTTACATTAATTATATTTCACTTTATGTTGGGGCCGACCTGTACCCTTTACATCGCAAATAGGGATATAGGTAAGTATGAATCTTGGACAATATAGAAATGGATATCATACACCCACTAGTGCTCATCCACTAGGGGCACATCCATCTGTTCTCAGTCACATGGATATCCACATATGTATCTCATTGCGTCTCATAGGATAATAACACTCACTAGTGCTCAACCACTAGGATCATTTTCATTTGTGCTCATCCACATGCATTTACAACTTAGAATATCTCTTTCTCATTGTGTCTAACAGGAGAATCACACTCACTCATGCTCAACCACTAGGATCATGTTCACATGTGCTCAACCACATGTAGGTCCAACTCAGCAGATCTGTTTCTCACTGCATCTCACAGGAGAATCATCTAGAGTATCACATAGTATCAACTCTATGCATAGAGGATACTAGTACATCATTTCATCTCCTTCATAGAGAGAATGACACACCCAAATCACGGTCTTCCCCACATAGGGGCACACAACATTCCATCTCCGTCTCAGAGAGGAACTACACACCTAGCTCATGGGATTCCTCACACCACACAGGGCACACAATGTTCCATCTCCGTCTCAGAGAGGAACCACACACCCAAATCATGGGCACACCCAACTCATGGGCTTCCTCACCCCACACAAAGGCACAAATTATTCCTTCTTCGTCTTAGAGAGGAATCAAACACCCAACTCATGGGATTTATCTCAGGCCGACTCACTCAGTATGTGTCCTGGAGGATGTCTCACGCAGTTGTAATCATCAACAGACAATGCCAGTGATTTAATGTTGTGGGAGTCAAACGTGTATTTGTCATAATACATTGTGTATGGGAAGTACATGGAAATCATTCTCATCTCATATGAAACTTGACTTGCAACAAATGACAGAAATTCCATGCCAATATCCACTGCTCACATGAAACCAAACTCTTCCGGACTCATTTTGCACCGTGACTAGAGGATACTTTGATGACAGATGTCCATTCATACATTTTTTCATATTGCATCTCATATCCTATTGTGTCCTAATGCCTAGTCTGAATCTTCCCATTGACATTCACATTGCAAAATTAGCAAAAATTCATATCACAAAATTAACCAAATTACAGATAGAGTAAATCTAAATCAACCATGAATTGAATTAGCATGGTTACACACATTGAATATACAACAATGGATACCATTGATACTATGAATATGGAGCGACTAGTTGCATTCTTAGGTATATATTATCATTACACCCACTTTAAATTAACTAATTATTCTCAAACCTAAATTCAAGAGAACCCATCTCCATTTATTACCTCTTCAATTTCATTTTGCAGCCAAGCTCCCCATTTTTTCAGTTCAATTTATGACAATCTATTCTATTTTCATATTCTAGGGCCATGATCTAGTGCGAAAAATGAAGATGAGATATATGGTGGAGACATGATGCCAAGACATAGGAAAATAGTGCTTGATATAGATGAAAATGTTTGGAGGCTTTTCCATACCACTTGATTGGGAGCATATTTCCATGGTTTCTAGTGCCCAACATTCTCAGAGCCCAATTGGTATGTAAAACATGGAATTCAATGATAAGTTTAAAATCTTTGCAAACTTATATTCAAAAGCATGTAATTCAATAAAACAATATGAAAAATAAACCGAATCACATAGACAGGTCAAAGGCACAATGAAAACCCTAAAATATAATATGAATTGGATATATGTTTTTGACCTAATGACATTATCAATTAGGACTAATAACTCAGTAGGAAACAAGACATTTTCTTTTTTTTCTGGTGTTTCTATGTGCATCTTAGTCCACCCAAGGGGTAATATGCATGACATGAGGTTGTCCTATGTCTATTTCTCTTTTCCTTCCTTACTTGAAACCCCTGTTTGTCTTCTTATCTTTTCATATTTAACGTGTCATTGGTATCAAACCTATATTCCACTAGACGAGCTGTCAGTTCCTCTTCAAGCTTGCCCTGTGAGCCTCTCTTCCAAGGCATGACAATAAGAGTAAGATTTCAAAACCCATTAAAATTTCCCTATCATCTCTTACAATAAGAGAGATAGTAAAATATGAAAAATAAACTGGAGCATGCCATGGACAAGTCAAAGGCACAATGAAAACCTTAAAAAAGAATCTGAACTGGATGGATTCTTTTGAACTAATAAAATTATCAATTAGCATTAATAGATTAGTAGGAAACAAGTCATTATCAGTGTTGTTGGTGTTTCTTTGTGCACCTTCATCCACCCAAGGGGTAACCTACATGTCATAGGACTATCCTATGGATATTTTTCTTCTCCTTCCTGACTTTAAACCCCGGGTTGTCTAGTGATCTTATTAAGTAGAAGTTGCAGAGAATGCGTGAATTGATTCCTCCAAGAAAATACATTATACCTTCCTTCCTGAATCAAGAAAATATGCAACATGGAACCCATAAAGATAGAGGTCAAGAAGATATAAAACACTACAAATAAACAAGTTAATTTCTCTAAACATAAACATGGACTTCAAAAGAAATCCCATGAGTTGTTTGTACTCTGTGATGTAGAGCTTGGAATCATAATTGTTTCCATCATAGGAAAGCTCTTCGGTTTTGCAAGCACCACTTCCAGGTTAGTGAAATTAACTAGTTTTCTCTTGTCTAGGTGGCCAACTTCTCTACCCCAAGCAAGAGCAAGGAGATATTTCACTTAATTTCTTGCAACCAAAAGAATTGAGATACACTCATTTAGTTTTCAGGGAGTAAGTTAACAATGAATAAAAGAAAAGATTTGAGGGATAACCCTTAGGGCCATTCTTCCTCGTCCTCTTCAATATAACACAAGAAAATTTCCATAAGATTACACAGATCGAGTTGATTATGCAAAACAAGTTACAGAGTCCCCAACATTAGAGGATTTTGAAAGAAAACCCCCATCGAGGGCCCAGTCGAGAAGTCTTCGTAGATGGATATCGAGTTTACCGTTAATCGAAAACAGAGAAGAATAAAAGTTTGTAATTTTTAAACCTATGAAGTAAATGAATTCATATAGATTCTTAAGAAAAACGAAAACCCTTAAGAGTCTTAAGTAAATGAATTCATATAGTTCACAAAGATTTATACCGGAAACCCTTAACCAGGAGAAAACCTTTCAACGCTTCATTGTATTAATTTCACCATTCACCATACAATATATATACAATGTTTTTAGGTATTTTGTAGATACCAAAATCCTAATCCATTAATCCGAGATTAATTTAGAAAATCGCTGAAAAATCCGCTAAAATAGCAGACAAAACCCATTAAAACAGGGATCATCAGACACTGTTGTAGAATCTGACGCACCCACACATACACATGCAAAGAACATAACACATACCCAACATTCTCCCACTTGTTGTTTTCTTTGCATCCAGGGGTCCAGAAGATTATATAGTCAACAATCCAGGGTAGCAATGTCCATTATTATTCTACACCAGGAGAACTTTTCTATGCTCACTGACTTTGTCAATGAATCTGCAACATTCTTCAAAGTGTCAACTTTTTCCAGAAACACCTTCTTTTCTTCAACCATGTCTCTCACAAAGTGATGTTGAACATCAATATGCTTTTTCTTTGAATGATAAGTTGGGTTCTTTGCCAGGAAGATTGCACTCTGACTATCGCAATCTAATATCACTGCCTGTTGTGCCAAACCAATACCTGAACAAAATCTTTGTAACCATATTTCTTCCTTTCTTTCATGAGTGTTTGCCATGTATTCAACTTCTATATTTGAGAGTGCCACTACATCTTGTATTTTTCTCATCCAACTGATTGCTCCTCCAAATAGGTTGAACACATACCCACTTGTATATATTGTGCAATCTAGATCTCCAGCCCTGTCTACATCAAAAAAGACATGTATGTCCACCACTCTATCCAAACCTGGTACTCCTTGGTAGCACAATCCATAATTGGTAGTGTCACACAAATACCTGAATACCCTCTTTATTGTTGCCCAATGCTCCTTCCCTGATTTTGACATATACCTGCTCAAAACTCCCACTGCATGTGCAAGGTCTGGTCTAGTACAGACCATTGCATACATCAAATTGCTAACTACACTGGCATACAGAACATGGGACATGTCCTCTTCTTCTTCATGTGTCTTGGGACATTGATCTACAGATAAATTTACACCTATAGGAATAGGAAACTTGATTGGCTTACTTCCATGCATATTAAACCTCTACAATATCTTCTCAACATATCTTATCTGATTCAACCAAAGTTTCCTATTTGCACGATCTCTTTTAATCTTCATTCCCAGAATCAAGTTAGAAACACCGAGATCCTTCATGTCAAATTTGGTGGATAGCTGCAATTTCATAACATCCATATTATTTCCTACCAACAACATGTCATCAACATACAACACTACATAAATGAAGTGATTACCAACCTGCTTGGAATATACACAATGATCAACCCTTCTCACAAATCCCAATCCAAGGATGTATGTGTCAAAATTTTGGTACCACATCCTAGGTGATTGCTTCAGACGATATAGTGACTTATTTAGCTTACAGACCAACTCTTTCTTTCCTTTCACTACAAAGCCTTATGGCTTCTTCATGTAGATTTCTTCTTCTAGATCCCCATGTAGGAATGTTGTCTTTACATCCATCTGTTCCACTTCAAGATCAAAAGTAGCAACAATAGATAAAAGAAATCTAATAGATGTTAACTTGGCAACAAGAGAAAAAATATCACCAAAGTCAATTCCCTCTACCTGGGAATAACCTTTTTCTACTAACCGAGCTTTGTATTTATGCACTTTACTTTCTACATTGAAATTCTTCTTAAACAACCATTTTCTACCCACAAATTTTCTTCCAGCTGGCAACTCAACTATATCCCATGCCTCAGTCTTATTGAAGGCATCCATTTCTTCAACCATGGGCTTCTTTCATAGTTTATTATCCTATGAATTCACTACTTCCTTGACAATTTTGGGATCATCAACAGTAATAGATAAAGCAAAATTGTAATGGAAATTAGGTGGACTATACCTTTTCAGTTGCCTTATTTCTCTCAGTGATCTCCTCAATATTGGGGTATGAGGTTCTTCTTCTTCTTCTTCTTCATCTTATTCAGATGATTCAGATTTTGCATCATCCAACTCAAGCTCTATTTTCTAAGGTTCTTCTTTCCTTGGTAGGAATTCCTTTTTGGAAACATCTTTTACCTCTCTAAAAACAACATCCCAATTGTAAACAATCTTCTTAGTTTATGGGTTCCAAAGCTTATAACCTTTCACACCATCTTTATAGCCAATAAAAATACACTTTTCAGCTTCATTATCCATCTTACTCTTATTTTCCTTTGGAACATGTACACAATCATCACAACCAAACACTCTAAGATGTTCAAGAGAGGGTTTTTTTCCAGTCCATACCTTGTGTGGAGTTTTATCATCTAATGCTGATGAGGGTGATCGATTGAATAGGTAAAATGCTCTACCCACTACCTCTGCCAAAAATTCTTGTCCTAACTCAACACCGTTGAGCATGCTCCTTGGTTTTTCCATCAGTTTCATGTTCATCCCTTCTATAAATCCATTCTGTTGAGGTGTGTATGGAGTAGTCTTCTGTCTTGCTATACCACACTTCTTACATAATTCTTTGAATTCATTTCCACATAATTCTCCACCATTATTTGTTCTCAATACCTTTATTTTCTTCTTTATCTGATTTTCTACCAGAGCCTGAAACTCTTTAAATCTATCAAATACCTCAGATTTATTTCTAAGAAAATAAATCCATGTGTTCCTTGAGAAATCATCTATGAATGAAACATAATACACATAATTACCTAGTGATGGAATAAGCATAGGTCCAAACACATCACTGTGTATCAACTCTAAGATCCCCTTTGCTCTTGTAGCACGAGATGGGAATCTTACTCGATTATGTTTACCATAAATGAAATGCACACAAAATTCAAAATCCAAAGTGCAATTAGACATAACTTCAACCATACCTTTACTGTGTAGTGTTCAAAGGCCCTTTTCTCCAATATGTCCTAGTCTTTGATGCCACAACATGGTCTTGTTTCCAGGGACAATATTGGTCTTGTCTTCTTTATTTATCTTCTCAGGGAAAACAGAATTGTTACACCCATTAGTATAAGTGCTTCCCAACAACTTGTACAGAGTTCCACATTGAAATCCCCTCATCAACACCATTTCTCCTCGTACCATCTTGTAAGTGTCCTTTCCAAATACAATATCCACTCCTAGATCATCCAACTTGCTTAAAAATATTAGGCTCCTGGCTAGGTTTGGAATGTGCAGATCCCCAGGGACAGTTCTAATCCTTCCATATTTTAGCAGCAACTTAACCCTTCCACGTCCCATGATTTTGGTTGTCGATTCATCTCCTAGGAACAAATCACCATCATTGTATTTTTCATATTCAAAGAACCACTCCCTTTGAGGAGTCATATGGTATGACGCACCTAATTCAATCAACCATACATCATGGTCTGTATGTGTACCTATAGATGCTAGGTAAACATCACCTCCTTCTTCAATGGAGGTTTTCGCCTCTATGGAAGAGGTACTATCAGATCGCTTTGGTTTATAAACCTTCTTAGACTTGCAATATTTCTTATAATGCCCTCTTTTACCACACTTCCAACATTTCCTCAAAGATTTTCCTGGAGACTTAGATCTACGAGTAGATTTGGATCTCCCCCCTGAAGACTTGATAGGATTGCTATCTTGGGTACGAACTCTTACAAATAAAGCATATGTGCTATGACCATCCATGATTTTCAGCCTCATCTCTTCATATAACAAGGGTGCAACTACATCCTCATACTACAATGTAGATTGAGTGGTACTACCAATTGCTACAACCAAATTATCCCAAGATTATGGAAAATAACATAACAATGTAATACACTTATCTTCTTCTGCAATCGTAATATTAACATAGACAAGTTGACTTACCAGAGTATTAAAGGCATGTAGATGTTCTATCATGGAATCTCCATCTTCCATCCTAAGATGATACAACTTATTTCGAAGAAACAACTTTTTTACCAGGGACTTTGATTAATACAAATTCCCCAACTTATCCCATAGTTCCTTGGCTATATATTCTCCTGAGACATTCAACAACACTGAATCTTCCAGGCAAATTCGAATAGTACTCCTTGCTCTTCTATCCAACTTCTCCCAATCTTCCTTTGAAATACCAGTAGGTGTTGTACTACTAGTTTGTCTACTATTAGGATGTGTACCAGTTGATTGTGTGCTAGTAGGCTGCGTACTAGTAGGCTGTGTACCAGGATCCACAATGATCCATTTTTCTTTGTCTACAAGAAGGTCCTCCATCTTGAGCTTCCATAGCTCAAAGTTTTTACCGTTGAACTTCTCTATCTCGATTATATAAGATCTCACCATTCCTCTTTCTACACTTGAATCACCACTTCAAAATCTCCCACTAAACCTAGGTTTATCATAGACCCAAGATAAACTCGATCTAGCAAGACCAGGCCAAACCCTCAACAACAAAGGCGTTCCTCCGAAGACAAAAACAAGCTCTGATACCACATGTAATTTTTAAACCTGTGCAGTAAAGCAATGCATATATATTCTTAATAAAAACATAAATTAATCAATGGCTCATACACATAGTACACAAAGATTTATACTAGAAACCCTTAACCAAGAGAAAACCCTTCAATGTTTCATTGTATTAATTTCACCATTCACCATACAATATATATACAATATTTTTAGGTATTCCGTAGATACCAAAATCCTAATCCCTTAATCCTGGATTAATTTAGAAAACCACTAAAAATAGAAAAATCCATTAAAATAGCAGACAAAACCCACTAAAATAGGGATCGTCAGATGCATTTGTCAAATATGACATGCCCACACACACACGTGCAATGAATATAACACATACCCAACAAAGGCCTCCCAGGAGGGCTAGGTAGGCCGCACCATCTATTTCTCCTGGGTTTTAGGAAAGGGCATCTTATAGACACAAAATTGAATTGAAACAAACTCAGTAGAAAAACACTCAGAATTTCGGCATCGATAGGCATGAAAAACCTCATACAATGAATGGTACTACCTATAAATTGACTTGAAACAATCTAAATAGAGAAATACTCAGAATTTTAGCATCGCTAGGCATGAAAAAACTCCTACAATGAATGTTACTATGGTATGAATATATATTTTATGCATTTTAACACATGGTAATAAGTAAATACAAAATCCTTAAGATGATTCTTTCAATATATAGTTATAATTGAACCTTAATTTTTTTTGCAGATTAACGAAGATGATGGAACTGTAGATTAAATAAGATGATGGAACTGTAGATTAACGAATGTTATGGAACCACATACCCTGTAACTACATAAGCTAGAGGAAGCGTTGGTGGGGAAGTTTCTTCCTTGATAGGTAACAAGAAGGGATGCATGAACAAGCGCTCAAACAAGATATTAATCTGGAACTAGTCCATTCATCTGTTATAGAACTATAGTGGGAGGAACAAGCTATCCTAGAGTGGGAAGAACAAGTTATCACTCTGGAATTTGTTCATTGCTATCAATATGGAATTGGTCATTCCATTCACCAGTTATAGAACCGATGTTGGTCACAAATCTTGCATGGGTTTTGGCCTCCCTAGCTTGACATGAATCTTGCATGGGAGTTGTGGAGACACATAACAAATGGATATATAATGGTTATCACATAAACATCGGATTAACGCATACAAAAAAATAATGTTAGTGAATTAATGCTAGAATCAAGTCTAGCATTAATCTACCCCATATTAATCCTTTTCCTAAGTTTCAAGCAGCCTTGCCTCGATACGAGGCCCATATTAATGACGAGAAAATATGTTATCCTTTTCATAAGTTTCAAGTAGACTTGCCTCGATATGAGGCCAAGTGAGACCTCAAATCGTTGGATTGGTTAAAAGAAAATGGTGTAATTATTTTATAACTTGAGGAAACATGTTCAATGCCATTTAAATGTAAAAATTTCGTTATACACTTTGGTTTCCATGTGAAACTATCTCAAAAAAGGAAAACCGATTACTAATAGTCCCTAGCCCAAAGGGCAAGGACTAATAAAGATGGATTGAGGAACCTAGATGGTATAGTAGCAAGAGAAAACACCTACTTATTTGCATGAATCGTAGATATAAATTTGTTTACTTTTATTAAGTTTTTTGCATAAGTTTGATAACTATAACTAGGAAGGGAAAACACATACTTATTTTCATGACTCGTTTTGCATGACTCATAGATATAAATTTGTTTAGTTTTATTCAGTTTTTTTTTATAAGTTTGAGAACTATAACCAATAGAATAATATGTGAGAAAATTTTCTTATTCATGGGTTTATTTGAGAAGATGATATATAAGTTTGTTATATTTTAACTACAATACATCGAATATAGTAAGGTGTAGAGGCATGTGACTTTCAAAAGATATATATAAAGTTGAAAGAGATTTTCCTTAAATTCAATTAGCATTTAATACATTCTAAAATAAAATAAAATAAAATAAATTCTATATATATACCCAATCATGTAAATTAAATTGATCATATTGTTTGATCATTACTTGTTATGCACTATATTGTACTTCGATGTAATATTCAATCATAGGTTACACCACTTTATGGGTACATGATCACTAAGTCTACACTCCAACACATTTCCAATGAGTTATTACCAACTAGATGAGTTTTCCATTTGCATTCTAATGCATAGATTCTCATTTAAGTCACATTGAACCACATGGTTTTATGATAATCTAATTGCATTAGGGAAGTTAATGGCGGATTTGAAAAATAAACCAAAAATCCAAAAAATCCACCAAACTACAATAAGGCAATTCATTCACTAGATCAACAATGCATGTAAAATTCCCAGTTGGTTGGAAGACTATATTGGTCAACTCCACTGATAGTCAACTCGCTCCCATGTGTTGAAAAAGGTGATTTTATGATAAAAACCACAAGTTCCAACAATTTCTTAATTATGTATTACAAGTATAAACTAATTTTAATATATACTTGTACACGAAGTTAATACCCTTACATCGATCTAGGTTTGTTAGTTCATTACTTTCCTTAATATTTCATCATTTCCAATTATAAATATGACGATTGTTCTCTATACGAAATTTTCATCCCCTTCTAATAAATTTGTACTAGTAATCCTTATTTATAGACTTTTTAAATATGTCCTTGTAATCTCTATTTATAGATTTTTTTGCATTGACCAATATACTCCCCTTAATCATATAATATACTCAACATTAATCCATGATTGATTTAATTTTAGGATTTATTAAATACTTATTGAGTCCTTAGCAGGGTCAGCTTTGCAACCCATTGTATGGTTCACGAGGTTCGGGTAAATCAACCCAACCAGTTATCAAACCAACCAGCTATAGGTTCTAGCTTCCAGCTTGCATCCCACGAACTAGGACGAGGTCAGGATGATAGCGCAATAGCAACATGAGGTCGGGTTTCATCAAATTTAAAGTCTCAAGAGTTCTAATTTCCTTAGTTCCTTAGTGCTTCACTTTATCTAATAACATGACATTGTTTAATTTCTAACTACCTTAAGGTTAGTAACTACTTGATTATATCCTATTCAAATTTCTTATGGATAAGAATTTAGTTCCTAAAGTTTTATCAAATAACGTCTTCTCCTTATATATCTCAATAGTTATTGTTCAATGCTTAGATATCTAGGAAAACATATCATGCCTAAATTTCATAGCAAACAAAGAATTGTAAATGGATTTCCACCTTTTCGTCTTACACTACCCAATGCGTTTAATCCATATCATTTTGTATAGTGTGTTATTGTTTTGTATGGGGAATTATTCCTCCATTCAGGGCTTATATTCTCATGTGTTTGTATATGACAAAATAGGAAAAATAAATGATATATACCCTACATATATTTCTTATCTTTGATCATGTTTTCTATTTTTATCTTGGTATTTCTTTAATATTGAATTATATCCATTATTTGATCTATACTATCTTATGTTTATATTTGTAAACATTACTTTACACTCCCCTGCTAGATGTGTCCTCTTAATTATATTATTATTTTGTTATTGAACAATTAGCATTTCTATTTATCTCCATCTCATTTTCCTTTGCATACCCCTAAAACTCATTTTTTGAGAAGTTCAAATTCATACCATGTTATAGATGACAATAAAATGTCAATGGTCCTAGTGAATTAAATGCTCCAAAAATTCATTTCTATGATCACTAAAAATATAAGTGAACATTACAAATTCATTTAGAATTCCTTTTTCAAATGTTGGACACTTAGCCTCTGACATATTTTCCATGCTTATAATTGCTTCAAACAACACTCAAAATTTTTGGGAATAAACTCTTCCTTTGAATCATAACAGATCCATTGCAATTTGATTTTCATGAAATTAAGGTAAATACTAACCCACTAACAATAATAAATCACCACACTCAATATGTCCACTCAATTCTCATTAAACATGTCCATTATTGAAGAAAACAAGAAACAATATCATGAGAACACAACAATTTATAATGAAAAACTATAGTATAGAAAAAAAAAACATTATGAAAATGTGTCTCCATTACTTCCACACATTCACTACATTACCAAAAAACTATCTAACATATCACCTAGACATAATTTATAATGGAAAACTATACTATAGAAAAAAAAATCATTATGAAAATGTGTCTCCATTACTTCCACACATCCACTACATAACGAAAAAACTCTCTAACATATCACCTAGACATATGTTATTTCCTTTATATGTAATTATCCACCCTAATATATACTCAACCAACCATTGGTCAAAGATAATCCTTTACACTCTTTTTAATAACATTCAATATCTACCCAAATCCTAGCCGATATTCCTTAACATATTCTATAGAATAACTATATAATATGTGCTATATATAACACATAATTACAAAATATAATAACTTAACTAACATAGTCCAAAAGTCCATATAACGCCCAATAAAGTACTACAAGCCCCTTTAATAAAATGAATCCCATTACGACTTTATTTCATTAAGGAACTCAAGTGAGTAAGGACATAATTAAAGGTAATACAATTAGGAGGAAACATATGACTTAGCAAGGGTTGAGATGTCTCAAACTCCAGTAAGTTGGAACCTCTATCCTAAGAAACATAGATACACTTTTTAATGTTATGAATATATTATATTGAAGTAAAATTTTAGTTTCTTAAAATAAAGGTTTAGAGAAAGCTTAACATTAATGATTAATCTTATTTAAGATGAAAAATGTGTATAGTAATTTTATTACAAATTAAAACATTATTGAACAAACAAAATATAAAACATGAACAAAGTACAAATGACACTCCTACTATAAATTTTTGGAGCAAAATCTAAGACATTACCAAAGAACAAGTGAAACTCCTACTAGATATGCTTTTCCATGCTAGATGAGATTAATAAACACACCAATTAAGTTTTTCATGGGATTATAACATCATTTCCGATTTGGTGAAAGTTGTCTAGTCTATGTGGTGATGTTATCTTTTTTATGTAGTATAGTAGGGTAGATTGTGTAGTTTATATGACACATTGATGCATGTAGTAGGTCATGTTAAAAGTTTGTAACCTACTATTTGACACAATTTAGTGACTCATGTTAAAAGTTTGTAACCTATGGTTTGATACAATTTGTAAAGATGATACAAAATTTTGTTTTCATTATATATTTGTGTGTACATATTTGATGAAGATTACGTGTAAATTATTATGAAATTGTCACTAAGTACCATTTGATCCCACACTAAATATTGAAAGGATGGGAGGCAGGAAATACTCCTCATACATTGATATGAAATATATGTTACCCTCTTAAGTGTGTGCACTTTACTTTAAGGCTATTTTAGTGGTCTACGAGTTTATATTGATGCCTTGGTGTAAAATTTAATAATATGCAAAATAATGGTATAGGAGTTTATATTAGAATCCTTGTGTAAAATGTTATAATATACAAAATAAATAATGAAAATATAGAAGAAAATACATATATTATTACAACTCTAGTTATGAATAACGAAATATTAAAGATCTTATTCCCCAATTATCATTTCTATGAGTAGAGAGTCAATGAGAAACTTAAGCTAGTTTTGTAGTTATGAATAAGATACATAACTAATGGAATATTAAAAATCTTATTCCCCAATTCTATAGGGAAAAGCCAATGACATATTTAAGACAAGCTAGTTAGTATAAGCACATGGCTTCATGATAATATTTTCATGATAGTGAGATTTTGTTGTTTTATTCTTAGTTTTATATTAGATATGATGATATTTTGTTGTTTTATTCTTAGCTTTATATTGGATATGATGATATTTTGTTGTTTTATTCTTAGCTTTATATTGGATATAAAGAGATTTAAGGAGAATGTTTCTTAGTGTTTTGGTTCAAAGTTTATGTTTCACTTGAACTAATCAAATAAAATAATACTAAGAAAAAAATGAAATGTGGAATTGAGAAAAGGTTTGATATTCAATATTTTCATTATCAAATTGGTTAATTAATAATTATTATATGCTTTTTATCCACCTTTAACCATTCTTATTTTCTTTTTAGATGACTTTTTAATATGAGAATGTTAAAACACATAATTTAAAACCCTTAAACAAAAATTCCATCATGAAAAAAGTGTAAAAAGGTGAAAAGTATATACATAAAATGCATTTTCCTTAAAAACTAGATTGCAACATCACAAGAAAATTGAATTGTTATCCACATTAAAAAAATTATGTACATGTTCTTTAAGACATTTAGAAAGCAAACGGGATTGTTATCAACTTCAATTTTTTTTATGTACATGTTGTTATTAAAGACATTTTTTCACTACTTATGCATATACTCTACCGACCTTCCAATTCCAATTATACGTCCTTGATATCTTGCTAAACTCAATCTATGTGTATTCTTCAAAAACTTGAAACTCATATCTTGCATTTAACCGTATTATTTAATATCTTTATCATTATTTGTTGAAAGGACTTTCAAAATTGTTATATCCCAAGTTTGGCCTAATCCATTCACAAGCCTCATATATGTGTCTAAGACACTCGCACCGATGCTCAAAAAGTTAAAGGGCAGTGTACGTATAATATCCCTTTTCAAATAAGATTATTCAAAACTAATCTCATTCTATCCATTTATTTGAAGTTCAGACAGCATATATAATAGATTCAACTCAGAAAGATAGAATCTTACGGTGCAAACTTTCCAACAATTTGATCGTTATAGTTGTAGTTCTACAAATTTTCGAGCAAACAATGGAATGTAGATGGTATATACTAAATGGCTAAATAGCCTAAAATCACCGTGGATCGAGATATTGCGCGGAAAAGATTGCCTTGGATTGCGGAAGAACAATTATTCAGCATGCAAACTCAATTGGAGAAGAATGATTATGCATGCAGACCGAATTGGAAAATATTATTGGGGAAGAATGGTTGTGCATGCAGAGCGAACTGGAAAAGATTATTGGGAAAGAACTGTTACACATGCAGATTCAACAATTTTCACACAATCAAATTAACTTGGCAAGGGCGTTCCTGCCAAAAAGCTTTTGAACAACGTTAAAGCCCTGGATGGTTGAAATTCCGGAACTTCATGCCCGGCCCCCCTGACGGTGGCAAATGTCAGCCCCTTGTAAATTACAGCATATCCCCCTACCTGTACCATTGTTCACGAGCGAGCATGCATGGAGTCAGAATATTTCTGGACATCAAAACACAATATCGTCAGGGTATTATATGTGAAATTAATGACAGTGCAATCTAATTACCTCGTCGCCACTAAGCCAGGGGTACCATGGAGTCTCAATTGGAAGCTTGAGTTCATTGATGGAAAGTCTTGTAGAGGTCACGGGCACTACGGTATCCGTGTCTCCACTGAAAACCAAACAAAAAATTTCATTAATCGTTCTGATGATCAAATAACAAACTTGTGATGCAGGACGGGGAAGAACTCATATGAAAATTCATACCTGAAGACAAGTATTCGCAGCCCTGTTGCAATTAGGTCACGATAGATTGGCAACGTAGTCAAGGCAGAATCGGTCCAATTTGAAATGACATTACTGGTACGTAGGCGCAAGATAATACATTTCAGGAAATCAACTTGTAAGTGGAAGGGTAAAATAAATTTGCCGCAGTAAATCGAGACGAAATTGACGACTATTCGTAACTTGGTCTGAGTGTTACCTGCATGCAGTCCAGCTATAATTTAGGTTTGTTACGTTTGCATGTAGGGCTTTCTGAACATCCGGCCAATTAAGATACGTGAAGACGTAATCTTCGCTGCAAGGATCATATCCGGGAATTTCGCCTTCTTCTTGCTTTTAACACGGCATGCATTATAACTATAGTAAGTTAAAACTAGCACAGCCATATAATTGTGGCTGATCAAAGTCGAAAGGCTGATAAGATGAAAAGAATCTTTAAAAGAATATATTAAATTTTATTATTGATTAACAAATAAACGTTTGAGCTTCATTTATCTGGTGTTAATATTTTAATTTTTGTTAATCACTTAGGTG
>JZKD02S0540775.1:39478-56490 GCA_000966675.3 Picea glauca
GGAAGTAACTCAAGAGCGCCATTGTGGATGAATTCGGAGTTAGCTTTAGGGGAAGACGTTTTGTCTAAGTGGCGCGAACAAGGGGCGTTGTACATCGAATCTGCAGGTTCGATAATTCGGTCCGAAATAGACAGAAAGAGATATGAAATAAAGATAACAGGAAAGCACATACGCAAAGAAAGAAGCACAATACATCCAACTGTTACAACTAGAATCTTATCGTCAAGCTATAGGACCTTTGCATTAAATTCTGATCAAAACTCAGATTACATATAATAGTTGTTGTTTACCACATTTTCCAACCAACCTTGTTTACATAAAAATGATCCCCATATAACGAAAAATCATTCCACCCTTGGCTGCTAGGGTCAAAATACTTCCTCCTGGAATCATGGATCTGTTTTCTTTGAAAGAGAACAATAACTTCAACGGATTCACTAAAAATAGAAAACCTGACTTTGCCAAATCATAATTGTAACCAAAATATTCTTTACAATCATTTGATCATGATCAAAATAGGACCATATGGTAGTGATGAGCCATCATGTGCACTGTTGGACACTCTATCACCCTTTCACATCAAGTCTACTACACAACAGTAAGCTACAACAAAAAATGCAGCGGATTGCGCAAGAAACTAGCAAAATAGGTGTTAAAGATGACATCGTATCTCACTGATAAAAACATAATTTTAGAAACTAAGAGATGATTTTGTAGTTAAGATTATTATAAATACAATCCTCTCTCGGTTTCTTTAAATTCATCTCCAGCTATCTGGAATACATGTCGCAAAAACATGTCTCGGACAGGAAATCATGAAAGCTGAAAAATAGGGCTCAAAGATTCCTTTGAATATCCCAATCTGTGACACATTTTGAAAATATGAGAGAGGTTTTTATTATTTGGTTTGTCCTCGACAAAATAATCTTGGGGATTTTTAAAATTCATCTCTCGTTCGTCATAAATTGATCTTGAAGTTGACCATTAAACCAGTCATTTTCGTAGTGCGACCTGTAACCTATGCGCAGGAAAATCGAATGTGCGACAAGATCCTTTGCATCACAGAATCCACTACGTGAAAACATCCTATTCATGAAAGCATCCACTGCACGACGAAAATCCACTGCGCGACAAAATCTCATGCACAACAGAATCCACTGTGCAACGAAAATCCACTGCGCAACAGAATCCTTTGCACAGTGAAGTGATCTATGCAACACGTAGAAAATTTTGTAGCGCGCAGTTGCACATGAAAATGGAAGAAATAAATAATAAGCTTCATTTTGAAACTGACCCTTGGAGATGTTAGATGTTGCTAGTCATAAAACCAATATGGGTGCTAACATGCATGAATTTGCAAATTGTTGACAAACCTATAACCTTAGCTATGAAAAACATGGTCCTAACAGCTGGCTCCAATGAGGATGTTATCCTCCCTGTGAGGTAGCAAAGAACAGTAGACCAGGTGCCTACCCATTAGGCTTCTTCTAAACTCAACTTTCCAACTGTAACTTGTAACCTACATCTGCTGAAAACCCAAAACTGTATATGCTCCAAACTGAAACCTAAAACTAAGATGAAAATGAAAACTGGAGATTGCTAAAAGAAATGCTCGTAGTACCGAGATTATTCGCACTCCTACCTACCCTAACTGCTGAAAAAGATGTCAATGAAGTGAAATCAAAATGCCAATGAAACCATGCAAGCACTTTGTCCACTTTTTGGTTTCTTTTCACATGCTTTCTCCAAAGTTTGTTTACTGATAAGTCATTCAAAAATTTATCTATAAATTCAAATCTCAAAAAATTAAAAATATTGGGACAGTTTGTCACCTCCACCAAAACTGCAAATGGATCCTCTAAAACATGCACAAAAAAACAACCATGTTTCACTCCTTCCATGACATTCTCATTTTTATGTGATTTAACCTATTGATTGCCACCAAGAGGCTGAAAAATCTATTGAGACTGCTGGAAATAACAATCTTCTGAATCAAAAGACAGTGCTGGCTAAAATGAAACCCTTGGTGGAAAGAAATCCATATCTACATCAACGTTGATTGACCATCATCTTTATTTCCAAGCTGGTTGTTGAGCACAGGCTGTAAATCTGAACTGAAATAACTTTCCATGTAATCAAGAACAAAGTCATTAAAAGTATGACAAGGTTGTTGGTCTTGTTCACTGATAACAATTTTTTCATGTAAAACAATGTCATTGTGAATGCAATCAGACTTCCCTTATTCCTCTGTTATCTCATGATTTACTTCCAACAATTCAAAGGAAGAAAAACATAATGGAAGACAATTTTCATTTGCAAGGCCACTGCTTTCTTCATATTCAATATCATGCCTGTAGGATTTTTGATTTGAAACATTATAAACATTTTGCTTCAACAATTCGAAAGATACAAAAAAAAATGGCAAATTTATTTCATCTAATTCAAAACTTTCTTCATTTTCTTCACTGTTGTCATATGCACATTTTTCAATTTCTTTGGATTTCTGAACACACTCATTTTCAAATTCATCTTCAGCCAATGGCTATAATTTTGAAATGATAAAACCTTCCATATAACAAGCAACAAGGTCATTAAACACGTGAGAATATTGATGCAATTTCTTGTCAATTGTTTCCCATGAATCAGTGTAATTTTGCATCAGCACACATTCCTCTACCTCAGTGATGATCTTTAAATTTTCTTTCAACAATTTAAATGAAGAAAAGCATAAAGGTTAATAATTTCCTTCAGTTGATTCAGTACTTTCTTCATATTCTTCTTTGTAACTGTGATATTTAGGTTGATTTCTCTCATTACACTGTTGAAAATTAACATTTTCTAGATAGAGAACATGTAGCTAGTTTTTCTAGGAAGTCAACATCATAATGATCATCATATTCATCATATAAATACAAATCATAAACATCTACAATGTCATCTAATAAGAAAAATCTTGGGACATCAACCTGCTCTTCAACAAGCTGGTTTGCGAATTCATTTTCTTGACTGTCTATAAATGAATACATGAAACAATCAGTTTCTTTCTCATGATGACAAATATAGGGATGTAAATTAGCTTCATGTTTATGCACAATCTCATTTTCTTCATATTTCAACTTCTCATCCAAAATCTGATTTTGTAGCTCCTTACATGCTTGAATATTATCTTCCACTTCCTGAGAATTATTAAATATATGCTACAGAGACATAGAATTACTCTCCATTAGAAGAAAAGATAATTATAATTGAAAGGTTCTTACATAATGGAGCATGACAGCGACTTCAGGAGGTTGGACTTCTTTAGGCAATTTATAATAAAGACTAGAAAACCTCCTACTGAAATTTGAGATGGTTTCATCCTTCATTCTTCTCATGGAATAAAACTCTGAAAGGAGTAGATCCCGTGACTTTCTCTCTCCCCAAAATCTACAAAAAGCTTCCCTCAGTTCATCCCATGAGATAATCAACTGAGGCTACAAATGTATAAACCATGCTTTGGAATCTCCTTGTAAGTACTAGGAAAAGGCCCTAATAGACACATCATCATGTTCGATCTCAAAAAGTTCTATAAAATGCTCAAAGACCTGAATATCTTTTTCAACTGACTTTCCATCAAGTTGTGCATTGAACCGAGGAAGGTACTTGTAATGTTTCAGAGGAAAGTCATGAAGGATGAAAGGAAGTTTAAGATGACTGCATCTTTCTTGAATCTTGAATGGTGTAGGGTTAAAAACATAAGGTAAAATATCAGCTTTGGTTTCATTTCCCTCACAAGAATGATCATGAACATCATATGGCTCAGAGGAAGGAGCTTGGAGAATATTGCTTATACAAGAAGAAGGAGGTATACATACAGTTTTCCATGGAGTATATACAAGGGTAGATCTCTGGGCTTCATTTGAACACATAAAGTGAAGAAATATTCTTTTGAAAAACTCACGAAAGGACAAGAAGATATTGATAAAACAGAAACGTACTTCTTGAACTAAACTTAAGCTTGAGTACCTTATTTTTCCATATTGCTCTTCCATATCTCTGTCAATAGGTCTCATTCTCCAATGGAGTCTTTGAATCACATTCAAAGATTGATTGGGGTCTCCATGAAAACCTTAGCTATGAATTCTTCTGCTAGTGCAATCACCTTCAAACTGATTTTCTGATGTGTAAAGTCGTGAGAGAAGAAATACAACCAATATGTTCCTAAGTGTCTGCTTCTCTCAGACCTTAGAGTTGAAACAATGTCTTTCTTCCTAGGGAAAGTTTCATTCAATTCTATCCCCAGAAACGACGTCAGAATGTTATCACTTCATAAATCTGTTTGGTTGATAAAAAAACAATGAAGGTAACGTTTTCAACAAAATTTGAGACCCAAAACTAGCCTTTTGGATCTGGAGAGGGTTCTCTCAGAAATGGTGTGGTCTGCACACAGGATATGACTTTGAAAACAATGGCTAGATCTAACACCTATGATATGATGGGCTCTAGTTATATTGTTGCAAGAAAGTAAGACTTGGGCTATGGGGTCCGTCTGAGAAAGAGACGAGACAAATGACTCGGTGACTGAAGTCGAGAGGATAAGGCTAGGCAAGCAACAACCTTTAGTGTAAAATCGTAGTGTGTGGCAAGATAAATTACAGGAAGTAACTCAGGAGCGTTGTTGTGGACGAATTCACATTTATCTTTAGAGGAAAACATTTTGTCTAAGTGACGTGAACAAGGGGCATTGTACAACGAATCCACAGGTCCGATAATTCGTTCCGAAATAGACAGAAAGAGATATGAAATAAATATAACAGGAAATCACATACACAAATAAATAATCACAATACATCTAGTTGTTACAACTAGAATCTTATCATCAAGCTATGGGACCATTGCATTAAATTCTGGTCAAAACTCAGATTACATACAATAGTTGTTGTCTACCACATTTTCCAACCAACCCTATTTACATGAAAATGATCCCCATATATAGAAAAATCATGTCACCGTTGGTTTCTAAGGTCGAAATACTTCCTCCTGGAATCATGGATCTGTTTTCTTTGAAAGAGAACAATAACTTCAATGGATTCACTAAAAATAGAAAACCCGACTTTGCCAAATCATAATCGTAACTGAAATATTCTTTACAATCATTTGATCATGATCAAAATTGGACGATATGGTAGCGATGAGCCATCATGTGCATTGTTGGACACTATGTCACCCTTTCACAACAAGTCTACTACACAACAGTAACCTACAACAAAAAATGAATTGGATTGCGCAGCAAACTGGAAAAATAAGCGTTAAATATGACATCATATCTCACTCATAAAAACCTACTTTTAGAAAATGAGAGTGGTTTTTGTATTTAAGATCGTTATAAATAAAAACCTCTCTTGGTTTATTTAAATTCATCACCAGCTATCTGTAATATGTGTCGCAAAAACATGTCTCGGACAAGAAATCATGAAAGATGAAAAATAGGGCTCAAAGATTCCTTTGAATATCCTGATCCGTGGCATATTTTGAAAATCAGAGAGAGTTTTTTATTATTTGGTTTTTCCTAGACAAAAAACTCTCGAGGATTTTCAAAATTCCTCTCCCATTGGTCAAAAATTGATCTTGAATTTTACCACTAAACCAGTCATTTTCACAGTGCGACCTGTAGCCTGTGCGCAGGAAGATACATTGCGTGACGACATCCTCTACGCCACAAAATCCACTTTGTAAAAACATCCTATGTGCGACAGAATCCACTGCGCGACGAAAATCCACTCTAGGACATAATCCACTGTGCGACAAAAATCCACTGTGCGACGAAATCCATTGTGCAACGGAATCCTTTGCTTGGTGAAGTGCTCTGCGCAACGCATAGAAAATTTTGCAATGCACAGTTGCACATGGAGATGGAACAAATAAATGATAAGGTTCCTTTTGAAACTGACCCTTGGAGGTGTTAGATGCTTCCTATCATAAAAACAATATGGGTGCTAACATGCATGACTTTGCAAATTGTTGACAAACCTATAACCTTAGCTATGAAAAACATGGTTCTAATAGGTTCCACAAGGATACCTTGGCAATCTACTATATAAAATTAGGATTTAATGACTATATATTATCACTACATCAAATTAAAAGAAGGTCTAAGGAAATGACATAAAAAAACATGTTTTACCTCATGCACCATGTTCTAATTGGCATTAGACAATTAGACACAAATTTTCAAGTCTTGACAANTGGGTGCAATGGTTACCCTTGGAAGAATGGCGGTACAACACTTACTATCATAGAGAAACCAAAATGACACCATATGAAATGGTGTATGGACAAAAACCACCTACAATAAATTCCTATATCCTAGGAATATCAAAGGTCCAGGATATTGATAAGTTGATGCAAGGTAGAGAAGCTACCCCTGTGGCTCTGAAGGATAACCTCCACATGGCCAAAAATCATATGAAGCAACAGATTGAGTAGCATCATTCCGAACATCACTCAAATCCCATGGACACCACAAGTAGGAAGCCAAATTTTATGGCCCCTATTAGATTACTAAATGTATTCGTCCAGTTTCCTACAAATTGGCACTTCCGACAGCCTCCAAAATACATCTGGTGTTCCATGTTTCCTCTTTGAATAAAGTGGTGGGTCAAAATTGCAAGGTTTAAATCATCCTTCCTAAATTAGATGAAGAAGGATCCATTTGGATGCAAACAGAATCCACCCTCAATGTGCATGAGAATATCTTGCGTGGATGAACTATCAAATAAGTGTTGATCAAGTGGAAGGACACATCTCCATAGGATGTAACTTGGGAACCAGATACCATTCTGCAATAGTTTTTGCATCTTCACCCTTGAGGACAGGATTCTTTTGAAGGGGTAGGGTATGTTAGGATTCGACTTTAACCCATCTTGGTTGGTCATTATTTAGCATGATAGATTTTCCATGTAATAGAGTCCCACATTAGTTAATAAGGTCTATAAATAAATGTGAACAATTCAATGTAAGAAGACCTTATAGATGTTTCTGCTTCTAGAAATATATTCCTCTAGAATGTTCTTTAGAGGATAGAATTAGTATAAATAAGAGTAGGAGGTATGAGAAAACTTATCTTGAGTATTTATGTAAGAGATCATTGCTCATTTTGGAGGTTTTCCCCTTGAAGAGGAAAGTGAAAATATATTTCTTGGTGATATCAATATTATATTTTTTCTTTGTATTGAATGTTCCTTTTATTATTGGGGTATATTTTCCTTTTGTGTTATTTTTTTTGGTTAATCATATTACACCAACATCCTTCAATACATAGCATTATTTTATGTTCTACTTTTGCAAGTGAAAGGAAAATACCCTAGAATATAATATAATTCTTTGAAATCCAAATCACATAAATGAAGAAAGAGTGTAGTTTCCTAACGACTTCTATAGATCTGTCAATTATCCAATCTAGTAGACAATCAACTAAGGACATATTGTCCAATTTGTTTTTTTTCAAATGTATCTTGTAATACCACATTCAAAACAAATCTTGAAAGGGAACAAGTCACAAATAGGTGATCCATATATTCCTTAATAGTTTTACATCATATGAATCTACCTAAACCAAAGTGGTTTCTCATTTGTCCATTATCCCATGTCAAATTTTGTTTACTAGGGCCAACCACAGAAAACTCTTTCGTTTCAAAGGGAAATCCAATTTACATACTATCTTCCACTACCATACCCTTTCTACATCCAATTCTTCCTCCATTCTAGTCTAATACCCCAACATAGTAGTATACTACCATGTATCCAAATTCTTGGAGCATCTGATCTGTTCCTCATCAGAAAATTGTAAGTTAGTGTGAGTTAAAATATTAACATACTAGATCCATTCATTTTCCAACTCACACTTGAAATTTAATAAATTTGTTGCCACTCATCCTCCATACCATTCATTTCTTACAATTTGATATATTATCTCCCTCAATAAATGAATTCCATGTTCATGGAATGCAACTAACAAAGGTTCTAATAATCTATAATTCCCTTTATAGTCAATCGATGGATCCTCCCCTATCCTAACCTTTCTTCCACTTCCCATTTTGTAGGATGTCCATTTTCTAATTAAAGGTAATTACTTTACTAAGGCTTTCTAGATAACATAATCTCCTTGAGAATGTTTCCTTGCTAGACTAATACATACTGCCATTATTCTACATTTTAAATACCTTTTTTTTTGTAAATTTTCCCCACAATCCCTCATTATAGACCAATCTTCGTATACCTTTTGTTGAAAGGATAAACCGAATGTATGTACATTTTTTAAACCCCATTCTCGTGCTTCCTTTCAAGTCTTCAATATTGATCATTTGACTAGTAGAATTCTATTATGATCCAATGCATTAAAAATGAAAAAAATTCAATGAATACAATCCAGTTTGAGGGGGAAACCTCCTTTTACAATATATCCAATTCAGAGATAATATGAGATGAGATAATATTATCCTAAGACTAGGTATCATTGGTATATATATATGAGACAAAGGGTACAATTATGATGAAAGGGTACACTTAATGTTTCTATTCAACCTACTAATATAACACTACAAATATAAAAATTCAGTATCTAGGGGCTTAGGAAGGGGTTTTATACATAAAATGGAATTTATATAAGGCTTAACATGCTCATCCCCTTAAAACAAGTGTTGTTTTCAAAACTTGCTAACTGCGGGTGTTTCTACATGAAGAATTCATCTTCCCATGTCACCTTTTCCATTGGTAGGTTATTCCATTTGAAGAGGTACTCAATAATTGTTTGATTCCATTGTCACGCAGTCCTTGTTTCAAGGATTTTTTTGTTTTTTTTTCTATTATGATTTTCCCTTCTTCATTAATCTCTAGAAAAATGTTTCAGACTGGGATCATGTCATTGAGTACCTTATTTAAGAAATACACATGGAAGATTGGATGTACATGTGAAGATGGAGGCAACTCTAATTGGTAAGACATACTTCCAATCCTTTGCAAGACCTTGTAGGGGCCATAATATTTTGGTGATAATTTATTTTCCTTATTTTTCTACTTGAGGGACATTTTTTTATATGGTTGTAGCCACAAAAATACCCAATCACCCACTTCAAATTGCCTTTCACTGTGATTTTGATATTATTGTTGTTTCATCCTATTTTGTTCCATCACCAGGTTGTCCTTCAATAGTTTGAGAATCTCTTATTTGTGACCTATGTGGTCCTCCAATGCATGAACCTTTGTAGTCCCTTTCAAGGTATATGTGATGGATGGAGGATGATATCCATAAAGTTCTATAAATGGGGAATTTTTTTATAAAGTATGGAACTTGGATGTTATACCACCATTATTCCAAGGGAAACCACTTGATCCATTGTGTTTTTTTATCATATTCAATGAAACAAATATATCATTCTATAAATTTATTCAAAATCTTAGTTTACCCATCAAACTGAGGATGGTAAAATGAGTTATGATCCAATTGAGTACCCAAAAAAGAAAATAATTCAGTGAAAATTTTTCTAGTGAAAATAAGATCTCTATTAGTTACAATAGTCTTGGGGAATCATATATCTTTTGAAATATTTACATGAATAATATGTCTATTTTACTTGCTTTAAAAGGATGAGAGAGATAGAGAGAAAAAATGGGCATTCTTGTTCAGTCGATCTGCTACTACCATGATGATAGTATTTCATTTATATTTGGGAAAACCTATAATAAATCCATTGAAAATTCATCCCATGTTTGACTTGGTATAACTAATAGTTGTAGGAGACCTACATTCTTTATTGTCTCTCCCTTATTTTGTCAGAATACCACATTCAGACAAAATTTTGAACATGATTTTTCAGAACTTCCCAGAAAAAAACCTTCTTGATCCTATGGTAAGTTTTCAAGAACAATGAATGTCCTCCTATAATATAAGTGTGCAATTCTAGAAGGACCTTTTGTTTGAGTTGGGAATTATTACATAAATATAGGAAATCATGATACCATAGAGGATCATTCTTCCATACAAATTTATCTAATGCACTATGGTACTCTTGTAGTTGTTTAATGATATTACATACCTATTGATCTTAATTCCATTTTATCCTTGCTTATTCCACCTAATCAAATTGTAGAATAGAAATAGCACATAGTGAACCCTCTATTTCATCCTCTTTCCTTGAAAGTGCATCTTCCACAATATTATATTTTCCTTTATTGTAGATAATTTCAAAGTCATAACCTAGCATCTTTGTAACCCATTTTTTTTTCATTTGAAGATAATCATTGCTGGAAAAGAAGTACTTCAAACTAGTCATTATATGTTTTTACTTTGAACTGTTTTCCTATTAGGTATGGACACCATTTCTTGACTACATGTAGTATGGCCAACATTTCCTTTTCATAAATTGGTTTGAGTAAAAATTTTCCTCTAAGTTGGATACTTTAAAAGGAAAGAGGCCTTCCTTCTTGTATTAAAATTGCACCAATGTGATGGCCATAGGCATCACACTCCACAATAAATGTTTTTGTGAAGTCAAGTGTGGCTAGGAAAGGAGTTGTACAAATATCCTCCTTAATATTTTCAAACTATTTGGTTTCTTATTGAGTCCAAGAAAATTCTTCCTTCTTTAATAATGTTGTTACAAGTTGGACCACTATTTTACCATAGTTCTTGATAAACGTTCGGTAATAGCATGTCAATCCTAAGAATCCTCTAATTTTCTTCAAGTTTTTGGGAATTGGTCATTCCCTCATAGATTTAATTTTCATAGGGTCCATTTTTACACCTTCATGAGATACAATATGATCCAAATATTCCACTTATTGAACCCCAAATGCACACTTGGAAGGATTTGCAAAAATTTATTTCACTTCCAAAATTTTTAATACTCTGTCAACATGTTGTTCATTCTCTTCCCATGATTTGTTTTAGATTAGTATGCCATAAAAAAATACTAACACAAAATTTCTAAGAAAGGTTTAAAAAAAATAATTCATCAAGCTTTGAAACGTTGAAGGTGCATTAGTAGGTCCAAATGGTAGAACCAAAAACTCATAATGAACTTCATGTGTTCTAAAGGATATTTTGGGAATGTGTTCCTGCCTCATCTTGATTTGATGATATCACAAACAAATATCCAAATTAGTAAAGAATTTTTCTCCATGCAATTCATTTAATAATTAATCAATGACAAGAATAGGAAACTTTTCTTTGATGGTCATTTTTTCGAGCTGTCTATAATCTAGACACATGCACCATCAACCATCTGTATTTGTAACCATCACTATTGGTGAAGAGAAATACCTTTGTCTAGGTTGAATCACGCTAACCTCTTACATTTCTTGGATCATATGCTAAATCTCAGTCTTCTGTGCATATGGATATTTCTAAGGCCTAAAGTTAGGTGGTACACTTCTGGGTTCCAAATGAATAACATGGTCATGATCTCGAGCTTGTGGAATACCATTATGAATCTCTCCAAATATCTTGGAATGCTTTTTTATAACCATTTGGAGATCCATTGGAGAAGAGGATATAGATGTTTGAACATACAGTGATCACAATTGAGAAATTACACCGCAATGTCCATTTTTGAGTAATCTTGTCATGCTACTAAAACTTATCACTTTAGAGGATTTCCCTTGAATACATCTAATCTCAATTTCCTTTCATTTTGAGGAAAATATTATGAAAATATCTCTAAAATTAAGGGTCATTGTTGCCAATGATTGTAACCATTGGACACCTAATTCAACATAAAAAATACCCATTTGGATGAAAATCATGGGAATATCCAATAAATAATCCATCATATTGAACTTGATACTATGACACTTCCTAGAAAAAGTTAACGTACCTCCATATACAATCATTTCTTGAAACTACGGTGTTGGAAATACAAAGTAATTGAGATATTTTGTTAATTTGTAATCGATGAAGTTATGGGTACTACCAAACTAATCAACAATGTCACCCTTTTATTTTTTATTTATCCTTGTATCTTGGGGGTTTATGGAGTACTAATGTTGGCCAATGCATGACAATATATCATTGGAGTGGTCTCTTTTATATCTATATCTTACAATGGTTCTAATTGTCGATCTTCTTCCTCTTCACAGTCTATATAGAATAATTTATTCTCACACATTTATGCCCCTTATTGTACTTTCTGTCACAACTGAAACATATTACCTCTTCTTGTATTTCATCCATTTTTTAAGGTCTCATCCTTGTTCATTGAGTGGGGTTAGGAGAGGGAACATGGTTCTCTCTATATTTGTTAGTGGCCACCCTTCTGGTAGCCATATTTTTTTCCCACTTTTCTTGTCATATTGAAAGCTTTTTCTGGGGATTTATGTTTGAAGAGATGTAGCTCATGTTGAATGTTACTCTTTAAATTTACCATAAATATATCTATCAAATTATCATCAGGAATGTTCTTTACCCTGATACTGAACTTTTGGAATTGTTGAATGTGTTTTGTAATTGTTCCTTTTTTCCAAAAAATTATTAATTGACTAAAGAATGTGTTGGTATTAACATCACCATAATGAGATATCAATTCATACATAAAAATGAACCAAGAGATAATAGAATTATTTTTTCTTTCATAGATCCATTGATACCAAATAAATTGATCATTTTCTAAATACAAGGATGTAAGGGTTACCTTTTGTAAGCATGTTACTTGCTGTATATCAAGGTATTTATCCATCTAGAATATCCATGTTATATGATATTTACCATCAAACATCCTCATATTTATTTTTGGAATGAAGGAGTTCCTTGGTCCTGACTTGTAGCTTCTATGATGTGGATCCTGAAGTGATGAATACTTTTAAAATTTAGTATTGATGCTCCCCAATTGTGATAAAGTAATCCCCATATGTGTCTGAGTCTCAACACCATTGTTCTCCTTATTTTTAGGATTTCCTTCAATCTCCATATCCCTTTTAGGGATCCCTTGTAAGAACATGGCTTCCATGGAATTCATGGATTTTTGAATTTCATTCATTTTGTTTTTTGTTTGATACATATTTTCATCCATATTATTTTCCATGTGTTCATTATTTTCATTCATCTTATTTTCCATATTATTAGTCACGAGCCTTGTCTTTCATGGATGATTTGTTCCAAAATTATAGAAAACCAAAAACTGAATTTTTTTTCACCTATACTATGAAATGTCTCCTAAGTCTCCACAAGTTTTTGTTGTCTGAAAATTCCCAGAAAAATAGTTATTGTGAAAATTACAAGATGCACATTTACAAATGAATTCAGGATGAGTCACAAACCATATATTCAATAGCATATATTTCTAAAATTATAAGTAACCAGAGCCTAAAAACTTTACCACGTGTACCATGATATTTCACCCCCATCTCCTCCAAATTTCATAGTCTAAAACATCCTAGAAAAAAAAGTTATAACAAAAATCCTAATGTGTGTCAGTTGGAGGAGAAAAACCCTAGGATCGTAAGCTCTAATACCAAATGGTGTGATCCAACACCTTAAAAATGACAAAAATTCAATGAGTATAGTCCAGTTTGAGGGAGAACCCTCATTTTACAATATATCCAATACAAAATATAATATGAGATGATATAAGATGATCCGAAGACTAGGTCTCCTTGGTATATATATCAGAGTCAAAGGGTACAATTATAATGAAAGGGTACAATTAAGAGTTGTGTCTGACCTACTAATATAACAATATATATATAATAAATCAATATATATAGAGGATTAATAAGAGGAATGGTTAAGAACATGTGTTTCCTCCTAAGAGGTCACAAGTTCAAATCCAGAGGGGGGTAGGGTATGTTGTTGGGCGGAAGAGGTCTCATACACCAAATTATTATTATTATTATTATTATATATAACGTGGGATTTCTCTAAGGCTTTACAAATTCTCTCCTTTCCCCTTTCTCCCATCAACAAATCTCACGCCACAAGACAACCATCTATTGTACCACACTGAAATTATAACTTCAATTTTTGTATACAACCAAAACCAATAATCATACATATTCCTTTGGTTTTAAAATAAAACCAAGATATTTAACACCATGATAAAGTTCACAAAAGTTCATAGGAAACATAATTTTCACTTTTGGCTTTACTTCATATACTATTTCATTGAGAAATAAAGATGATTTATTCATCTTTATCTGGATCCTTGTATATTTTCAATAGATTTCCAATAACTCTTTAATTGTTTCCTTATTATGCCATGACCAAATATCATGAGATCTTCAACAAATAGAAATGAGAAATATAAACCGATTTTGCAATTGTAATCCATTTTAACTCTTCTTTTCTTCATTGGAAACTCCTCAACCCTTACCACTCCTTATAAGTTACCATGGGAAACTCGTCAACCCTTACCATGTAGCTCTAGCATTCTTTTGCATTTCCATGCTCTTCGCATTTTACATTACTAGTGATTGGCCAAAACACATGTATATTACCACACTTGCCAACATCGACAAACGTACATCATTTTAGATTTTTTTTATTATTTTTGTCTTTTATGCATGAAATATAGAGAAAAATTTGGTGATTTTTTAGTATTTTGTTCCTTATGCATGAAATATAGAGAAAAGTTCGATGATTTTTTTATTATTATTAAGGTTTGGTATTTTTTTTTTTATTATTTTGTCTATTATGCATATGCATGAAATATAAAGTAAAGAAAAGCTCGGTGATTTATTATTATTATTTTGTCTGTTATGCATGAAATATAGAGAAAACTTTGATAGTGAATAACGTAAATATAATTATAAATACAAATATGTGTATGTGTGGGGAATCGATCAATGGAATATAATTAACATGTGATAGGTAAGCTGCATTTCAGACGTGGGCCAAGTAATAGAGGGTCTACTCGTTTTGCATTTTACAAATCAATCAATAGGACGTTAAGTTAAGTAAATTTGACTTAAATGACCAAGATTTCTCTGATTTAGAAAGGTCGTGCTTATTATATGGATTATTTAAAACTATTTGTTATGAGAATTCAGAAAAACAAAAAATTATAGAGGGTGTAGTTTTTAGTTATTTTAATATATATATTAAATATCTTTAAAATAGCAATATAACTTACTCTCGAAATTCTGAATCATACAATTTCCTCAATTTTTGCTCAAACTTCAACTTAAAACTGGAACCAAAAACGAGTAGTTTTAAATAATGTTTATGCCCCCAGTGCATGAAATATCATCAACTTCCTCTACTCAAGGTCGCCCTCCCCTAACTTGGTGGAAGCACTTCCAAAAGCCGCTGCAAAGCGACATGACCTTTTATTATGCTATCGCAGATAGCGTGTGCTTGCTTCTGTATTCGTTTCCCTCGAACTATGGTCTGAACTTCAATACACATATGTCATATTTATGGCTGTTAAGCCCATTGCATGTATTACCCTACCGAGATGCACTAGTATAATTGTTCTAAGTTTTAGTCTTTTTATAGCAATATTTTCTGTTTAATTTTATTTAAAATTTAATGAGAATTTGTTGTATCTGGTGGTTAATTTTCTATAATCCAACTGCCTTAGAGTTTTTGAATATACTGAATTCATTTGTAGATTCAAAAACACAATTTAAATAAGAGAAAAGTGTTAAGTCATGCAGCTTTGTGTCACAAGAAAAGAACCAAAACTTAGAATAATTGAGAATTGTATATTTTTATAACCACAAATACATTTTTTTTTTTAAATAAAAAGTATTGTATTACCTTGCGTTAGCAAAAATCACACTTGTCTAAGTATACACGACAACATGCCACTTGTTCTACCACAGTAGTGGAAACCATAACACGTGGACACTTTTGTTCATAAACCTTAAAGAGACATAAGTAAAAAACATGAGGACTTCCCACCTGTTCTGCCACAAGCGTGGAAACCAGAAAAAGGCGGTGGACTGAGGGCCCCGACCAACTAGTGAAACAGAACCAAAGTTTGTGATGCACAAAAAAATTAACACTAAGACCAGAGAAAAAACTTGTAAGAGCACTAGACATGAGGAAAACCTGGGCGTCCATCCTGGCGAAGTCGGAAGACGAAAGGTTGGAAGCAAGTCAGGCATCGACTTTTCATAGGCTCGCTTGGTAGGGAGTTGTACAGTATGTCCAAGCGATTGCTAAGGGTGCATTGGTTGTGCAGCTTCTCTGCCAAATCCTTACGCATCTCGAAGATCAAGAACAGGTGGTCTTTCGTGAGCCTACAAGAGCTAGGAGTTGGGTGAGCATGCTCTTCAACGTCGTCTTATTTCTAGCATTCATCCCAGTTTGTTCCAGGGTCCTCTTCCATGGTAGCAACGACCAAATCCTTAGCATTGGTAGAATCCGTAGCATGTTCCTCTTCCATAGTAGTAGCATAATTCTTTCCAAAGTGCTCCTCCTACAGAGGGATTTCCTCTTCCATGATGTAGCATGTCTCGGCTGGCTCCTGAAAAATCAAAGGGGTGGTGGTGCAAGTGGTCGGTCATTTTTCCAAGGTGGTCCTTAGCAAAAATGGTAGAATTTCCTCCAAGTTGTGCGGAACTTCCTCTTCCACCGGACAACCTCCGTGGATATCCTCTATGTTTGATGGACGGGGCTTCGGTTGAGCCGCCTCATGCCAATTATGATCAAATGAGGATGAGAGGTCTGAACTGCCACTTGGGATGAGAGAGAGAGAGGTTTGTCCTGGGCATTTGTTCCTGCCAAACCGACTGTAATAGGTTGTCCCTCGTTGAGACTTACCTTTCTTGCGAGGCATGGCCAAACAGAGCGTAGTGAGAATGGAATCAACAATGGTGTGAGTAGGAGATGGAGGATGGAAAGACAAGGTGCAGAGAAAAGCAAGCATAATTAGACAGTGAACTGCAACCAAATGCCAAAATATAAGAGCCTCGCAGAACGATAACGGTAGGAGGGTGGAGGAGTTAATGGATATGGTAGCCATAAGTGCTGGAGTAATGGTCATTAGTTGTATCATACTAGTGCTGAGGAGCCAAACCTGAGTCTCCATTATGAC
>JZKD02S0540775.1:63015-77581 GCA_000966675.3 Picea glauca
AATTTATTTTATTTTATTTTATTTTAGAATGTATTAAATGCTAATTGAATTGAAGGAAAATCTCTTTCAACTTTATATATATCTTTTGAAATTCACATGCCTCTACACCTTATTGTACTCGATGTATTGTAGTTAAAATATAACAAACTTATATATCATCTTCTCAAATAAACCCATGAATAAGAAAATTTTCTCAAATATTATTCTATTGGTTATAGCTCTCAAACTTATAAAAAAAAACTGAATAAAACTAAACAAATTTATATCTACGAGTCATGCAAATAAGTATGTGTTTTCCTTTCCTAGTTATAGTTATCAAACTTATGCAAAAAACTGAATAAAAGTAAACAAATTTATATCTACGATTCATGCAAATAAGTATGTGTTTTCTCTTCCTACTATACCATCTAGGTTCCTCAATCCATCTGTATTAGTCCTTGCCCTTTGGGCTAGGGACTATTAGTAATCGGTTTTCCTTTTTTGAGATAGTTTCACACGTAAACCAAAGTGTATAACGAAATTTTTACATTTAAATGGCATTGAACAAGTTTCCTCAAGTTATAAAATAATTACACCATTTTCTTTTAACCAATCCAACGATTTGAGGTCTCAGTTGGCCTCATATCGAGGCAATTCTACTTGAAACTTATGAAAAGGATAACATATTTTCTCGTCATTAATATGGGCCTCATATCGAGGCAAGGCTGCTTGAAACTTAGGAAAAGGATAACATATTTTCTCAACATTAAGATGGGGTAGATTAATGCTAGACTTGATTCTAGCATTAATTCACTAACATTATTTTTTTGTATGCACTAATCCCATGTTTATGTGATAACCATTATATATCCATTTGTTATGTGTCTCCACAACTCCCATGCAAGATTCATGTCAATCTAGGGAGGCCAAAACCCATGCAAGATTTGTGACCAACATCGGTTCTATAACTGGTGAATGGAATGACCAATTCCATATTGATAGCAATGGACAAATTCCAGAGTGATAACTTTTTCTTCCCACTCTAGGATAGTTTGTTCCTCCCACTGTAGTTCTATAACAGATGAATGGACTAGTTCCAGATTAATAACTTGTTTGAGTGCTTGTTCATGCATCCCTTCTTGTTACCTATCAAGGAAGAAACTTCCCCACCAACGCTTCCTCTAGCTTATGTAGTTACAGGGTATGTGGTTCCATAATATTTGTTAATCTATAGTTCCATCATCTTATTTAATCTACAGTTCCATCATCTTCGTTAATATGCAAAAAAAATTAAGGTTCAATTATAACTATATATTGAAAGAATCATCTTAAGGATTTTGTATTTACTTATTACCATGTGTTAAAATGCCTAAAATATATATTCATACCATAGTAACATTCATTGTAGGAGTTTTTTCATGCCTAGCGATGCCAAAATTCTGATTATTTCTCTATTTAGATTGTTTCAAGTCAATTTATAGGTAGTACCATTCATTGTACGAGGTTTTTCATGCCTATCGATGCCAAAATTCTGAGTGTTTTTCTACTGATTTTGTTTCAATTCAGTTTTGCGTCTATAAGATGCCCTTTCCTAAAACCCAGGAGAAATAGATGGTGAGGCATGCCTAGCCCTTCTGGGAGGCCTTTGTTGGGTATGTGTTATATTCATTGCATGTGTGTGTGTGGGCAAGTCATATTTGACAAATGCATCTGACGATCCCTATTTTAGTGGGTTTTGTCTGCTATTTTAACCGATTTTTCTATTTTTAGCAGTTTTCTAAATTAATCCCGGATTAAGGGATTAGGGTTTTGGTATCTATGGAATACCTAAAAACATTGTATATATATTGTATGGTGAATGGTGAAATTAATACAATGAAGCATTGAAAGGTTTTCTCCTAGTTAAGGGTTTCTGGTATAAATCTTTGTGTACTATGTGTATCAGCCATTGATTAATTTTTGTTTTTATTAAGAATATATATGCATTTCCTTACTTCATAGGTTTAAAACTTACATGTGGTATCAGAGCTTGTTTTTGGCTTCGGAGGGATGCCTTTGTTGTTGAGGGTTTGGCCTGGTCTTGCTAGATCGAGTTTATCTTGGGTCTGTGATAAACCTAGGTTTAGTGGGAGATTTTGAAGTGGTGATTCGAGTGTAGAAAGAGGAATGGTGAGCTCTTATAGAATCGAGATAGAGAAGTTCAACAGTAAAAACTTTGAGCTATGGAAGCTCAAGATGGAGGACCTTCTTGTAGACAAAGAAAAATGGATCATTGTGGATCCCGGTACACAGCCTATTGGTACGCAACCTACTGGCACACAGTCAACTGGTACACATCCTAATAGTAGAAAAACTAGTAGTAAAACACCTACTGGTATGTCAAAGGAAGATTGGGAGAAGTTGGATAGAAGAGCAAGGAGTACTATTCGAATTTGCCTGGAAGATTCGGTGTTGTTGAATGTCTCAAGAGAATCTATAGGCAAGGAACTATGGGATAAGTTGGGGAATTTGTATTAATCAAAGTCCCTGGTAAAAAAGTTGTTTCTTCGAAATAAGTTGTATCATCTTAGGATGGAAGATGGAGATTCCATGATAGAACATCTACATGCCTTTAATACTCTGGTAAGTCAACTTGTCTATGTTAATATTACGATTGCAGAAGAAGATAAGTGTATTACATTGTTATGTTATTTTCCAGAATCTTGGGATAATTTGGTTGTAGCAATTGATAGTACCACTTAATCTACATTGAAGTATGAGGATGTAGTTGCATCCTTGTTATATAAAGAGATGAGGTTTAAAATCATGGATGGTCATAGCACATATGCTTTATTTGTAAGAGTTCGTACCCAAGATAGGAATCCTATTAAGTCTTGGGGGGCGAGATCTAAATCTACTTGTAGATCTAAGTCTCTAGGAAAATCTTTGAGGAAATGTTGGAAGTGTGGTAAAACAGGGCATTATAAGAAATATTGAAAGTCTAAGAAGGTTTATAAACCAAAGTGATCTGATAGTACCTCTTCCATAGAGGCGAAAACCTCCATTGAAGAAGGAGGTGATGTTTACCTAGCATCTATAGGTACACATACAGACCATGATGTATGGTTTATTGAATTAGGCGTGTCATACCATATGACTCTTCAAAGGGAGTGGTTCTTTGAATATGAAAAATACAATGATGGTTATTTGTTCCTAGGAGATGACTCGACAGCCAAAATCATGGGATGTGGAAGGGTTAAGTTGCTGCTAAAAGATGGAAGGATTAGAACTCTCCTTGCGGATCTGCACATTCCAAACCTAGCCAGCAGCCTAATATATGTAAGCAAGTTGGATGATCTAGGAGTGGATATTGTATTTGGAAAGGACACTTGCAAGATGGTACGAGGAACAATGGTGTTGATGAGGGTATTTCGGTGTGGAACTCTGTACAAGTTGTTGGGAAACACTTATACTAATGGGTGTAACAGTTATGTTTTCCCCGAGAAGATAAATAAAGAAGACAAGACCAATATTGTCCTTGGAAACAAGACCATGTTGTGGCATCAAAGACTAGGACATATTGGAGAAAAGGACCTTTGAACACTACATGGTAAAGGTATGGTTGAAGTTATGTCTAATTGCACTTTGGATTTTGACTTTTGTGTGCATTTCATTTATGGTAAACATAATCGAGTAAGATTCCCATATGGTGCTACAAGAGCAAAGGGGATCTTAGAGTTGATACACAGTGATGTGTTTGGACCTATGCATGTTCCATCACTAGGTAATTATGTGTATTATGTTTCGTTCATAGATGATTTCTCAAGGAACACATGGATTTATTTTCTTAGAAATAAATCTGAGGTATTTGATAGATTTAAAGAGTTTCAGGCTTAGGTAGAAAATCAGACAAAGAAGAAAATAAAGGTATTGAGAACGAATAATTGTGGAGAATTACGCGGAAATGAATTCGAAGAATTATGTAATAAGTGTGGTATAGCAAGACAAAAGACTACTCCATACACACCTCAACAGAATGGATTTACAAAAAGGATGAACATGAAACTGATGGAAAAACCAAGGAGCATGCTCAACGGTGTTGAGTTAGGACAAGAATTTTGGGCAGAGGTAGTGGGTAGAGCATTTTACCTATTCAATCCATCACCCTCATCATCATTAGATGATAAAACTCCACACAAGGTATGGACTAGAAATAAACCCTCTCTTGAAAAAATTAGAGTGTTTGGTTGTGATGATTATGTACATGTTCTAAAGAAAAATAAGAGTAAGATGGATAATAAAGATGAAAGTGTATCTTTATTGGCTATAAAGATGGTGTTAAAGGTTATAAGATTTAGAACCCATACACTAAGAAGATTGTTTACAATTGGGATGTTGTTTTTAGAGAGGTAAAAGATGTTTCCAAAAAGGAATTCCTACCAAGGAAAGAAGAACCTGAGAAAATAGAGCTTGAGTTGGATGATGAAAAATCTAAATCATCTGAATAAGATGAAGCAGAAGAAGAAGAGGACGAAACTCATACCCCAATATTGAGGATATCACTGAGAGAAAGAAGGCAACCGGAAAGGTATAGTCCACCTAATTTTCATTCCATTTTTGCTTTATCTATTACTGTTGATGATCCCAAAATTGTCAAGGAAGCAGTGAATTCATAGGATAGTAAACTATGGAAGAAGCCCATGGTTGAAGAAATTGATGCCTTCAATAAGAATGAGGTATGGGATATAGTTGATTTGCCAGTTGGAAGAAAATTTGTGGGTAGAAAATGGTTGTTTAAGAAGAATTTCAATGCAGAAAGTAAAGTACAGAAATGCAAAGATCGGTTAGTAGAAAAAGGTTATTCCCAAGTAGAGGGAATTGACTTTGGTGATATTTTTTCGCATGTTGCCAAGTTAACATCTATTAGATTTATTTTATCTATTGTTGCTACTTTTGATATTGAAGTGGAACAGATGGATGTAAAGACAACATTCCTACATGGAGATCTGGAAGAAGAAATCTACATGAAGAAGCCATAAGGCTTTGTAGTGAAGGGAAAGAAAGAGTTGGTCTGTAAGCTAAATAAGTCACTATATGGTCTGAAGCAATCACCTAGGATGTGGTACCAAAAGTTTGACACATACATCCTTGAATTGGGATTTGTGAGAAGCAGAGTTGATCACTGTGTATATTCCAAGTAGGTTGGTAATCACTTCATTTATGTAGTGTTGTATGTTGATGACATGTTGTTGGTAAGAAATAATATGGATGTTATGAAATCACAACTATCCTCCAAATTTGACATGAAGGATCTCGGTGTTGCTAACTTGATTCTGGGAATGAAGATTAAAAGAGATCGTGCAAATAGGAAACTTTGGTTGAATCAGAGAAGATATGTTGAGAAGATATTGCAGAGGTTTAATATGCATGGAAGTAAACCAGTCAAGTTTCCTATTCCTATAGGTGTAAATTTATTTGTAGATCAGTGTCCCAAGACACATGAAGAAGAAGAGGACATGTCCCATGTTTTGTATGCCAGTGTAGTTGGCAATTTGATGTATGCAATGGTCTGTACTAGACCAGATCTTACACATGTAGGGGGAGTTTTGAGTAGGTATATGTCAAAATCAGGGAAGGAGCATTGGGCAACAATAAAGAGGGTATTTAGGTATTTGTGTGGCACTACCAACTATGGATTGTGCTACCAAGGAAGACCAGGTTTGGACAGAGTGGTGGACATACATGTCTTTGTTGATGTAGACTGGGCTGGAGATCTAGATCGTAGAATATATACAAGTGGATATGTGTTCAACCTATTTGGAGGAGCAATCAGTTGGATGAGAAAAATACAGGCTGTAGTGGAACTCTCTGTTGTTCTTGAGTCTGTACTTAAGGCTCGAAAGTACAGTTTCAAGGCATTTGAAAGTGGTTAAAAGATGGAGAAGGGAGAAACGTCAATCTTCAGAGAAGGAAACTAAGGGAGATTTCTTCGTTGGCGTTGTCTGGCTTTGAACTGTTCCTGGATAGTTATGTCTCGTTCAATGGCTGCCCATTATTGTTCAAGTTCGGCCCGGTTAGTTTTCATTTTAAGGATGGTATCGTAGAGGTTTAAGGCGATGTGTGTTTGGTTTAATAGTTCGTGTTCGACGTTAGGTTGAGTTGGTACAGGAACTATCATGGGGGAATATCATAGGTAGGCAGAACTTTGAGAAAGGTTAAGTGATGTCTCAGTTTAGTCTTATAAAAGAGAACTTACAGTTGCAGAATTGAAATATGGATGCAAATATAAGGCTCATCCCCGTAACTGTATTATATTTTAATAAAAGGTGTGAAATGGGAGAAAAACATTGAGCCGTTTACAGTGTAAGGTTCCTACTAGGGGAAAATCTCACGACATAAACGGGAGAAGAAAATATGTAAGAAAATAATCAATGTAACAAAGAATATATGTAGAATTCTGACACTGCAGATTGGTCTTACACCGTTGATAGCTGGTGCAGAGGAAAGACAATAAACAATTACAAAAAACCCAAATTCATTCGTTATAGTAGTGGTCGTACTAAAGTATAACGAAGCACATCAATTATGAATATGAATTGAAATGGAAAAATGAGAAACAATAAAGCAAACTTGTAATACAGTAGTGACGGAATTGAGAATCTCCAGATTTGCTTGTATTAAATCTCAATGTAAAAAACTCTCTTACAAAACCTCAAAAGGATCTAGCCTTGTTTATTTCTTTCTGGGATATATTTATACAATTTTTACAAAGCAGGTAGAATCTCAATAGTCGCAAAATTTCGGTTATGACTGAGAAGAGAGAAATCGCTCCATTTCGCCTACTCCGTCTTCACTTGGTGCCAAGTGTTTATCGTCGCATAGACTCAGTGTAGGCGATACATCTTTCCACTAGCTGGGATATGAGCCGTGATGGTTCTGCTTGACAGTTGGCCACGACGAAGTAACATTCTCGGGCTAACTGCTGCAACTTGTCTTCCATTTGTGAGTCGATGATGTCGAGGGAACTTAGTTGTGCACTGGGTTTTATCATGTACTTATCAACTCCGACTATGTCCACCATATTCATCTCAGAGATATAAGCTGAATCTCTTTCTTCCTTATCTTTCAGATCAAGTGAGATCTGTTCCACATTCATTTGCATCAATGCTTCGACATTGCCTCTGCTTTCAATGCCCATCAACTCACCGTCTATAGAATTAAAAGATTATTCGAGGGAATTGGTTAACTTTTGGGCTTGCTCCTTGCCCAAGGCGATGTTGTGCTCCCCATCCTTCAACAGAATATTCCCTCGGGTTTGCTCCGAAATGGTGAACCTGGGAGTACCCGCTGAAACCCGGTTGTTCGTGGCTATTACCACCTCCTGGAAGGCGACCCGAGCCGCTCCTGCATCCCTTTCTCTGGCCAATAGGTTCTCGGAAACCTGATTTATCAACAGACAATTTTCCTGGATCGCTCCCACCTTGGCGAGAAAATTTTGCTGTGCCGAAGAGATTCTGCTCCGAATCTCAATAGCTTGGGATTTAAATATCCCGATGTCTATCATTTTTCTCTCGGAGGGAGTTCTTCTACTCTTATGGGCCTCAGTTCTTCATTGAATATCCATCCCTCGTCGACATTTCCTTGTGTCGACTACAAGGGTGTGACCGAGGTGATGGGTTCTCCAATTTGTTTTGCTGATTTTCCTGGAGTATCAACAGGACTCTGCTTCTTTGGCAGTTCTGGAGTCTTTATCTCGGTCTCCGGATTCTGTTTCCTTGGCGGGTCTGGAGTCTTTACCTCTGCTTTGGGATTCCTCATCCTGGTGTTTTCCAGGGTCAGGCATTGTGTCTTCAGACCCTTCAGCATCCCTATATTTCATCTCGGAAACACCCGGACTCCCACCTCGCAACACAGCGGGGAGACAACTTCATCTATGTTCCTGGAATCTCAATACAACGGTTGTGTCTTTGGGTGCTAAGGATTGGATCTGGGCTAGAACTTCTTCATAAGACCTCGCCCCTCGGAAAACGTCGTTTGAGGGTGAATACTCATGCTCAAATATCTTGAGCCCACAATTAGCTAAATGGTTGCTCACAACCCTCTGTGGATCATGTTTCTTATATTCGATGGAGACCAAATTTAGGTCTTCCAGGGCTGCAGCCTTGGCTTTTGCATACCCAAAATATAATAAAGAATAAGAATTCAACTGAATGGGAAAAGACAGCCATACCTTCTTTGAGTACCCTTTGAGTTCTTTACTCACCCCGCCAATTACCGTCTGTCTGGAGACCTCGCCACAAGCCAGGTTGTCAGGAATCAACAATGGCAGCGCATGCGGGGGAATAGAGGCCCTGAAAACTCTGAGGTATGAAAACTATGCCTCCACGTACCAGTCCGTTATGCTGCTCAGATTTGTCGTAATGCTATCCAAGATATGAGGTGGTGGGTGACCAAAAATGGTGATATGCAGGGGCACCATCACCCAGTTAAAAATTTGATATGTAAACTTTTCTTCTTTGTTTTCCCATAGCTTTTCATGGTATACATGTATGGGTTTGTCTTCGACCGGAGTCTAGCCCCAGCTCATTAATGGAAATGGTGTCATAGAACAGATTGCGTCCATAATATACGTGGACATGAAGAGCGATGATGCCTTCCCACTCTCTTTCTGCTCCCGATACTCTGTGACTCGATTGGCCAAGCTATCCGAAAGCATCCTCGCCTAGTTAAAAGAGAAAACTTCTACGACCCGAAACATCAGAGGCACCCACGCAAGGTAAAAATGCGATGTGTCCTCTCTCCCATATAACCGCCATGTCATCATGGCCACATATTTATACTGCAATTCCAACGAAGCGATTGAATAAACACCTTGGTCATTATCTCTAAATTTTTCTGTGCGCGAAACCCAATCCTTTATCAAACCGGACATGGTTTTATCATACTGAGTGCACTCCTTCTCCTTGAATTCCTCCAGGAACTCAGTGCCATATGTGTATTCGGACGTCGCAGGTAGCTTGTACATGGTTTGCAGATGCTCAGGCCTAAAAGTCCCTATAGTAACTCCCTGCTCATTCATGATAGTCCTGGTCGGTACGTCTACATGATCCAACGCCCATCATACCATGTCATAATAAGGAAGCAATCATGGTCGGGCGGCTACTCTGTGCATTTCTAACTGGATGACTATTTTGTATTTGGTGTTTAGATCATCTTTTTCGTTGTCGTCGGAGTCGTCTGAATAATCCACCAATTCTGATTGCAAAATGTCTGAAACAAATGACCAGTTGGGGATAGAGTCGACACTTCAGGGCGAAGTGTCAGAGACATTGTCCGAGCCTTGTCTCACGACCTCAACATTCACCTTTGCTACTTTCGGCGGAGCCATAGCTGAAGCTTGTGTTTTATCTCTTCTGCGATAGAACTGCGTATACATACAGAAATTAGTTTACTCAGAAGTGATGAGATCTGCGTGCTTATGAAATACGTTCGTTATAATGAAATGAAACTCTTACATATATTTGAAAACTAGGTACTTTTCAAAATAAGTATGTCCAATCGTAATTAGAAATAAATTTATTGCGTAAAATCCGATCTTACATGCGTAGATTTACCCTATTTCTCCATTAATGTCATAAATTTCTGGCGGTTTAACAGTCGGTTGGAGTATGGAGAGTAAAGGCTTCCTCGGGAAACGTGAAAGCCTCGAGAAGTGGGATATATCTTGCTTTAGCTTAATTAATCCAATCTTGCCAACGTTAATCCATTTCTCGCTATTTGTTATATCGTGGATTTGCTTTTAACATTTTGAGTCTCCAACTCCCGAGACCACGAGAACCGAATTAGGTTTAATTAAAGGTAATCATGATTTGGGCATAATTAATTTTATAATCATTTTATTCACCATATTACAACTCAGAACTTTGAAGATAAGTTTCTGGGAGGTTTATACGTTGAGTTGCGAAACCGCAAGACTGTGATAACAAGACTTAGTTAAGGGGAGGGTAATCTTGGCTTAAGTGATTAATTAATCATGTTGTAATTACATTGTGACTTCATGAGTCGAGGTTTATACGCCGCAACTTTCGAAAAAGATAGTGTCGAGTGGCGAAGTTCCGAGAACCACTTTCACCACGGTTAGCCTTTTTTCCTTTAATCCTTGACCAAGGTTATCCCGAAAGGGCCTCGTGTTCTCGGCTCTCGAGGCTGTAAAAATAAAAATTTGGGTTCGGCAAATGCCGAGGCACGAGACCCCGATGACGTCTAATCATGAGTTAAAAATTTCACCCTAGTCATTGTCTTGAGTGAAAATTTAAAACGACTTCGTCGTTTTGGGACTCGAGACGTGTGAACTCATGAGTTATAGTCTCCGGTCTACGAGATACCAAAATAGAACAAAAAGGAGGAAACCCTCTTATGAAAAGTAGGACCTGTTTCGAGGGTAGAAAAATTTTATTTGCTTGCGTGCTCAAGCTCTTAGAGATCATCGATCTCTCGGAGGGGAAAAAGAATACCATCTTATGATTTCCAACATCGAAATGAAAATTGTGACGGGTTAAAAAACATGGGCGGCTCCAACATAGGCTCCAACTAGGGATCCCACCTTCCTGTGAGGCGAGAAGAACAGTAGATCACTTGCCAATATTGGGTAAATGGAGTCAAAAACTCAATCAGGTAGAAAAATTCCAAGGAAAAAGGATCGAAGGAGGGAAAAGACTCCACTCTTTACCTCGAGAAGTTTTTCAAAATCAGATACTCTTTTCAACACAGCTGTAGTCCCTTTCACAATTTTCCATTTCCCACTACTAACTTTAGGTATGTTTTAAGATAGTCGAAATGACCCTAGGAGACCCAACAGATCTTGTGGCTCTCGGCTTGCATCAAAAGAATGAGATTATATGTTTTTTAATCGGGAAGTCCCGTCTGAATTTGGGATGTGGATCATGTTTTTAGAAAGCATTGGTTACCAGAGTAGAGTGATATTCATGTATAACAACCTTACAGATATCTTAGACATTGCTTCACTGCCAGCGAGCCTGTTCAGTACCCCGGTGAAGTTATCTGACCCCTTTTACTGAATTTCCTTTCACCACTTTGGAAAATATTTATGCATTTAAATGTTGAGACGAGGGCAATCGTTTCTGAATTTCCTTTCATCGTCTTCTTGGACTAGGTGGGGGCAATCATTTCTGAATTTCCTTTCACCACCTGTCTTATAATTTATTTTTTGAGGGCGGAGATGGGGGCAATCATTTTGTATCAGGGCTTATATCTGTGTAATATTTTGCATCAGAGGTCTGCCAACTTACTTTGATTACTCGATACCAAGTTTCCCTTGACCCTCACAACACCTTCGTTCTTAGGGAGAAAAGGAAAATAATTTTTTTAAGGGGCATCCCGTTTGAGCAAGCTTTGATTCTTCCGATGTTGTTGAAAAACCTAGGAAAGTTAGGATTGCTCTAAACGTTCCTTCGCTTAGCAGGGGATCAAGTAGTTATGGAGACCCACTTTCTTTCCACAATATTTTTTGAGACTCAAGAGGCTAAAACAAAAAACTTTTATTCCTTCATAATGAAATGAAAAGATGGTAGCTTGTCAAAGGTTAGACCTGAAAACATGCAGGATACAAGGCAATGATTCATTGACTGAAAATACAGAAGGTCAAAATAGTTCGAGACTGGCTCTTGTAGATATCTTTGGGGACAATTATTTTTTACTGACTGTTTTTAGATTTAGTGTATCATTCAAATCATTTTAACTCAAAGGTTATCAAGCCAACAATAATCCTGTTATTTAACATTTTAGCCGATATTGTAGTTTGAATGACGTTACCTTGGTTTACTTTAATAGTCTTTCATAGCATGTGTATTGAGAAAGCTCACCTTTACCTTTTCTTTTCACTTTCTTTGTGCACTATGAAGCTACTTTTAAGGTATCACCTGTTTCATGCCAATTTATTTCTAACATTGCCTTGCAAATTACTCTTCCCACTAGCTTTGCAAGCAACTGGAATCCTGTAAAAAAGCAAATACGAACTTTATTCAAAATATGTCTAAAAATTATGAACAGAAGAAAACAAAAAGCCAAAAGGGTAATGTTTTTAAACAAAAATGCATGTATGTACACAAATTTTATTTTATTATTATTATTATTATTTATTTATTTTTAGTGAAAAAATGGTGACTGTTATGTCATGTAATGTTTCAGATATTGCCCATTGACAGGGGCACTGAGGACTTCTCCGTCGATGTTTTCCAACAGGAAGGAATTTTTCCCTTCCAGAGCTGAGACCCTCAATGGTCCATACCAGAGGTGGTAAAATTTACCATGCTTCGCGGCTTCCTCTTTTCTTGCATCCCATCTTAGTACTAAGTCACCTCGAAGGAATTCCCTGTCTTTTTCCTTCAGATCGAACAATGCTTTCATCTCATCCTGGTACTTCTTCATTTTTTCATCGACTTCAACTCTATGATATTGAACCTCGATCAATTGGTTAAGTCTCCTGGTTACATGATTGGGTTCTTCATTTTGATCCTGCCATAACTTCATCACTGGTAGTGCTAGGTTTATAGGTAGGACCGCCTCTGTCCCATAGACCATTTGAAATGGTGAAATTCCGATAGACCTTTTAGTGCTGATACGGTTTTCCCATAATGCGTATTTCAAGTGCACATGCCAAGACCTCTTATTTTCATCCAGTACTTTCTTGATTATGTTCACCAGGCTCTTGTTAGATGATTTAGCCAATCCGTTCCCCTGGGGGTAATATGCAGTGGAATGGCCGAGAATGATATTATACTTCTGACAGAAGTTGATCATAGCCATAGATTTGAAGGCCTGAGCATTATCGGTAACTATATTTCGGGGACACCCGAATCTTGACAAGATATTGTCTTCCAAGAAATCGATCACCACTTAGTCTGTTTCCCTTTTGGTTGGAATGGCTTCCACCCACTTAGTAAAATAATCCGTAGCTGTTAAGATCCACTTATGTTGAGCATTGGAATGAGGATTAATTTCCCCTATGAATTCTAGACCCCACTGTTGAAATGGAGCTTCAACTTTGACTGGAACGAGTGGCAGTGCAGGAAGTTTCTGTTTACCAGCGAATATTTGACAAGGGTTGCATGCACGTACTTTGGCATTGACGTCTGAAAATAGTTTCAGCCAATAGTATCCGGCCCTCAAGATCTTACAAGTTGTGGCTCTCCATGCATGGTGTCCTCCACAGACTCCTTCATGAAATTCCTCTATAACCCGTGGAGTTTCTGACTCAACCAAACACACTAGCAAGAACCGGAGTGGATCCTTCCAATATAGCTGATTTTCGGTGATGCAATATTTTACAGCATGGAGTTTTAAAGTTCTACACTTGGCTGGTGATAGTTCATTTGTGCATTTCAGATTTAACAAGTAGAACATTATGTCTTTATACCATCCTGACGATATGAACTTTTCCTTGACCTTACTTGGCTCTGTTTGGTCATCCAGCTCGTGCAGGTGTGTGTCTTCATCTTCTTCTTGGAGGCAATTAATATCAAGAGCTCTAATATTTGACTCAGCCAAGAGTTTGACCAGACCCTTCCCCTTTATCAATTTAGTCGGCTTGACTTCTAGATCGAATTCTTGTATTTTAGCGAGCCATCGCCCTCTTTTTCCATCACTGTCCGGTTGTACCAATATGTCTTTTACAGAACTGGTAGGCACATACGTGATTATTTTTGAATGTACAACATAGGTTCTAAATGCTTTCAATGATTTTACCATTGCGTATGCTTCTTTTTATATTATGTCATATTTTAGTTCTACATCTCTGAGGCTTTTGCTAAAAAACGCTATCAGTTGTTCAAAACCCTCTTCATTTTTCTGCAAGAGTACCGCGACAATGGTATGTTCAGAAGCAAAAGAGAAGATGAGAAAATCTTTTAGATAATCCGGAATTGCTAACACAAGTGCCTCGCTTATAAATTTTTTAATATGCACGAATGATGCCCTGGCCTCGGTGGTCCAATTTACCCCGCTGTCCTTCTTCAACATTCCTGTAATCAGTTTGACAATCTCAACGAAATTGGGAATGAACCTTCGTAGAGAATTTATATTTCCTAAGAATGATTGAATTTCTTTTATATTTCCCGGGATAGTGATAGTATCTATCGCTTCAATCCTCTTAAGATCAATCCTGATTCCTTCCTTAGATACGACATGGCCCAGAAGCTTACCTTCCCACATAGAGAAATGTGATTTCTTTGGGTTCAGGGATAGGCCAAACCTGCGGCACTTTTCGAAAGTCTGTTTTAGATGCATCAAATGTTCTTCGTCAGTTTTAGAAAAAACCGTCAGGTCGTCGAGGTAAATAACTAGGAACTTGTCCCTTTGTCCCATGAAAGCGATGTCGATAGCTCGCTGGAAAGTGGCCCCTGCATTCATCAAACCAAAAGGCATTTTTTCATACATGAAAGTACCCCAGGGCATGGTAAAAGCATTTTTTTCCCTGTCTTGTTCATTCATAGTGATCTGATTATAACCAGAGAAACCATCTATCATAGACATTCGATTAGCTCCAACAACCTTTCCTAAAACATGGTCCATCTTGGGCAGCAGGTAATTA
>JZKD02S0540775.1:77631-102493 GCA_000966675.3 Picea glauca
AACTAGGAACTTGTCCCTTTGTCCCATGAAAGCGATGTCGATAGCTCGCTGGAAAGTGGCCCCTGCATTCATCAAACCAAAAGGCATTTTTTCATACATGAAAGTACCCCAGGGCCTGGTAAAAGCATTTTTTTCCCTGTCTTGTTCATTCATAGTGATCTGATTATAACCAGAGAAACCATCTATCATAGACATTCGATTAGCTCCAACAACCTTTCCTAAAACATGGTACATCTTGGGCAGCAGGTAATTATCGTTGAGAGACGACTTGTTTAAGTTTCGAAAATCTACACACAGTCTGATTTCCCCGTTCTTTTTCCTAACTGGGACTAGGTTAGCTACCCAATCCGAGTATCTCAGAGGTACGATTATTTTCGCGTCCAAGAGTTTTTTTAACTTCCTTTTCTATCATGGGTAACATAATGGGGTTAATTTGCCTAAGTTTTTGCCTAAACGGTTTGACCCTAGGCTTCAAAGGTATCTTGTGATCAATAATGGAAGTGTCATACGTTTTCAATTTATCATAGGACCAGGCGAAAACATCTTTATATTCTTCGAGTAAGTCTTTATACTTAAATTTTGTTTTGGGAGGGAGGAACTTCGATATCTTTACCATCCGGGGTTCCTTTTCGGTTCCTAAATCACAGTCCTCCACTTCTTCTGGTTGGGGCTGCAAAGTGGACCTTACAGGTACATCGTTCTGATAAAAAATTATTTCCAAAGGAATCAATCCTTTAGGGATCTGATTTCTTTTAAGGACCAGCATACGACGATCCGCATTTTTTTCTCAGAAGGTTTCAGGTTCCTCTCCTTCTTGCATGATCCACATCGAGTCGTTTTGATTTTCTTGGTCAGCACGACTTTCAGAGAATTTGCCTACTGTTGTAAGGAATTTCTTAATTTGTTCATCATCTTCAAAGACTTGCCAGTGTCGAATATTATCTGGTATGGAGGGTTTGTATTTGATTTCAATGTGATACTTTAGTTTGAAGGTCATGGGAGGAGAGAAGGTTGAAGCTACCTTTGCCAATGCATCAGCATGCAGATTCTCTGCGCGAGGGATAAAATGGATATTTATGGATGAGAAAAAAATTTCCATGAGATCCCAAGCACAATTTCTATACGCTCTTAGTCTAGGATGCCTGGCTAGGTATTGTCGGTTTACTTGTTTTACTATCAATTCTGCATCACCATATACCTCCAAGTTTTTTATATTTAGCTTTTTGGCAGCCTCTAATCCTAAGATCAAAGCTTCATACTCGCGGGACACTGCAAATGATAGTAGAAAGGAACAATGAACTTACCTTCAGGTGCCACCAAAAGCACTCCATCACCTGCCCCTTCAGAAGATGAAGCACCGTCAAAATACATTTTCTAGACACCAGTATTACACAGATATTCTATCATGGGGTTTGACTCTTCTTTCTTTGTATCGATTTCCTCCAGGAAACCATCCAGACCATCATCAAAAGACAAGATGCAATTTCCCAGATCCTGGTCTGCAATGTAAATAGGGAAGTTGTGTGGGTTTTGAGGGTCATTGACCGTATATGCTAATCTTGTTTCTCTGTATAAACGAGTGAACTGACCACCGAAAATAGGGATTGTGGCATAAGTCATGTCTAACTAAAGAGAACCCCCCAACTTGTCTCTCCATGACCTAGATAACAACATGCCATACTTAGGGGGAATATCGGCGATAACCACATCCATCAAGATACTCTTAATCGAGACCTGTGCTAGGGTAACTACCAGATCCTTTATCATCCCCATGCATTTAACCTTCCTCGAATCAAAAGAGTACATATTTCCATAAGGTCTTGTGATTTGGAGACCCAACTTCTCCATTATAATCTTGGGCATAACATTATGGGAAGCTCCGGAGTCTAACATACAATTATGCAGCAACTGGTCATATACGTTCAGGGTGATATAAAAGGGAGTGATGTTGTCTTTGGACCCTTCAAAATGGGGACCAAAAGTGATGTTAGGTCTATCATCTTCCAAGTTTATGACATCGGACTGGCTTTCTAGCTCAGAGACACCTATCATTTTGGTAATTTGTTTGCGATAAACGGGGTTTTTCGCTAATTCTACCAAAGGGATTGGTATCTTAATTTTGTTTAACTCATTTTCAAAACTAAAAGCTCCTCTCACCTTGTCTGTTTCTCCGGTTAAGACTTCTGAATTCTTCCTTTCTGACCTATTTGTCTGGACAGATTTATCATTCATGGTCCTAGTTGAAGACACAGCTTTATTTACGGGTTCGATTGGTTGTGTTTGAGTTCCAACTTTTTCCACCTCGGACTCTTGAGTGCTTACTCTTCTAGTTTTGTTGTTGGGTAGTGGGGTCTTATCCGAAGGAGGCTCATAAGATTGGCCTCTTTGAAGGATTTTCTTGGGTTGAGTCGTGGAGGTGGGCTTATTCTTAGATCTTAGATTGTACTTTGGTTGAAAATCAACCATCATTATCTCAGTTTCTGATTGAGATTCACAGATCTCAGTGTGATCACCCTCCTCACTCTCATTTGACGGCTTTGGCATATTTAGAGACTTTTCGTAGTCTTCGCGAGTTAGATATGGTTGACTATAGTCATCACCGAAGTTTGTGACATCATTATCTGAATCCTTGAAGCATTGAAAATCGTTAGCTCCTATAAAATTTTCATTTTTCAAGGGAGCTTGTATTTTTTAATCCTCCTTTTTTATTTGTCTTTGTTGATTAGGAGGGTTTTGATTTTTCCTGAAATATTTTTTGGGGTAAGAGTCAGCCTTGGCCTGTTTGAGTTCCATCTGGGCTATTTTATTTGACAACTCTTTAATCACTCTAGCCATATCGTCCACCTTATCATCTAAGGATCTATTGGTCTTGGAAGGGCCAGCTTGTTCTCTAAAGCGCTTGGTCTCTCGCTTTCCAGTCTCTACTCTAGCTTTAAGTTTACCCGAAGCCATCATATTAGATTCTATCTCTATCGCATCATCCTGCATACGGATTAAGGTGGCTCCCCTTCGCTCTCGCAAAAGTAGTGAGAAATCCGGCTCGAAAGCTCCAGCGAAAGTCACTTTGGCCGCGGGTTGAGATGGTTTGACTTCAGCTGGGATTTTATTGTATAGTTTGTTGAATCTTAGAATGAATTCCATGACTGTTTCTGAGTTCTTTTTCTTGAAATACCCAAATTCGGTTAGATAATAGAGATGGTCTTTTCGCTCACCCCATTGTCTGAGGAAAGCATCTTCCAAAGCATCATATGACAGGATAGAAGCTGCGGGTAGGCTCTGAAACCAAGTTCGGACCTGACCTTCAAAATTTTGGACAAGGAGTCTCGAATATACATCCTCATTCTTGATACCAAAGATATCTGCGAATTGGTCGAAGAAATTAATATGTTCAGCAGCGGTCAGATCTCCCTCCCCGGTGAATTTCGGTAAATTATTTATGTAGTTTTCTGGAAGATCGTGTAGGGGGACGGGCAATACTAATGGAGCGTATCGGGCTGCGACTTTCGAAAAAAATCTAGGAGGTGGGACAGGCCCTTGACCTCCACCTCCTCCTAGAGGGACACCTCCACCTCCTCCTAGTGGGACTCCCCCCCCTCCTCCTCCTATAAACCCTCCACCTCCTCCTTTGGTGGATGCTATCGTTGTTTGTGGAAAGTTGTAAAGGGGATTTTGGAAAATTAAAAGGGAATCTTTATTTTCCTCGCGAAGAGGAAAGTCTGGTGAGGAAGAACAAGGAACGCAAGGACTTGGTTCCTCGGACTTGCAAGAGACCGAATCAGGAAAACCGACGGGTGTGAGAAATGAGTGTGTAACACACTCTTCAGAATTTGGTGAAGTCGGGAATTCAACTGAAGAAAAGATGGTATTTTAAGAGCCGATGAACCTCCTAGAGGGCCCTTTCCCTTAAGTGCTGAGGGGATTGTCGGATGGATCTCACTCCTAATTTCAGAGCAGATGGGCATTGAACCTTTAGTGTCAAACAGAGGACTGAGCGGAGTTGGGGGTTCGGAAGGACTCTCGGCCTTCAGTGATGGGGTTTCAAGTTGGTAAACTGCAGCAGTTGGTCTAAAAGAACCTCTCGTCTTTAGAATTTTTTCGGGATCGGTAACGGGCGTAATCTGCGTACCATCCAGGTTTTTTCTTGTATTCCTTTGAACGAATACCAGTTTATTTCTCGTGGAGTCACCAAGTGAAAGATAAAAATCCTTAAAAGGTGTGTACTCTTTGTTCACTATCAAAGGGTAACACTTTCAATGAAAAACAATTATCGTTTTCCCAGGGAAAAAGATTTCATAACTTCGGTCCCCGGCAATGGCGCCAGTAAGATGTTGTTCTTGAGTCTGTACTTAAGGCTCAAAAGTACAGTGTTAAGGCATCCGAAAGTGGTTAAAAGATGGAGAAGGGAGAAATGTCAATCTTTGGAGAAGGAAACTAAGGGAGATTTCTTCATTGGCGTTGTCTGGCTTTGAAATGTTCCTGGATAGTTATGTCTCATTCAAAGGCTGCCCATGATTGTTCAAGTTCGGCTCGGTTAGGTGCCGTTTTAAGGATGGTATCGTAGAGGTTTAAGGTAATGTGTGTTTGGTTTAATAGTCCGGGTTCGACGTTAGGTTGAGTTGGTATAGGAACTGTCATGGGGGAACATCACAGGTAGGTAGAACTTTGTGAAAGGTTAAGTGTTGTCTCAGTTTAGTCTTATAAAAGAGAACTTACGGTTGCAGAATTGAAATATGGATGCAAATCTAAGGCTCATTCCCATAACTGTATTACATTTTAATAAAAGGTGTGAAATGGGAGAAAAACATTGAGCCGTTTACAATGTAAGGTTCCTACCAGGGGAAAATCTCACGACATAAACGGGAGAAGAAAATATGTAAGAAAATAATCAATGTAACAAAGAATATATGTAGAATTCTGACACTGCAAATTGGTCTTACACCACTGATAGCTGGTGCAGAGGAAAGACAATAAACAATTACAGAAAAACCAAATTCATTCATTATAGTAGTGTTCATACTAAAGTATAACAAAGCACATCAATTATGAATATGAATTGAAATGGAAAAATGAGAAACAAGAAAGCAAACTTGTAATAGAGTAGTGACGAAATTGAGAATCTCTAGATCTGCTTGTATTAAATCTCAATGTAAAAAACTCTCTTACGAAACCTCAAAAGGATCCAGCCATGTTTATTTCTTTCTGGGATATATTTATACAAGATTTACAAAGCAGGTAGAATCTCAATAGTCAGAAAATTTTGGTTATGACTGAGAAGAGAGAAATCGCTCCATTTCGCCTACTTCGTCTTCACTTGGTGCCAAGTGTTTGTTGTCACACGGACTCGGTGTAGGCAATACATCTTTCCACTAGCTAGGATATGAGCCGTGATGGTTCTTCTTGACAACTGGCCTCGACGAAGTAACATTCTCGGGCTAACTGCTGCAACTTGTCTTCCATTTGTGAGTCGATGATGTCAAGGGCACTTAGTTGCGCGCTGGGTTTGATCATGTACTTATCAACTCCGACTATGTCCACCATATTCATCTCAGAGATATCAGCCGAATCTCTTTCTTCCTTATCTTTCAGATCAAGTGAGATCTGTTCCACATTCATTTGCATCAATGCTTTGCCATTGCCTCCATTGTCAATGCCCAGCAACTCATTGTCTATAGAATTAAAAGCTTCTTCGAGGGAATTGGTTACCTTTTGGGCTTGCTCCTTGCTCAAGGCGATGTTGTGCTCCCAATCCTTCAACAGAATATTCCCTCGGGTTTTCTCTGAAATGGTGAACCCGGGAGTACCCGCTGAAACCCGATTGTTCGTGGCTATTACCACCTGTTGGAAGGTGACCTGAGCCGCTCCTGCATCCCTTTCTCTGGCCAATAGGTTCTCGGAAACCCGATTTGTCAACAGACAATTTTCCTGGATCGCTCCCACCTTGGCGAGCAAATGTTGTTGTGCCGAAGAGATTCTTCTCCGAATCTCAATAGCTTGGGATTTAAATATCTTGATGTCTATCATTTTGCTCTCGGCTATCTCTACCTGAGCCTGCAACTGTTCAATCAAACTCCTCTGTTGGCTCGCTTGCGTTCGACCATCCCGGACCACCAACTGTGCTTGCTCAAGCTTAGCTTTATCACCTCTATTTCATTTTTGTCGGCCACTCTAGCCTATTCTATTTCCACGCTCGCCTGACCTTTAGCATTTTCAGCGGCTGTGGCCAATCTGGTTTCAAGAGTCTGGATTAGGCGATTCTTTCTTTTAAGTTGGTTCTTCAAAAGCTCGACTGAGAATTGATTCGCTGAGGCATACGCTCCCAGTGTTCCTGCAATTTCAGTGGCGAATTGGTCACTTTTCTTATCTTTTCCATCGGTCATGATTTTGTACTTTTTCGCAGTAGACCCTCCTTCTTGATAGAACTCTCTTTTCACTACAGCCTTCCTCTTCTTATCAAAGAAAAACTCATTCAGAGGGAGTTCTTATGTTCTTATGGGCCTTAGTTCTTCATTAAATATCCATCCCTCACTGACATTTCCCTGTGTCGAATGCAAGGGTGTGACCGAGGTGATGGGTTCTCCAATTTGTTTAACTGATTTTCCTGGAGTATCGACAGGACTCTGCTTCTTTGGTGGTTATAGAGTCTTTATCTCGGTCTCTGGATTCTGTTTCCTTGGCGGGTCTAGAGTCTTTACCTCTGCTTCGGGATTCCTCATTTATTCCTCCTCGTCCTGGTGTTTTCCAGGGTCAGGAGTTACGTCTTCAGAACCTTCAGCATCCCTCTGTTTCATCTCAGAAACACCCGGACTCCCACCTCGCAACACGGTGGGGAGATAGCTTCGTCTATGTTCCTGGAATCTCAATACAGTGGCTGTGTCTTCAGGTGCTAATTATTGGATCCGAGCTAGAACTTCTTCATAAGACCTCTCCCCTTGGAAAACATCGTTCGGGGGTGAATTCTCATGCTCAAATCTCTTGAGACCATAATTAGATAATTGGTTGCTCACAACCCTCTGTGGATCATGTTTCTTATATTTGATGGAGACCAAATTTAGGTCTTCTAGGGCTACAGCCTCAGCTTTGGCATGCCCAAAATATAATAAAGAATAAGAATTCAGCCGAATGGGAAAAGACGCACATACCTTCTTTGAGTACCCTCTGAGTTCTTTACTCACCCCGCCAATTATCGTCTGTCGGGCGACCTCGCGACAAGCTAGCTTGTCAGGAATGAACAATGGCAGTGCATGCAGGGGAACAGAGGCCCTGAAAACTATGAGGTATGAAAACTCTTCCTCCACATACCAGTCCGCTATGCTTCTCAGATTTGTCGCAATGCTGTCCGAGATACAAGGTGGTGGGTGACCAAAAATGGTGATATGCAGGGGCACCATCACCAAGTTAAAAATGTGATATGTGAACTTTTCTGCTTTGTTTTCCCATAGATTTTCATGGTATACATGTATGGGTTTATCTTCGACCAGAGTCCAGCCCCAGCTCATTAACGGAAATAGTGTCATAGAACAGATTGCATCCATAATATACGCGGACATGAAGAACGATGATGCCTTCCCACTCTCTTTCTGCTCTCGATACTCTGTGACTCGATTGGCCAAGCTATCTGAAAGCATCCTCGCCCAGTTAAAAGAGAAAAATTCTACGACCTGAAACATCAGAGGCACCCACGCAAGGTAAAAATGCGATGTGTCCTCTCTCCCATATAACCAGCATGTCATCATGGCCACATATTTATACTGCGGTTCCAACGAAGCGATTGAATAAACGCCTTGGTCATTAGCTCTGAATTTTGTGGTGCGCGAAACCCAATCCTTTATCAAACCAGACATGGTTTTATCATACTGAGTGCACTCCTTCTCCTTGAATTCCTCGAGGAACTCAGTGCCATATGTGTATTCAGACGTCGCAGGTATCTTGTACATGGTTTGCAGATGCTCAGGCCTAAAAGTCCCGATAGTGACTCCCTGCTCATTCATGATAGTCCTAGTCAGTACATCTACATGATCCAATGCCCATCGGACCATGTCATAATAAGGAAGAAACCGAGGCCGGGCGGCTACTCTGTGCATTTCGAACTGGATGACTATTTTGTATTTGGTGTTTAGATCATCTTTTTCGTTGTCATCGGAGTCATTTGAGTAATCCACCAATTCTGATTGCAAAATGTCTGAAACAAATGACCAGTTGGGGACAGAGTCAACACATCAGGGTGAAGTGTCGGAGACATTGTCTGAGCCTTGTCCCACGACCTCAATATTCACCTTTGCTGCTTTCCGCGGAGCCATAGCTGAAGCTTGCATTTTATCTCTTCTGCGATAGAACTACGTATACATACAGAAATTAGTTTACTCAGAAGTGATGAGCTCTGCGTTCTTATGAAATACGTTCGTTATAACGAAATGAAACTCTTACATATATTTGAAAACTAGGTACTTTTCAAAATAATCTTGTCCAATCATAATTATAAATAAATTTATTGCATAAAATCCGATCTTACATCCGTAGATTTACCCTATTTCTCCATTAATGTCATAAATTTCTGGCGCTTTAACAGTCATTTGGAGTATGGTGAGAAAAGGCTTCCTTGGGAAATGTGAAAGCCTTGAGAAGCGGGATATATCTTGCTTTAGCTTAATTAATCCAATCTTGCCAACGTTAATCCATTTCTTGCTATTCGTTATATCGTGGATTTGCTTTTAACATTTTGAGTCTCCAACTCCCAAGACCGTGAGGACCGAATTAGGTTTAATTCAAGGTAATCATGATTTGGGCATAATTAATTTTATAATCATTTTATTCGCCATATCGCAACTTGGAACTTCAAAGATAAGTTTCTGGGAGGTTTATACGCCGAGTTGTGAAACCGCAAGACTGCAATAACAAGACTTAGTTAAGGGGAGGGTAATCTTGGCTTAAGTGATTAATTAATCATGTTTTAATTACATCGTGACTTCGTGAGTCATTGTTTAGACGCCGCAACTTTCGAAAAAGATAGTGCCGAGTGGCGAAGCACCGAGAACCACTTTCACCATGGTTATCCTTTTTTCCCTTAATCCTTGACTAGGGTTATCCCGAAAGGGCCTCGTGTTCTCGGCTCTCGAGGCTGTAAAAATAAAAATTTGGGTTCGGCGAACGCCGAGGCACGAGACCCCAACGACGTCTAATCATGAGTTAAAAATTTCATCCTAGTCATTGTCTTGAGTGAAAATTTAAAATGACTTCGCCGTTTTGGGACTTGGGACGTGTGAACTCATGAGTTATAGTCTTCGGCCTATGAGATACCAAAATAGAACAAAAAGGAGGAAACCTTCTTATGAAAAGTAGGACTTGTTTCGAGGGTAGAAACATTTTAGCTACTTGCGTGCTCAAGCTCTTAGAGATCATCGATCTCTCGGAGGGGCAAAAGAAAACCATCTTATGATTTCCAACATCGAAATGAAAATCTTGACGGGTTAAAAAACAAGGGTGGATCCAACACTCTCAACTATAGAAGTTGAATACATGGAAGCCACTCATGAAAGAAAGGAATAAATATGGTTACAGAGATTTTGTTCAGGTATTGGTTTGGTACAACAGGCAGTGATATTAGATTGTCATAGTCAGAGTGCAATCTTCATGGCAAGGAACCCAACTTATCATTCGAAGAGAAAGAATATTGATGTTCAACATCACTTTGTGAGAGATATGGTTGAAGAAAAGAAGGTGTTGCTAGAAAAGATTGACACTTTGAAGAATGTTGCAGATTCATTGACAAAGTCTGTGAGCATAGAAAAGTTCTTCTGGTGTAGAGTAATAATGGACATTGCTACCCTGGATTGTTGACTATATAATCTTGTGGACTCCTGGATGCAAAGAAAACAACAAGTGGGAGAATTTTGGGTATGTGTTATATTCTTTGCATGTGTATGTGTGGGCGCGTCAGATTCTACAACAGTGTCTGACGATCCCTGTTTTAGTGGGTTTTGTCTGCTATTTTAGCAGATTTTTCTATTTTAAGCATTTTTCTAAATTAATCTCGGATTAAGGGATTAGGGTTTTGGTATCTACTAAATACCTAAAAACATTGTATATATATTGTATGGTGAATGGTGAAATTAATACAATGAAGCGTTGAATGGTTTTCTCACGGTTAAGGGTTTCTGGTATAAATCTTTGTGAACTATGTGTATGAGCCATTGATTAATTTCTATTTTTCTTAAGAATATATATGCATTGATTTACTTCATAGGTTTAAAACTTACAACCTTTTATTCTTCTCTATTTTCAATTAATGGTAAACTCGATATCCATCTACGAAGACTTCTCGACTGGGCCCTCGATGGGGGTTTTCTTTCAAAGGCCTCTAATGTTGGGGACTCTGTAACTTGTTTTTCATAATCAACTCGATCTGTGTAAGCCTATGAAAATTTTCTTGTGTGATATTGAAGAGGACGAGGAAGAATGGCCCTAAGGGTTATCCCTCAAATCTTTTCTTTTATTCATTGTTAACTTACTCCCTGAAAACTAAATGAGCGTATCTCAATTCTTTTGGTTGCAAGAAATTAAGTGAAATATCTCCTTGCTCTTGCTTGGGGTAGAGAAGTTGGCCACCTAGACAAGAGAAAACTAGTTAATTTCACTAACCTGGAAGTGGTGCTTGCAAAATCGAAGAGCTTTCCTCTGATGGAAACAATTATGATTCCAAGCTCTACATCACAGAGTACAAACAACTCATGGGATTTCTTCTGAAGTCCATGTTTATGTTTAGAGAAATTAACTTGTCTATTTTTAGTGTTTTATATCTTCTTGACCTCTATCTTTATGGGCACCATGTTGTATATTTTCTTGATTCAAGAAGGAAGGTATAATGTATTTTCTTGTAGGAATCAATTCACGCACTCTCTGTAACTTCTACTTAATAAGATCACTGGACAACCCGGGGTTTCAAGTTAGGAAGGAGAAGAAAAATATCCATAGGATAGTCCTATGACATGCAGGTTACCCCTTGGGTGGATGAAGGTTCACAAAGAAACACCAACAACACCGATAATGACTTGTTCCCTACTAATCTATTAATGCTAATTGATAATTTTATTAGTTCAAAAGAATCCATCCAGTTCAGATTCATTTTTAAGGTTTTGATTGTGCCTTTGACTTGTCCATGGCATGCTCCAGTTTATTTTTCATATTTTACTATCTCTGTTATTGTAAGGGATGGTAGGGAAATTTTAATGGGTTCTGAAATCTTACTCTTATTGTCATGCCTTGGTAGAGAGCCTCATAGGGCAAGCTTGAAGAGGAACTGACATCTCGTCTAGTGGAATATAGGTTCGATACTAGTGACACGTTAAATATGAAAAGATAAGAAGACAACCAGGGGTTTCAAGTAAGGAAGGAGAAGAGAAATAGACATAGGACAACCTCATGTCATGCATATTACCCCTTGGGTAAACTAAGAGGCGCATAGAAACACCAAAAAAAAAAGGAAATTTCTTGTTTCCTACTGAGTTATTAGTCCTAATTGATAATGCCATTAGGTCAAAAGCATATATCCAGTTCATATTATATTTTAGGGTTTTCATTGTGCCTTTGACTTGTCTATGTGATTCAGTTTATTTTTCATATTGTTTTATTGAATTACAGGCTTTTGAATATAAGTTTTCAAAGATTCTAAACTTATCATTGAATTCCATGTTTTACATACCAATTGGGCTCTAAGAATGTTGGGCACTAGAAACCATGGAAATATCCTCTCAATCAAGTGGTATGGAAAAGCCTCCAAACATTTTCATCTATATCAAGTGCTATTTTCCTATGTCTCGGCATCATGTCTCCACCATATATCTCATCTTCATTTTTCCCACTGGATCGTGGCCCTAGAATATGAAAATAGAATAGATTGTCAGAAACTGAACTGAAAAATTGGGGAGCTTGGCTGCAAAATGAAATTGAAGAGGTAATAAATGGATATGGGTTCTCTTGAATTTAGGTTTGAGAATAATTATTAATTTAAAGTGGGTGTAATGATAATATATACCTAAGAATGCAACTAGTCGCTCCATATTCATAGTATCAATGGTATCCATTGTTGTATATTCAATGTGTGTAACCATGCTAATTCAATTCAAGGTTGATTTGGATTTACTCTATCTGTAATTTGGTTAATTTTGTGATCTGCATTTCTGCTAATTTTGCAATGTGAATGTCAATGGTAAGATTCAGACTAGGCCTTAGGACACAACAGGATATGATATGCAGTATGAAAAAATGTATGAATGGACATCTGTCATCGAAGTATCCTCTAGTCACGGTGCAGAATGAGTCCGGAAGAGTTTGGTTTCATGTGAGCAGTGGATATTGGCATGGAATTTTGGTCATTTGTTGCAAGTCAAGTTTCATATGACATGAGCATGATTTCCACGTACTTCCCATATACAATGTCTTATGACAAATGGTATACACCTTTGACTCCCACAACATGGAATCACTGGCATTGTTTTTTGATGATTACAACTGCGTGAGACATCCTCTAGGACACATATTGAGTGAGTCGGCCTGAGATAAATCCCATGAGTTTGGTGTGTGGTTCCTCTCTAAGACGAAGAAGGAACAATTTGTGCCCATGTGTGGGGTGAGGAAGCCCATGAGTTGGGTGTGCCCATGATTTGGGTGTGTGGTTCCTCTCTGATATAGAGATGGAACATTGTGTGCCCTGTGTGGTGTGAGGAATCCCATGAGCTAGGTGCGTAGTTCCTCTCTGAGATGGATATGGAATATTGTGTGCCCCTGTGTGGGGAAGACCATGAGTTGGATGTGTCATTCTCTCTAATAAGAAGATGAAATGATGTACTAGTATCCTCTGTGAAGAGAGTTTATATTATGTGATACTCTAGATGATTCTCCTGTGAGACGCAGTGAGAAACAGATCTACCAAGTTGGACCTACATGTGGTTGAGAACATGTGAACATGATCCTAGTGGTTGAGCACGAGTGAGTGTGATTCTCTTATTAGACACAATGAGAAAGAGATATTCTAAGTTGTAAATGCATGTGGTTGAACACAAATGAACATGATCCTAGTGGTTGAGCACTAGTGAGTGTTATTCTCCTGTGAGATGCAATGAGATAGAGATGTGGATATCCATGTGGATGAGAACAGATGGATGTGACCCTAGTGGATGAGAATTAGTGGGTGTATGATATCCCTTTATATATTGTCCAAGAGTCATACTTACCTGTATCCCTATTTGCGATGTAAAGGGTATATGTCGGCCCCAACATAAAGTGAAATATAATTAATGTAAAAGAAAATTAATATGGTAATTATTAATTATATTGTGAGTTATTGAGGTCGGCTCTCTTGTGCCAATAAACACTACTTTTGATAGTATCAGTCTAATATAAATAAAGGTAAATTCCCCATTGAGGAATCATAACATAAGTGTGAGTTTGGAAATTTCAATAAGTAATTGTTCTTGGGAAAAGTGCGCACCTCTCTTGGGCGCTAGTATTCTAAGGTTTTGTGAGCAACCTTTTGTGTCCTAGGTTTATGGTGTGGGATGTCTTTCTCCTGAAGAATATATCAAAGGATTGGATGGTTTTTATTCCCTTGTTGATAATTTTTTCCCAAGATACTTCTTGTGTACTTGTGCATGGTGTTTTCTTCTTGTGATCTTGGTTGTTGCAACAAATTGTTAATGGTGAAATTTCAAATGTCTATGGTTCAAGTAAAATGATAAAATTGGAATGAAATTCATGCTTGATCCTATATTATTGAAAAATCAACATGGTATCTGAGCATAGGTCTTGAAGAACCCTTGCACAAGCATTTAAATCTAGTTGTCCTTCCTTTTTTGTAGTTTCGTACGATCCTCCTAGGGTTTCCATAAATTTCGTACGACCCTCCCTTTTGAGGTGTTTTTAGCACTTGATACTTGGATGTTGGGGATAAAAAGTGCATATAAGTATACTAACTCCTTCAACGCACCTCCAGAGAGTATCAGATTTCATTTTCAATAATTTTGAATTTTTGGCCCTAGGGTTTCTAGGGTTTTCACATTTTTCTACAGATTTTTAGTTTTAGGGTTTCTATATCTCATTGAAGGAGATTTTCACCTCACTAGTATTCCCGTGACTCTCATAAGGCTTATTTTTGGCATTCATAAGCCCAAAAAACCTAAAATTGCTAACCTATCCTATGTGTTAGGTTTTCTAGCCTAGTTGACAAGGGTTTGTGAAGAATATCAAATTATGGTGACACCATGGCTACCTTATTCATGAAGATGTCAGAGGATAGAGATCAGCCAGGTTCCATTGGAGAAATCATATCAACACCCTTATTTATAAACATGTATATATTATTTGTATCATTGTCATGAGGGAAATTGCAGGAGGAAGGAACCTTTGCTAAATTCATGGATCCAGAGGGATCTCAGTGCATTTAGAGGAACAACACACTGGAAGTGAAGACTCCAAGTTTCATTGTTTTAATTATCATGCCTCTAACCTACATTTCAAAAGTTTTCTACATTACAAGTAGGTGTTGTAGTTGTGACAACAATCCATAAATTGTTTTGATTCTAGAGATGTACTCATTATTCTCCTTTAGGAGATATTCTTATTTTGTTTCCTTTAATTTGTTTTCTTGTTCCAGGAAGGTTAACAACAAAGGAAGTTGGTTATACTTAAGAATTTAGAGGGAATCAAAACTATTTGATAAGGAGGAAGAAAATAACCATCATTGAGGCAATCAATGTAATAACGCATGATCATAATCTTTCTATGATCTCGTGGGAAGAAACATGCATGACACAATATATGTTCAGAATAGGAGTGCTGACTATATTTTGAAGAACATAACTCTCGAAGAATCCTTCACCGAAGTGAAGCTTGATATTGAACACTTCAGGATATTTGGGTGCCCGGTGTATTTTTCATGTACCCAAAGAGAAGAGGTCCAAGCTAGACACTTCAGGGAGAAATGATACATTTATGGGATAACAATGAATATTCAAAGACATATCTGATCTACATCCCTGGTGAGAGACAGATTGAGACATGCAGAGATGTTTTCCTTGAAGAAGAGATAGCCTTTCAAAGATCCATAAAATCTCAGATGGAGATTGACAGTGAGAAAATACCTTCTCCCCCTTTATTAGTTTAGAGGGAGACAAACATTATTCCAGTTGTTCCAACTAATCTAGTTGCTCCAGTTGATATGCCCAGAGATATTGCAGTAGGGCATAACAGGCCTGCCTAGGCTCGACAAACTCTGCAGGACGCAGAGGAACATAGAATCCTCTCAAGGCACATCCCGAGAGAGAAAATATATTTTTGAGCTACTCTCCAGCCATGAGCCACATCATTGATTCTGAGCCTTCTCATCATGGAGAAGAAACCGATGAACAGGTACATGGAAGTTTCCATGATAGAAGAATACCAATATACCTTAAAGAATGATGTATGAGATATTGTTTAGGGACCAGAAGGGAAGTATGTGGTGACTTACAAGTGGATCTATAAGATCAAGCATGCAATTGATGGAAGTGTTGAGAAATACAAAGTGAGATATGTAGCCAAAGGATTCCCAAAAACATAGGGAGTTGTCTATGATCAGACACTTGATCTAGTAGTCCCAATACACTTCCATCCATGCTACCATCCATGAGTTGGAACTACATCAGATGGGCAGATTCTTAATGAGTTTGGGTTTCAACAAGAGTGTTGTTGATACAAACCTATATTATTACATTGTTGGTGATGAGAGCCTAATTTTGGTGACTTATTCAGAAATCCTTGTTGTTGGATACAAGTAAGCTTTGCCTTTTGATTTCGAGATGAAGGATCTCGATATGATGCACTACTTCTTGGGAGAAGAAGTATGACAGAGGACCGATGATATTCTCTCAAGTTAAGGAAAATATAGAGTGGGGATATTAAAGAAGTTCACTATGATAGAATGAAAATCCATGCCTACATCAATGGTGATGGATTTGAAGAAAATGAATGATGATGATTCAAAAAATATTGATCCACAACTAATTGGATCATTGATGTATTTTGTTAACACCAAACCCAATTTATGCTATGCAGTGAATGTACATTAGTCAATTCATGAGTCTATCAAGACAGACTCACTAAATAGTAGAAAACAATGTATTGAGATATCTATGAGGCATAGTTGGATATGGCCTGAGATATGCCTCCAGTGTAGACCTGAGTTTGTAGGGATATGCCAATTAGGCAGGAAGTGCAGTGGACCATAAGAGAACATCTGATTATTCTTTTACCTTGGGTTCTTCCATGGTTTCCTGGTGCAGCAAGAAACAAATCTCTATGGCCTTGAGTACCGCAGAAGCAGAGTATATAGCATTGAGTGTGGCAGTCCATGAAGAAGTGTGGCTTTGCAAGATTCTGATAGAGTTATTTGATCATGAGATGGATCCTATTATTATTCATAGTTGTGTGAATATCTCTGAGAAATCTGTGTTTCATGATAGATTGAAACACATTGAGATAAAATATCATTATATCAGAGACATGTTGCAGAGGAAAGAATTGCATGTGCAATACCTTCCTACACATGAGCAGATTGCATGTATCTTCACCAAAATGCTTAACAATACGAAGTTTGAGTACTTCCGTGAGAAACTGGCTTTGTGGATAATACCTCCCTATATGAGAGGGAGTGTTGATGACTACAACCAAGATGAATTTCGAGTAATTTCATACGATACTTGGCCTGATGGAGAATGCCTCCCTAGTTGAGAGGGAGTGTTGATGATTACAGTTGCGTGAGACATCCTCTAGGACATAGACTGAGTGATTCGGCCTTAGATAAAGCCCATGATTTGGTTGTGTGGTTCCTCTCTGAGACACAGAAGGAATGTTGTGTGCCCCTATGTAGGGTGAGGAAGACTATGTGTTGGGTGTTGTAACATCCCCAACCATAAACCCCCACTATCAAGAAATGCTACTACGTGGAACACACACACACACACCCACACACACACACACACACACACACACACACACACACACAAAAACTTAAAAAGAATACGCATTAAAACACAAAAAAACAACAAACACAGACAAAACACTATAACAAATACATAAAGAAAATTAACACATTTAACATGGACATACTGCTATCATACATAATTAATGGAATTAATGACATTTCAAATTTGCAATGGAATACATGATAACATTTCAAGACATAGACATGCATCACATATAAATTAAGTATAAAATTAATAATTATCTTTTAAACTGGAGTAACACCACCAATTGCATGCAGACCTTCCACGAACCTCCCAGCCTTAGACCGTGTTGCTCATCAGTCTCAACAGTAGGTCACCCCCGAGATGGGACTAAGATCCACCGAGCAAGGGAATCCTAGGCTAGGCAAGGTCAACAGGAAGGTACACAATTTATGAAGATGGATTTTCTCCTAGGAGTCACTTATGTCCACTGCTCACAGACTCTCATTCCCCACATGCTTATCCCAACCTAGGAGTATACACCTTCATTATCACCAGGACAGTCCTTCGACTGCTAAACCTCCCTTGTCTTGGGCTTTACCAACAAGCTGGACCGAAATTCTTCGAGATCTGTGGAAGCTACAGGACCCCTTCTAGGAGTTCTCACTTCCTCTGTGCACTCTCTCACCTAGAGAGAGTCACTCACAAGACTGACAACCTTCTTCTTCAACCACAACCATCTCTCTCTCCTCGAGAGAGTGTTGCACAGAGGCTTGACGACCTACTTCCTTAGCTCTATTCCAACACAAGGAGGACAACAATAAGGCTCAGCAAGGAACAAATGATGGTAGCCAATCACACTCAGCCAAGGGACTGTGTGGACACAACATCCCACAATTAAAACACACACGGAATAAAAAATTATTGTATGCTCAGATTACTCAGAAGACAACAACCCAAGTAGTTAAGCACAAACTCAGATTTGTATTGTGGATAAACATGGGTTCATAGGACACACATGTCTGCCTTTCCCTCTTGACTAGTTTCTCAGATGTGCGTGGTTATGCAGAGATCCAATGCAGAGGTAAAACAAGTATAGATTGAGGATGCGTCGACTTCTCAGAAAAACATCACAGGATGACCTTACGGTTTCGGGTTTCAGATGTGCATGTGAATATTGCAAAGGTTGAATACAGAGGACACAGAATTCACAAGAATACACCATTCGGATTCATGGTTCTAGTTTTCAGGAATGCATGAGTGTATGTAGAGATCAAATGTATGTAGACGCCACATGGTTCAAACAATGGACACAAGAATGGAGGATGAATCCCGATCACGACTCAATTCTTGGGTTAAATTGCATGTGCCTGGGCCAACACATGTTGCCCATGAAACTGCATGCACTCCATCAAGTATGTGTTCCCTTTTGCACACATTGGAGATGCATGCATTGCCTCTCCCAGAACTTAGGATAAAAGCATACCTTTCACACCACTTTGGAATAATAACAAATTATTATTCAAGGACTTAAGCCCTCAAGCTTAGACCCTCTTCCAACCTTTCAAACCCCTCTCCCTTACCCATTATGTGGATGCTTAATCCCCCATCACTCTTTCTTCGTGGTTGTCTGACACACAACGATGTTTATATATTATATTAATGATCTGCATAATTACATATGCAAAACTAGGCTCTTGGCCTTTAACACTTAGGCTCTCCAGCCTAATAAACACATAATCCCACGAACTTATCAATACTCGGCTCACTAGCCTACAAAACATGATTTACAATTCATAAACATGATAACAATTCATAATATAAATGGGGCACATCCTTGGGGTATTACAATCCCCTCCCCTTATTTTTTCACTGTCCTCGGTGCAACTTTTACACAACATCAACTAGATTTTCAAAATCTTCAAAAAGATGTGAATATTATACCTGCATAACATCTTCATGGTCCCAAGTCACATCCTGAGGACCCTACCATATCTACTGGACATTTACAAGCCCTATGGATCGATTCCGCAGTTGTTTTCTTTTCCTATCCAATATGTACACATGATGCATTTGCAGGACACCTTCTTGTTCCACCTGAATCACATTCCAATTGATTACATGATTAGCATTAGGTATATATTTCTTAAGAAATGAGACATGAAACATATTATGTACAGTCATGGATGTAGGTAATGCAAGCATATATGCAACTGGCCCAATCCTTTCTAAGATTTCAAATGGCCCACAAAATCTGGCTACCAACTTTGAGCAGCTTCCCAGCTTCAGGGAACTTCTATTGGATTTTACTTTCAGGAAACCATGGTCACTCAATTTAAACTCTCTATGGGTTTTGTTCTTATCAACATAACTTTTATTCTTTTCTTGGCCAGCCTTTAAATTCTTCTTAATTTTTAGTATTTGTTCTTCCATTTCCTTGAGAAACTCTAGCCCAACAACTGCCCTATCAGTTGGATTATCCCATGTTACTGGAGTATTGGAATTTCTACCATAAAGTGATTCAAATGGGATTATCTTCAATGATGCTTGATAACCATTATTGTAGGTGAATTCTACCAAGTGTAGGTAGTCTTCCCATTTCGATGGTTTGTCCATCACATACATCCTCAGTATGTCTTCTATCACTCAATTCACCCGCTCTGTTTTCCCATCAGACTTAGGATGATAGGATGTGCTAAAGTTCAGATTTGTTTCGAACCCCTTGAACAACCCTTTCCATAAATTTGAGGTAAATTTTGGGTCTCTGTCAAACATAATTGTCTTGGGAATACCGTGCAATCGTGCCACTTCCTTCATAAAGATTTCGGCAACATTCCCTGCTTTGTGAGTAGTATTTAATATAATGAAATGGGTAGATTTTATAAGCTTGTCCACTACCACCATGATTGAATCATGTGGATTGCTTGTTCTGGGTAATCCTGTGATGAAATCCATTGTCACTACCTCCCACTTCCACTCAGGAATGGGTAAAGGCTGTAGCAACCCTGCTGGGTGCTTGTGATCAACTTTAACCTTCTGACACTCCATACATCTGGCGATGTATTCAACAATCTCTTTCTTCATACATGGACAAAACTAATGGCTCTTGACTCTTGCCATAGTTTTTTTATATCCAGGGTGTCCATCATAAGGCACATTATGCATTTCATTCAAAATAATAAGTTTCAATTACTGGATCTTAGGTACATAAATTTTTCTCTTGTACAAAAGTGTTCCATCGGTTTTGAATTTATAATTTTCCACTTTATGTGTCATCTTACCTTGCTGTAGCTTTTCTACCAAATCCTTGTACTGCAAATCTGTATTTTCAGCCTCCAAATTTTTTCTTTTAATATCAGTTTGGTACATGCTAATGGTTGTAGCATGTATTTTGTGTACTCTCCTACTGAGTGAATCAACCACTTTATTATCCTTCCCTTTGATATGCTTGATATCAAAATCATACTCACAAAGAAAATCCAACCATCTACTCTTCCTAGCATTCAAATTTGGATGATTAAACAAACACTTCATCCCATTATGGTTTGTCCTCAGTTAGAACCTCCTTCCCATGAGGTAATGCCTCCATTTCTTCAGAGCATGTACTATGGCTGCCAACTCCAAATCATGAGTTGCATAGTTCCTTTCGTGCTCTTTCAACTTTCTGGATTCATAACAGATTACAAATCCATTCTAAGTGAGGACTCCTCTGAGTCCTTCTTTGCATGCATCTATGCACACCCCAAAATCTTCATTTGGGTCTGCCATCCTTAGGATTCGAGCACTGGTTAATAGATGCTTCAATAGCTGAAATATTTTCTCACAATCTTCTATCCACTGAAACTTCTTCTCCTTCCTTTGCAAGGAAGTGATAGGGTGAGATATCCTCGAGAACCCTGCGATAAACCTTTTGTAATAACCATCTAGACCCATAAAGGATCTGAATTTTGTCATGTTCTTTGGAATTTACCATTCTCTAATGGCCTCAATCTTCTCAGGATATACAACTATCCCATCCTTCGAAATAATATGCCCCAAGTAATGGATTTGGTCCTGATAAAACTAGCACTTGCTCAAATTTTCATACAATTGGTGCTCTCTTAGCACATGCAACATCATCCTCAAATGTTGTTCATGCTCTTCCTCTGACTTAGAATACACCATAATGTCATCCAGGAATATTATGACAAACTTGTCTAGATAGTCCCTGAATACACCATTCATCAAGCACATAAAAATAGTGGGTGCGTTTGAAAACCCAAATGGCACCACTGTGAACTTGTAATCACCATACCTTGTTCTAAAGGTGGTCTTGTTGATGTCTTCATCCTTTATCCTTACCTGGTGATATCCTGACCTGATATCTATCTTCGAAAATATCTTCGCATCCTTCAACTGATCGAAGAGGTCATAAATCCTCGACAGAGGATATTTGTTCTTTACAGTTACTTTGTTCAATTGTCTGAAATTGATGCACAATCTCAATGTCCCATCCTTCTTCTTCATGAATAGGACCAGGGAACGCCAAGGTGACACACTTGGGCATATGCACCCCTTCTTCAGAATCTCTTCAAGTTGCAACTATAGTTCTTTCATCTTTGGCGTACTCATTCGGTAAGGATCTTTCGACACTAGAGATTCTCCAGGCATCAAGTTTACATAGAAGTCAATATATATTTTCAGAGGTAGTTTGGGTACCTCCTAAAATACATCTTCAAACTCCTTTAGTACCGCATTATCTCTAGTATTTGAGACCTCATCCTTATAAGCTTCCTCCACATGGGATGCAAATAATTGATATCCTTTCCTGTAACACTTCTTCAACTGCATTGCTAATATTTCTTTGATAGCAACAGCTCTGGGAATTCCTTGGACTATTTTCTGATTTCCTTCCTCATCCAGGCAAGTGAATGCCTTGTTACGACAGTCCAAGATGGCATGGTGCTGGTCCAACTAGTCCATCCCAATTAGATAGTCATACGAACCTAAAGGAAGAATGTTCAATTCAGCCTTTGTGCTCAATCCATTCATGTCCATGGGACATGACTTAACCGAATCAATGACTTTTCTCTTGGTTTCTGTAGGCAATTGCACTAACCAAGATTTTTCATGTTTTCTTCTCGAAAATTGAAAAATTTCCACCACTCTAGGATCTATATAACTATGGCTATCCCCTGAATCAATTAAAATAGTAAAGGCATCATTGTTTATCATACCTTCCACTTCAATCATGTTCGATTGATATTTATCTTGCTTGCTATCCAGGGATGTGTAGATCCTTGGCATTCTACTACCCATGTCCTCCACTGTTTCATCTTGATGTACATTGTGGACAACTCTCACTTTATAATTTTTGTGGGGGAAATATCTGTACATATGGTTCCTTTTACAACCCCAACATTCCATAGGTGTCAGTCTTGGCATTTTCCCACCCACTTCAGCCTTCATGGGATCTCTAAAAGATGGTTTTTCATGAGGACTGTTTCTGAAAAAGGGTGGCTTAGTTCCCTTCTTCCTCTGATCCATCTTGAATTTCTTCTTGTCTTCCCAAGCCTTCCGGAAAGTAGGATTCTCTCCTTGCTTCTCATATAAGAATTTCTCTCTTCTTATTGATTCTTTCATAGTCTTAGGATCATCATATTGAATCTTGTCTCTAATGGAAGGTGAAAGTCCACTTAGATACCTTTTAATATTGACAGCCTCGTCTTTGATGAATGAAACATACTTTAGTAACTCCAAAAAATTTCGTTCATATTCATCAATCATCATGCTTCCCAACTTGAGTTCAAAGAACTCTTTCATCTTTCTATCGTAGTATCTTTTAGTCAAGTATTTCTTCTCGAAATACCTCTTGAATTATTTCCAAGTGATATCTTTCTCTCTAATGTGCTACACCTGTACAAGTTGATCCCACCACATGGATGCTTTTCCTTTCAATTGATACATTGCAATTCTACCTTCCGCATGAGAGGAATAATTATGCAGTTGGAAATATTTCCTCATGCCAAGATACCATGTTTCGACATCTTCCTCCTTCTTATGTTCTCCATAAAACATAGGAGGCTTAATCTTGTTCATTTCTCCCTTCATCTCATCCACTCCATATCTCATGTGCTTTCTGGTAGGATATGGGATTGAACTACTATGTGCCCTCCTCTTGGAGGGACCTTGGGAGTGATGATGGTGTTTACCAATGCTCCTTGATCTTATTCCCTCAGAAGTATGGTGACTCCCTATTTTTCTCGAGTCTCTCTCCTTGTCCAACTTCTTTTCTATTCTCTCCAGACTCTTCATCAACTTTAAGTTGAATTCTCCCTACCATTTCTTATCTTTCATGAGCTTTATGCTATCTTCTTAGTGAGTTTGGGCATCTTTATGCAATCTTTCAATGTTTTTCATCATATGCCCTTCCTTATCTATCTCTTCTCCATGCCCACTGGAGTTTGACCCTTCAACTCCCAAATGAACATCCATCCCTTTAGCTTCATTCTCTGAACTGGAAGCATTCTGTGTCTCCTCCATTTCTTTGAACTCACTGTCAAGTCTATTTGGTTCAGGCACTCATTAAACTTGTGCAAACACAATGTGAAGACAACTGTAATTTTTCAAGCCATTATTCCTTAACAAATCCCAGAGCATTCATAAACCAAATCTGTTTTAAGAAGCGTTCATATTTCATGAATTTTTCGAGATCTACTCGTCTCTATAACAATTTCAGGCCCTATCCCTTTTCTTTCAGTCCCCAACCTACGTGATCATGGGTCGTGACCAAGCACTAGATAAAAAGGTTCTACTCGAGTCTTCGATCCTCAGAAATTTCAAAGCATAATACAACAATCTCTCTAAGTTCATATTATCAAACTCACGATGTAAGGTGGATCAACCATCCACATCTACCCAACATCCAAGGACTAACACTCATTATGGAACCTCAGGTGTCTGAATTCTTGGACTTCAAGGCTTTGAGACTTCAGTTTCTGGAAGCTTTCCCGCTTTCTTCCCTTTCAATCTCCCAAATTACAAACTTACGGATTCTCCATCCTTTGTGCCCACATAGTACAGTTGTCACCAACTAAGACGATGGAAGGTGGTATGCCTAGAAAGGTCCACATCACCCCAGGCGACGTCATATGGCCCCACCACATCTACCCTTTCACTTTGAAACTTCAAGCTTTGAAAGTTTGTGCATCATCACATTCCTCTTCTCCCGATTGTCGCAGTTCCAAACTCTCCCTGGATAATCGACAATCCTTATATCTACTACAAACAATGGTCAAGATCCACTTTGTGATTTATTGCTTCAGAGGTTTTCACTTCTCTCCACTTTAAATATTTCAGTCTATGGACTTCGAAGAATTCTCGCGAATAAACTATGCGCGGCTTCTCCAAGATATAACGGTCAAGATTCTCCCCTCATATCTACGGTGTAAATCTCTTCCGGGACATCACAACTTCGGAGTTTATAAGTTTGTTCCTCAGGGAACCTCACTTCTCTCAATTTCCGAACTCTGATAGGCTTCCAGGATAACACTCCTACACCTTCTCTAGATCTGACGGTCATAAAAGGATTTGCCTTCCTTCTGAACAAACCTTATGGCTCCCACACCCCAAGTGTTGAGATCTTTCTCTTTGTGGTCAAATACCACGCTGGCTATGGATTTATTCTACTTCTACTCCTCCTGAGCTTTGTAAATAGGGCCAAGTAACCCCTTGGCACTCATAAACATTCTAAGGTTCGAAATTGGTTCCATATGAACACCATTTCCACTCGAAACCTTAGGTCGAAAAACCACTTATCTGACCCATCCACACTCAATGTTGAAACTATCGCTTTGATACGATATTGTAACGTCCCCAGCTATCAACCCCCACTGTTGAGAAATGATACT
>JZKD02S0540775.1:102543-117353 GCA_000966675.3 Picea glauca
ACTCTCAGCAGTAGGTCATCCCCGAGCTATGACTAAGATCCACTAGGCAAGGGAATCCTAGGCTAGGGAAGGTCAATAGGAAGACACACTGCTTATGAGGATGGATTCTCTCCTAGGAACCACTTATGCCCACTTCTCACAGACTCTCATTCCCCACATGCCTGCCCCACCCCAGGAGTATACACCTTCATTGTCACTAGGACATTCCTTGGGATTCTAAACTTCCCTTGCCTTGGGCTTCAACAACAGGATAGACCATAATTCTTCGAGCTCTATGGAAGCTACATGAGCCCTTCCAGGAGTTCTCACTTCCTCTGAGCACTGTCTCACCTAGAGAGAGTGTTTCACATAGGCCTGCCAACCTGCTTCTTTAGCTCCATTCCAACACAAGGAGGACAATAGTAAGGCTCAACAAGGAACAAATGATAGTATCCAATCACACTCAGCCAAGGGACTGTGTGGCCACAACAACCCACAGTTAAAACAAACACAACATAAAAAAATACGGTATGCTCAGGCTTCTCAGAAGACAACAACCCAATAAGTTAAGCATGAACTCGGATTTGTAGTGTGGATAAACCTCAGTTCATAGGACACACAGGTCAACCTCTCCCTCCCAACTGGTTTCTCATATGTGCGTGGTTATGTAGAGGTCCAACACAGAGTTAAAACGGGTACAGACTGAGGATGCGTCGGCTTCTCAGGAAAACATCATAGGATGACCTCACAGTTTCGGGTTTCATATGCGTACATGAATATTGCAAAGGTCGAATACAGAGGCCATGAGATTCATAATAATACACCAATTGGCTTCACGGTTCTAGTTTTCAGGAATGCATGACAGTATGTAGAGATCAGATGCAGACGCTACATGGTTCAGACAATGGACGCAACAATGGAGGACGAACCCCCATCATGGCTCAATTCTTGGGTTAAATTGAATGTGCCTGGGCCAACACATCTCTCCCATGAAGCTGCATGCACTCCATCAAGTATGTGTTCCCTTTTGCACATGTTGGAGCTTCATGTGTTTCCTCTCCCAGGACTTAGGATAAAAACATACCTTTCACACCACTTTGGAGTAGTAATAAATTATTATTCAAGGTGTTAGCACTAGAGGTCACCTCTGGATTACAACATAGGTAAGCCTAGTACCCATCAGTTTTATGTCATAACGAATAAATTTAAGGGTGGCCTAATGGATGTAGTCTCGGGATTATAACACTTTAACTCATAAAAACTGGGTTGTCATGCGTAAGTAGATGAGGTATTGATCTAACTTCAGTCAATGAGTTGTAGTAAAGGGTGGGTAGGGGGAAGAATGAGTGAGGAACTGTAGAGGTCTTCTATGGACATCGGGTCTTCCAACATCCTAGGGATGAAAATCTCTTAATAGAAGATCTTCTTGAATCCAAAACTTTAGGAAACTGAAAACGTCATAACAATATTGCAATCAAACATACATTACAATACAGTAACAACAACGCGACTAGATCACCCATGCTCGAGTCTTCAATATCAAAAGAAAAAGAGATTATAGGAAAGTTGAGTTTCATTAAACAATAAATATCAAAAGGAAGCTCATAACCATAGAACCAAAGGCTTCATTAAAACTTTACTATACAGGATCTTAGCTCAACCATCGACCCTAACAAAATATCAAAACTGAGTATATATACTCAAAGAAACCTGCTTCCTACATAAGTGTGCCCTGTTTACTGTATTCAAGGCTTGGCATATGCATATTCTTCTGTCGGGCTGCACTTGCATTCTTCTATCAGATGCAAGATCAAATCGGTATGGGATTCACATGAAAATCCATGACAAGGAACTTTCGGTTGATAGTCTTCCCTCCATGACCAGATTTTCCATGATTTTCGTTTATGTGGTTAAATGAGGTTTCAACCACCTTCCCCATTTTCATTAACTTTTTTCATAGGGATCAGAGCAGGACTTGACACCCATGAATGTTCTAGGTGAGCTCATGACTCCTTTAAGTTAGTTCTGGCACCTCGAGGCCATGCATATCCTTCTTAGTGATTGACTCAGGCGCTTTGATCCTTTGCGCAACTTTTTTCCTTTCCCCACGCGACCTTGCGCCATGACCTCATGCTACATCCCATATGAAATTTTGGGATTTCGCATTTCGAGAGTTTTCAGTCCCCTTGATTTCTAATATCCCGATGCTTGATCTCGCGAAACAACCCATCTATATCGATGGTTAGATTTAGTTTGGATTTGACAACAATGATCATTTCCTTAAAAAATATCTCTCGCTCATTTCTTGACAGGTGCTTCCCTTTATCTACAGCCCCGCCTTCCATATGACCGCGGGCTGTGATCGTGGAACCAACTCTCAGGCACATCGCGATTTTTCATTTTTTGAGCTCACGTCATGCTCGATGCTCAAGCCTCTGAGTCACGAGACTACGATTCCTTGGATTGGATGACACATGTCCCTCTGAAATGGACAACCCACATTGTATTAGTGTTTTAGGACCTTGGGCCATCGACACTTCTCACCTTAGCTTTCCCGAAAGGATTTTCTCCATGGTTCGGATCCTGTGCCACGTGTTTTTCCCAAGAACAATGACTAGGATGGCATCGCGATTTCGCAATGCTACCTAATGCTATACTTCATGAAACTCTATGATGTCAATTTCCCAATGCTTGTCGATCCAATATATCTGATGGATAACCACCGTTGAAATTTGATCTTGCTCGCTCGATTGATTTGAGACCATATCAGACCGCTCTAAGTGTTGCGCTTGTGCTTATGGTTGTGGCCTCTATAAACAAATACTTGGATGAATGGATGAAGGCTATGGAATGGAAAAGGATCAGTGATAAGGAAAAGAGAGAAGTGATTGACCTTAGGGAGAACATAAAGGCTAAGGGACGATATTTCTCAGGAAAGTTGCTAAGGAAAAACAGGTCGATCAAACAGATGAGGGAAAAGAGAAGAAAAATACAAGCCAAGAGAAAAAACCTATGACCAGGTCTACAAAAGGGGGAGAGATAGGAAAAATTTGCAGACTTAGGTAGAAACCACAAACTCCTAAGGCTTTGAAAACTTTATTTGATGACATTTGGCTCCACAAGTGATGGTGTGCTCCCTGCGAGCTGCCAAGAACACGCAACTCTAGTGTCTTTGCTTTGGGTTATGGCATAAAATAGGAAAGGTATTTACAATAATGGGATGCCGACTGTGGCTTTAAAAAAAAAATAAAATCAAGAAGTGCCCATTTGCAGGGCCACCAAAAACTTCATCTCCCTCCAAATTTTGCAACATGTAAGTATTATTTTTCCATACCTCAGAAATCTTGAAAGGACCTATCCAAAGGGCTTTGAATTTACCATGATTTCCATTTTCTTGTCTAGGTGCATCCCATTTGAGCACTAGATCTCCAAGCTGGAAATCCTCTTTCCTTACTTCCCTGTCAAAATCCTCCTTGATCCTTCGCTGATGGTCATGTGCATTGTCCGTCATCTGCTCTCTAGTCTGTTGCACCTCGACCAGTTGATGTATCCTCCTGATCATGTTACCAAGATATCCTTGGCAGTCTTTGAAGAACTTCACCACCGATAAGGAGATTTGAGAAGGAAATATGGCCTCAACTAGATACACAAGATGAAAAGGAGAGGCGCCAAAAGACCTCTTTTTTGTCACTCTATCAGCCCATAGAGAAAACTTGAGCTTTGATCCCATGATTTTTTGTTGTCATCTAACAACCTTTTGATAATCTTTATAAGGCTCTTGTTAGAGGATTCTTCCTATCCATTCCCTTGGGGTTAGTAGGGAGTTGAGTTAATCAATGAAATTCCAAACTTCTCACAAAACTGGATGAATGGATCAGCCTTGAAGGATGCAACATTATTAGTGACGATCCTTTTTGGAAAACCAAACATTGCTATAATATCTTCAAGGAAACCAATGACTACTTTGTGAGAAGTACTCCTTGTGGTGATAGATTATATCCATTTGGTGAATTAATCGGTGGCAGTCAAGATCCATCTATGTTGAACACTTGAAGGAGGATGAATCTCCCCAATAAAGTTTAGGCCCCACTGCTGAAAGGGTCTTGTAGCTGCCATAGGCTTCAATGGCAGAGACTTGAGTTGTTGCTTCTGAGAGAATTTCTGACATTTGATGCAAGCCCTGATTTTTGCACAGACATTAGTGAAAAGAGTAGGCCAGAAGTACCCAGCCCTGATAATTTTATAGGTCGTGGTTCTCTAGAAATGATGTCCCCAACACAGGCTGTCATGAAAATCAAATATAATTTTATGGGCCTCTTGTGGGTATAAACATCTTAGAAGCACTCCTAAGGGGTATTTCCAATACAAGACCTAATCAATAATGAAATATATGATTTCTTTGATCTTTAAATCTCTTTCCTTACTCGTTCCCATACTATCATGGGGCCTTAAATCTTGTAGAAAATATATAATGTCTTTATACCAGGCCCATTCTACTAATGGAGGGCTATCCCGAGGACTTTTATCAGACACTTCAACCTGTTGATCTTCTGAGCAGGTGTTGATGAAGTTAACCCCCAAATATTTATAGTTAGATTCAACCAATAGCTTGGCTAAACCTTGGCCTTTAACTAGCTTGGTGGGTTTTATTTCCAGATCAAATTCGAGGATTTTGGAAATCCACTTGCTCCTTCTCTCGTCTATGTCAGCTTGAATGAAAATGTCCTTCACAGAAGATGAAGGAACATATACAATGATTTTTGAATGAAGAACATAGACTCTGAAATATTTGAGAGATTTCACCAAGGCATGGGCCTTCTTCTCCATGATGTCATATCTGATCTCTGCATACCTCAATGCTCTACTGAAAAAGGAAATAGGCTGCTCCAGCCCTGCATCATTCTTTTTTAGTAAAATAGTTGCCACTGTGTCAAATGAAGTAAAAGAGAAAATTAGAAACTCCTTGGAATAATTAGGACTGATCATCACAGGTGCCTTAGTCAATGTTTTTTCGATTTGGTTGAAGGATTCTATGGGCTCAACAATCCATTTTACTTCATTTCCTTTACTGAGCATGGTGGTGATATGTTTCACCAATTCAATAAAATTTGAGGCAAACCTTCTCAAAAAATTATTTTTTCCCAGGAAGGACTAAACTTCTTTCTTGGATCTGGGAAGTGATAAGGCTTGAATAGCTTCCACCCTACTTAAATAAATCCTAATCCCCTTAGCTGATACAATGTGTCACAACAATTTTCCTTCTTGCATGGAAGATAAAGACTTCTTTGGATTTAGGGAGAGACCAAACCTCCTCCATTTCGAGAAGGCCTTTGTCAAATGTTGACAATGTTCTTTATTATATTTGGAGAAGACTGTTATGTTGTCCAGATAGATGACCACAAATTTGTCTCTTTATCCAATGAAGGTGATGTCCACGGCTTGTTGGAAGGTTTCACCTGCGTTCATCAATCCAAAGGGAATTTTGGCATACATGAATGTGCCCCAAAAAGTGGTGAACGTTGTCTTTTCTCTATCTTCAGGAAGGATGGAGATCTGATTGTAAGCAAAAAATCCATCAATCATGGAAATCCCAGATGCGCTTGTCACCCTCTGCAACATGTGTTCCATCTTTGGCAAAGGGTATTTGTCCTTCGTAAGATTTTGTTCATATTCCTAAAATCAACACAGAGTCTGATTTCTCCGTTCCTTTTCCTTACTAGAACCAAGTTGGCCACCCATTCAGAGTATCTCAAAGGGACAATGATTTTGGCATCCAACAAATTCTTTACCTCCCTTTCCATAATAGGTAGCAACATATTATTTATTTGTCTTAATTTCTACTTAAATGTTTTGGCCTGCTCTTTCAATGGGATATTATGCTCAATGATGGTTGTTTAGTATGTGATGAGGTCTTCATAGGTCCAGGTAAACACATTCACAACTTATTTTAATAACTCAACATACTCAGATCTTTGCTTCCTTGATAGGCTACTTGAGAACTTGATGAGATTTGGATCCTCCTCCATACCAATATTTCATTCAGCTACATCAACATCCTCAGTTGGGCCTTTAAAATTTACTTCCACATCATTCCCATCGAACAATATTTCTAATGGAATTAGTCCTTTGGGAATGTGGTTGCTAGGTAGCTGAACAATATGGGGATTATAAATTTTGTTTATAAATACATCAGCGTGAGGGTCACCTTTGGGATCATGATCCTGATCAATGTGAAATGCAAAGAACTCATCAACAAACTCAAGAAATTTCTTGATCTCAAGATCTTACTCAAACACCTTCCAATGCTTGACATTGTCAAATATAGAGGGCATTTATTTTACTTCTGTATCATACTTGAGTTTGGGTGGCAAGGGAAATCTGAAATTGCTTGTTGATATAGCCAAAAAGTCATCCATGACATTCTCTTCTCTTGGAATAAATGAAATGTTAAAATATGAGAAAAAAATGTCAACCAGATCCCACACTTCATTTCTATATGATCTTAGTCGAGGTTGTTTGGTCTGATAAATATTTCTGATCTACTGGACAATTAACTCAGCATCCCCAAACATCGATATCTCTTCAATTCCCATGTCTTTTGCAGCCCTCAACCCCAAAATAAGAGATTCATATTCTGTCACATTATTGGTAGTTTCGAATTCTAACTTGAATGATAGAGATACAATTTCTTGAACATGAGAAACTAGGACCACTCCAGCTCCAACACCTTCTCTAGAAGAGGCTCCGTCCAAGAACATTTTCCATGCAGAGGTAATCGAGGGAGAATATTCATAAGCGGTAAGGGATTTCTTCTTGATTTCAAGAGGGGCTTCGGGAGCATCAATGAGTTGTAACAAGTTGGATCCCAAATCAACATCAAGGGAAAAAATAGGATGATTGGTGGGGTCTTCTTCATCACTAGGGATGATTTTAAGGATGTAAATTTATTTTAAAATGTAGAAACCTTGACGAATCTTACTAATCCTTCATATGTCAACTATAAATGATTAGCGATATTTTTGTAAATATATTCAAATTTATAAGGATTTTATATAGATTTTATAAAATACTGGCAATTTTTAAGGTAAAATAATTTTATCCTATAGAATTTGGGCGAATCATTTTTAAAATAACGAATCTCGTTTTTGGAAAAACCATGGGAAATTAGCCCATGAGAGAAATTTAGCCCCTAAAATCATCTTTGTGAATCATCACTAATGATATAGGCCAACTAATATTCTCTATACAATATTCTATGTCCCCCCCCCAATACAGGAATGGTAGCATATGTGAGGTCCATCTCCAATGTTCCTCTGAGCCTTTTTATCCAAGATATTGACAAAGGCATGCCAAACTTGGGATGAACATCAGCTACCACGATATCCATCACCACACTTTTCATGGGAAACTGGAACAAGTTCATAACCAGATCTTTGATGACCCCAAGACATTGCACTTTCCTGGAATCAAAGGAATACAAGTCATGGTATGATTTTGTGGTTTCTAGTCCTAGTTCTTCCATGACAGTTTTGGGCATGAGATTATGAGAGGACTTGAATCCATTAAATATTTATACAGTACCTTATCATGTATGTTCAGTGATGTATAGAAGGGAGGGGATGAATCATTTTTATCTTATACCATACGACCTAATATGATTGTTGGCTTATCATCTTGCAAATTGATTGAGTCTGAGGGTTGATACAAAGGTTCAGGAAACCACAATTTAGATAGGGATCTCTTAAAGTCTTTGTGCTTGACCATCTCTGAAAGGGGTACCAGGATAGGACCTTTGGCTACTAGTGGGGCATTATGTGCTTTCTTTTCCCTGCTATTGTTTGTTGTGTCTTTGGTGGGATTGTCTTCTCTGGGAGGCTGATCAGGGATATTAGACTTCCCATCTTTCTCCTTAGACCTGAGGTTGTATCTATTTGGGATGTTGTTGGCCTTGTTCCCCTTTATTAGCTTGTTTAATTGAATGTCCATGAGAGACTCCTCATATGTTGATTGAGTTAAGTGAGGAGAAGGAGAAGCATCTTCAAGACAATGAATTTCTGGGTCAAGGTCCTCTTCCTCTCCACCATCATCTGTGACAAGGTGGTTTTGAGGGGGGATCTGGATTTTCTGATCATCCCTATCTCTGTTCCAAGGCTCTCTTTGCATAATCTGAGGAGAATTGTTATTCAACCTCCTGAAGTTGCCTCTGTTATCAATATTTTGAGGATTTATGTTTGTTTTCTTCCCCTCTAATTCCAGCCTTTCCATTCTAGCTAAAATTTATTTTAGTAACTTAATTACTTTGTCCATTTGAGGGGGGAAGGTAGAGGAATGGGAAGTTGAGGCCTCAACTCTTCCCCTTCCTTTGTCTCTATCAAATTTATTTCTGAGTCAGCCAACTACCAACACGTTAGACTATACTTCTAGGTATGCATCTTTCTTATGAGCCAAGGAGGTAGCTCTTCTCTCTCTTAACATAAGGCATAAGTCAAGGTCAAAAGCACTAGAATAGGTAATTTTGGCAGAGGCTTATGTAGGCTTTATCATGGTAGGGATATTATTGTACATTTTGTTGAATCTTTTGGTGAAGTCAGAGACATACTCTCACTCTTTTCTCTTTAGGGACCCGAACTCTATGATATAATACATGAAGTACTTTTACCCCCCTACTTTATCAAGAATATATCATCTAAAGCATCAATCCAATCAATGGATCTAGGGGTTAGGGACCTGAACCACTTTATGGATTCTCCATCAAGACTATGGACAAAAATCCTCATCCACACATCTTCATTTACTATGACATAGTTATCATCATAACTATAGAAAGATGCAAGGTGCTCTTCTACAGTGATATGTCCCTCCCCCGTGAAATTAGGCAGCTGCTTGAGCTAGCCACTGGAAGGGAGGGAATTAAGAGGTTGAGGAAAAATGAGAGGGTCATATCTGGAAGCTACTATAGCATCTATCCTATTTCTAGGTGTATTAGCTCCTGCTATAGGGATGATAGGTGGAGGAGAACAAGGGGGAGAAGGCGTTCAAACATGGGAGACTGGAACTGAGCTTCCGGAAGGAAAGGGAAACAACAGAGGATTTGGAAAAAAGGTTATAGGGCTAGAGGGAACATAGGTTTCCCTTTATTCAAAACCAATAGCTCTAGCAGGAGGAGGAGTAATAAAACGTGGAGTGGGAAAATATTTCGAGGTCTGGGGTCTAGACCAAGGTACAACCTCAGTGGAAATAAAAGTGACAAAAATTCCTCCCTCCAATCCAAGACCAGGAGGAGAAAAATCTATAGGAACACTCCCAAACTTTAAACTTAGGGAACCTCCAACAGATGGTATAATAGGAAAACGAGAAGCAGATATCATAGTTTCTACAAGAGGATTATGAAAATAATCAGAAATACCTAGTTCAACAGTAGAACTAATTTCTCAAAGGGTCGTTCCCTTTCTGATATTTTTCTCTGGATTAGCGTTAGGTGTTGCTAGAGGCAGTTGTGGAGTAGAGCTAGTGTGTTTGCCTCTAGAAGACAAAGCTGAAACAATGGATTCTCCAGTGGATTCACATCAATGGAGTCGCCACAGTGGATTTGCCAGGTGCACAATTGCAATATTTTATGTACTAAGTTCTTTTGTACCTTCAGAACTAGTAAGCTTTGTCATTAAAACCCAGGGAAAATATTTAATTTCGTCCCCGACAACGATGCCAAAAATGTTAGCACCAAATGTCACCTATGGATTGTGGAAGAGGTAAGCCCAGTACCGATCAATTTTATGTCACAATGAATAAATTTAAGGGTGGTCTAATGGACCCAGTCTAAGGATTATAGTGCTTTAACTTAGAAAAATTGGGTTGGAATGTGTAAGCAAATGAGGTATTGATCTAACTTCAGTCTGTAAGTTGTTGTAATATCCCTAAGGCCAAATCCAATTGAAAATATAAATACAAATGTACTTAAGTTGGTGATTTGTTTTATATATGATGAGCACACATATTTCATGGCATAGTGCATGCATGTACTGCGCAGTAAAATGATGAATTGGGCACGTTTCAGGATACTGCGCGTAGCCTATTAAGTGCGCGTGATATTGAGGCCAGGGAGCCTTTATGTATGTGATATGTTTTATAGGATGGTGAGCCAGTTATTATAAGCTAATATTCTTATGTTTTGATTAGGCCAAAGAGCCTAGATGTTAAAGGCCAGTGCACCTATTTTTGTACATATCTCATATTTAATATAAGATACATCACTGCGCACAGACCGACCACAATAAAAGATATGGGGGAATAAACTCCACTAGTCAGGAAAAAGGGTGGGGCCTAAACATTAAGGAAAAGGGATAAGCTGGGGAGCTTGAGCCAAAAAAGAACATTATGTTAATATTTCTTTAATCATGAAGTAGGGATAATTATTTTATCCTAAGTTTTAAAGTTGCAGACAAGTGGGCCAAAGTAGCTCCCAACATGACAAGTGTCAAGTTGGGGACATGCATACTTATTGTGGGGAATTGGCTCATTTTCGGAGGATCCCCGTCATTATGACCATCATCTTTCCCTAATTCATCCATCACTAAGATATATATTCAGTCATCCATGAATATTGGCAGCCATTGAACGATCCATTGCATCTTCATGACTTTACCTGAACCCATATCCAGAGCCTTATATTGGGTAATTGTTAGCTTGGGAGCGGGATTGAAGAAGTGGGTTGTTAGGCCCGTGGGATATTGAAGAGGTGGGTTGTCAGGCCCATGAGCAATTCTCTAGGTGAGAGAATTGTTGGGGATTGATTTCCTGAAGGTGTTGAACTACAATTGCAGGGCTCTAAGACTTCCTATCTGGCCTATTGTTAAAGCCCTGGAAGGGAAGTGAGGAAGCCAAGGGACTGTTGAGCAGAGAAAGGGAACACTTCCTTCGGTGGGACAGGCATGTGGGGAATGAGGGACTATAGGTTGTTAGTTGAGTGAGCACCTGAGAGAGAGTCTTTCTTGTTGTTCATGAGCCTTTAGCCTGGTTAGAAACTCTTTTACCTGGGTGGAGTTTAGTCCCATCTCGGGGGTGACTCACTGTTGAGAGTGATGAACAGTGCAGTTTAAGGCTAGGAGGTTTGTGGAAGGTCTTCACGCAGTTGGTGATATTCTCACAAAGATAAGTGTCAATTGTGTGATTAATTTACATGTTGCATTGTTATTCACGTGTTATTTTTATGGGTTTATCCTATGCATGATTATAGTTGTCTGTATGCTTATGGGTATTGCATGCATATGATGCTTGTATATGTTTACTGCTATTTCAGTGTGAATTCATGCATTTACATACATATTTATCTGTTCATGTTTTATATATATTAAGCTTCCGCAAGAGTTTTGTGTGTGCATAAGTTTTAATTGCATGCAGTTAGAAAATTATATGAGATATAACTTAGCTAGGATGCTAAGTATGTTACAATATGTTCCGCATAGAGAACAAACGTGTTCTTCGATGTAGCGTGGCTCGACATGAATGGTCGGGGACGTTGCAAATTGGTATCTAAGCATAAAAGAGTGTTCAGTAGTAGCATGGTCTGGCCTGTTGAAGGTTGGGAATGTTACAAAGATGGTTTCAGAGCTAAGTAAAGCATCTAAGGAGTGGCATGTCCCGGCCTGTGTGAGACCGGGGTGTGTCACAAATTGGCATTAGAGCTTCATTTTTCAACACTGAGCCAGAAGGGTCGATAATGTTGAGTTGAAGAAAAATCTTACAGAGGATTTAATTCGAAGTGGCCAAATTTTAGTTGTAGAGCATCCATGGAAAAAAGTAACAACAACTGGGTGGAAATGGGGAAAAGCCCCAATTTCTGTGGGTGGATTCATGAGAAAATGGAGACATTCAGTCAAGTGATGAAATATTAATGATTTAATATTTGTCCTGACAAATTCGAACCTGGAATTGGTCAAATTTGAAGTTATAGTGAAGCCATGATAGATGGAGCAAAATTCATGAGGATTTGATGCGCATAAAGGTGAATGTGCACAGGTGGTGCACTAAAAATGCATGATGTGCAATGGAAGGAAGGTGATAGTTAACATTTGGCACTGCGTAACAAGATAATGGCATGTTGGTGCACACGCAAAATTTCGGTACCGCGCAAAAAAAAATAGTGTGCAAGTGCACGCGGTAAATTATGGCACCGCGTGGAAGAATATTGTTTGTGGATGCACGTGATAAAGTTAGCATTGCGCGGTGTACACACACATAGTAATGGTGCACGTGGTGTGCGCAGTATTGCAAAGCACATAGGAATTTTGTTGATGCATGCACAGTACGAGTATAATTTGTCTCACGACAGTGTAATCAATGGTGCGCGTAGATAATTGTGTGCGGTGGGGGCATATTGAACTTTGGCATGGTGCAATGCATAGAGCGAAATGCATGTAGAATATCAATGTGTGATACAAAAACTGCACGTAGTGGATATTGGCGCGCAATGCAAAGGTAGTACATGGAAGTTATTAGCGCGATGGAGAAGAAATGCATAGTGGTTATAGGTGCGTGAAAGCAAGATTTACCTGGTGATGTTGTGGTGCATGATAAATATGAGTACATCTATAGAAAACATTGGCTAGATTTGGTTTGTTTTAAGAGTTGTTGTTGAATGACTGGAGGAATGGAGATGACCTTTGGGCTATGGAGTCTGGAAAGAATGATGTATTATCGAAACATTGAAATATCAACAAGATAAGGTTAATTAAGGTGATGAGTATGAGTTTAATGGAAATTTGCATGGTATTAACTGAAAAAGAAACACACAACCGCATCGGAGCATTATTTAAAATGAATTCAGATTTTGTTTGAGAAGAAATAAATATAGTCTAAATTGCTAAGCTGAAAGCATTTCAGAGATGAATTCTGGGTTTTCTATTCTTCCAATTCAGACAGATGAAAGTGAATTATAATCTTACAAGAAAACAAGATGCATATCACCACCAGTCAGAGTATTTTCTTAAACAATCCAAAATTCGCTACTGCATTTATATATTCATTTTAATTCCAAAAATTACAAAACCTCTTCCTCCTCAGAGGACAGGTTCCTTTTTCCCTTTTTCTTCCTCGAGATAATATATATATATATAGAAGAATTATTTGTAGAATTTGAAACGCTCGAACCTCCTCTTATAGCTAAAAATAGAGGCAAGTTGCAAAAAGGGAATGATTTAAAATAACAGTTACCACCTCTAGGGTCCTTTTTCTCTGCTTCTAGCTGTCCAAAATTCGCTGAAATGTACTTAATTTTAGTTGAGGACTCATTTCAACTTAGTGATCTCCTCCTTTAAAGAATCTAACCAGACTGGTTGATTCTCTCCAACACTTTCGGTGGTTTCAGCTATGGTTTCCTTCTTCTGTTGCTTGCTCCTTTTTTTCTTAGCAGTTGGCATGTTGATGACTAAATCCTCCATAGTGGGATTCAACCTGACTTCCAACTGTGAGTCTATAGCCAGCTCCGTGTGGAATTTCGTTGCTAGAATGTGTGCAAGTACCCTTTCCTCCTTATTCGCAGGAAAATCTAGCATGTTGCCTGAATAACTAGTCTCACTAAATTTAGCCTTGTCCATGTACCTCAATTTGTGGACACCGAAATGCTTTTACAGAGAGCAGAAGGTTGAGAAATTTGGAGATTACTTTGTTTATGGATAAGTTGATGCCTCCATAATTGAGAATTGGTAGTTATAGAATCCCAATCATGAAGCACAGACAGACTACATACAAGTGCATTGGGTTTCCATGCTCGACTAATCCATTTCAAATGATTATCTTTTGAGTTCATTACATGGAGGCATTCAACTGACGTCACATGGCTAGGAAGTATCGAACGAGTGAAACAGGGTGATCTGACTAGCCATCGCCTGTCCCACGAGTGGTGGTTTTCACATATTGAAGCATGTGACATCGAAACTTTGACAAAGGTGGTTTTAGAAAACTAACCTTCGCTCGATGTATCTTTGGAGGCGCCGCGCATCTGTTTTAAAAACCATTATGGTTTTTCTAGTTCTCCAAACTATCAAGTCTCTCTGATGATGTAGTTATTGAGACTTGGGTCTTAGCTAAAAATATTTTACAGAGGTACTCAGAGAAAGAGTGTTATGACAAAATATTTCATAAGATGATCAAAGGCCAAGACTACAAAAGGTTAAGGTATGAATCTTGGCGAAGCCATAAAGTCTTTGGCAGCCCCTACAGAAAGTCCTCTCATGTTAGTCAAGTATTCAATGAAATCCGGACAGAGGAATAGGTCAGGTAATGAAGGAATTAGTGAAAGTGCATTCACTCCCAAAGAAACCAGTTGCAAATTAAAGAAATACATGGGAGTCAAATCTATTATAAAAGGAATTGACTACCTGAATGACAGTAATTAGATAAAGAAAGAGGCTTATTGCATATTGGAGAAGAAATGCATCATATCCATGGATTAGCTATGAAATTAGAGTAATGCTTCCCTTATGATCATCAGAGTGTGTAGTGAAACCATGGTAAGAAGGGAATTATTATGTCATTGTTGGATTACTGAGAGGGGGGGTGAATCAGTAATAGAGAAATTTAATCCCTTTTAACCATATAATCCAAGTGCTATATCAATGAAGCATTATTATCCAATTACTGCAGAGTAAATAAGCAATTAACAAATGAACAATCATACACATACACAGTACACCAGTGTTTTACGTGGAAACCCAAATCGGGAAAAAACCACGGAATGTTTTTTCTTATATGTCTTGAAGAATTAAATTCATTGGAAGCACCAACTTCCTTTGTTTTCCAGCTGCAACTGGAAGGAGGCTCCAACCCCCTAGTTT
>JZKD02S0540775.1:119259-140111 GCA_000966675.3 Picea glauca
CTTCATCTATGCATTCTCATCAAGGACAATACATATTATATTACATCAATCATCAATCAATCAATCCTTTGACATCAATCAATCACTTGACATCAGTCAATCAAACCATTGGCATTAATGACAACATGATCCAACAGTCATAATAGAATTGGATTGTGCAAGATAGGTTGAAATCAGATTGGTCAAGGCAAGGGAAATTAATAGGCAGCAAGAAAATCCAAATATTGATATGATCAGTTAAGGAAAGGATAAATCAAGCACCTCAAAAGGGAAGTTGGTGTTAATTGTCCTAGGTTACTCATAAAATAATGACTAGAAATAGAATGGGTTCATGGAGGAGTTGGATCAGAGGGATCCAAAAAATAAATGGATATTGAATATCCAAAGTCTATAAGACAACAAGATTGGAATCATAATTCATTCAAGTATGAGTCGGGATAGATGGATCCAGGAAATAAATAAAATCTGAAGATTAATATCATATTAGTATTTGGATGGAAAAACAAAGACAAACAAGAGTGTTTTGGCTAAGAAGGTGCTCAGATAAGAAATAATCATGCACAATAATTACAGTGAAGAGAATTTGAAGGTTTAGGAATCTAGGAGAAGAGAGGACTTCTGGGATAAACAAGGAAACATGATACAGGAAGAAAGAAGTTGTTGCAATTACTCTAGAAGCAAGTATTATATAGCTTGTTGGGACAACCAAAGGGTGATAATACTTGCATGTTTGCAAGTGTTGTTGATAATGTTGCTATACACGGATGGAAGAAACATAAAGCTGGAATATTAAACCATAAGGCTGATAAGGAAGCATAAGATCTCCTATTGTCATCAACTGATCAGGTAGCATTAAACTCATTTAATGGCAACCTTGTAGGTAAGTATCCTTCTTTTGGAAATTATATGTGAAATTGTCAAAGGGAAATCCCGGTAAGAATTTCCCGAAATTGGGATGTTACTATGTTGTATGGTATTGTTTAAGTGCATTGACAGGATTAAGTTACCACTAGGTGTGGTAAAGGCTAGAGGCCTACTATAGTTATCAAATCTTTTTAGCTTTTGAATTCACACACTGACATAATATTATGTCATGTCAATTTGGTTATGAGACAATAACCATAGAAAGGAAAAGATAAGAACATGTTATAGGAATGATGCTAAGAAATCTACTCATGTATGAGACCAGGATAGAGTTGGATATGGGAAGGTATGGTTATAGAAAGGTGATGTGCCACACAAATACTCAATGATATTCCTAATTTAAGTAAAACTTGGATTGCAACCTTTTTTCTAACACTAATAAACACTACAAAATTGTATTTTTGGTGTAGTGTTTAGGTCAAAAAGGAAGGCATCCAAGTAATTGTGAAGACAATGGGAAGTGTGTGGATATGGGTCAAGACATTGGCCAGATTTACAATTTATGGATGGTGATATGCATGACTTATATAAGGCTCATTTTGAAAGTAAATGCAAAAGTGCATTGAGTAATTAGGCATTGATAGTTGCACTCATGCATGGTAAGTGACAGAGTTGCACTCATACCTGATGGAATTGTATACTTAAATGCATTTTTTCTGAATGCATTTTGTGAGTGCATGTATATATGATTTTGCATGGAAATAATTATACTAATGGTCTAAATGTTGCTAAATCATGAATTTGAGAACATTTTAGGCTCTGATAAACATTGCAACAAGGAAGTTGCAAGTGAGTTAGTCACAGGAAAAGTGACTGCAGGAAATTTTTGTTCAGAAAATTGAAGAATGAACTTATTTTTATTAATTATTCTTATGCATATGAATAGAATGATGAGTCATTATATTTGGTTGAATTGTTGGTAATTGTGATTGAGTTGCTAGGTGCAGGTAATTCTAAGATCATTACATAAGGTTACGTGCATGATGAACTATGATATATAGAAAATATTGACAATTTGTTGGTTGTATGCAATATAAATAGAATTTCATATTTGAGAAAAGTCAAATTCCTTATGAAATTAATTGATTTATAAGATGGAATTTTTATAATTCTCTCTCATGACAATTGCATGTGTGTGATGTAGATGAGATGATATTGGTTAAATTTGGAACTCCTGGAGCCATGGTGCTCTGATACTTCATGTTCGGCCTGTACTAGAGCCTTGGAGGGGAGGTTGAGCAACTGATGAACTATAGAACAGTGAAGGTTCATACTACCTTGGGTTGTATAGGCATGTGGGGAGAGAGAGACCGTTGGTGGGAGTGCTGCTGAGATGAAAATATAATGATTAAAGTGGGAACTCTTGGAGCCATGGTGCTCTGATACTTCCTGTTCGGCATGTACTGGAGCCTGGAAAGGAAGGTGAGAAGCTAAGGAGTTGTTGGACAGTGAAGGTGCATACTACCTTTGGTTGTACAGGAATGTGGGGAAGAGAGACTGTTGGTTGAAGTGTTGTTGAAGTTTGGTACCTTGGCCTAGACTATGCTGATATTGATTGTGGGCTGTGGTTATCTTGGGAAGCCATTTTCCTGATGGAGTCATATTCCATGCTTGGAAATGGTACGTTGTTGAGAGTTTATTAGCAGTGAGATATAAGGTTGGGTGGAACATCATGGATCTACATCTAGTGGTTGCTTCAATGAAGTTAATTGAAGCATGTAATAAGGAACAATGAGATGAATTATTTCCTGAACTAGCTCTATGGAATAGAGCAATTAACTTCAAGTTGCAGTATGAGTACCAGAATTCATGCTGGAAAGTAGAGCACCAGATGGGTGAAAATCTTTCAATAGCTAAAGCTTGGAGACTTTAAAGAGTTTGAATGGTATGCAGTATATAATGCACTGAGGGTTTTTGAAAATTTTGTTTTACATCTATACATGATGCACTGAGGACAATGCATAAATAAAGGCAGGGGATTGTAATATCCATAAGGCCGAACCCAATTGAAAATGTAAATACAAATGTACTTAAGCTAGTGAGTTGTTTTATATATGTTGAGCATACATCTTTCATTGCATAGTGCATGCATGTACTGCACAGTAAAATGATGAATTGGGCACGTTTCAGAATACCGCGCGCAACCTATTAAGTGCGCGTGATATTGAGGCCATGGAGACTTTATGTATATGATATGTTTTATAGGCTGGTGAGCCAGTTATTATAAGCTAGGATGCTTATGTTTTGATTAGGCTAGAGAGCCTAGATGTTAAAGGTCAGTGCGCCTATTTTTGTACATATCTCATATTCAATATAAGATACATCCCTGCGTGCAGACTGGCCACGATAAAAGATATGGGGGACTAAAATCCACTAGTCAGGGAAAGGGTGGGGCCTAAAAGTTAAGGAAAATGGCTAATATGGGGAGCTTGAGCCAAACAGGCATATTATGTTAATATTTCTTTAATCATGATGTAGGGATAATTATTTTATCCTAAGTTTTAAAGTTGTGGACAAGTGGGCCAAAGTAGCTCCCAACATGACAAGTGTCAAGTTGGGGACATGCATACTTATTGTGGGGACTTGGATCATTTTTGGAGGATCCCCATCATTATGACCATAATCTTTCCCTGATTCATCCATCACTGAGATATACAATCAGTCATCCATGAATATTGGCAACCATTGAACAATCCATTGTATCTTCATGACTTTACCTGAACTCATATCCAAAGCCTTCTATTGGGTAATTGTTAGCTAGGGAGAGGGATTGATGAAGCAGGTTGTCAGGCCTGTGGGATATTGAAGAGGTGGGTTGTCAAGCCCGTGAGAAATTCTATGGGTGAGAAAATTGTTGGGGATTGATTTCTTGAATGTGTTGAACTATAGTTGCAGGGCTCTGAGACTTCCTATCTGGCCCGTTGTTGAAGCCTTGGAAGGGAAGTGGGGCAGCTAAGGGACTATTGAGTAGAGAAGGGAACACTTCCTTGGGTGGGATAGGAATGTGGGGAATGAGAGACTGTAGGTTGTTAGTTGAGTGAGCACCTGAGACAGAGTCTTTCTTGTTGTTCATGAGCCTTTATCCTGGTTAGGAACCCCTTTACCCGGGTGGAGTTTAGTCCTAGATTGGGGGTGACTCACTGTTGAGAGTGATGAAAAGTGTGGTATAAGGATGGGAGGTTCGTGGAAGGTCTGCACGCAGTTAGTGATATTCTCACAAAGATAAGTGCCAATTGTGTGATTAATTTACATGTTTCATTGTTATTCACGTGTTATTTTTATGGGTTTATCCTATGCGTGATTATAGTTTTCTGTATGATTATGGGTATTGCATGCATATGTTGCCTGTATATGTTTACCACTATTTTAGTGTGAATTCATGCATTTACATAGCGTATTTTTTTATTCACATTTTATATATATATTAATCTTCCGCAAGTGTTATGTGTGTGCATATGTTTTAATAGCATGCAATTAGAAAATTATATGAGATATAACTTAGATAGGATGCTAAGTACGTTGCAATATGTTCCACACAGAGAACGAATGTGTTCTCCAGTGTAGTGTGGCCTGGCATGAATGGTCTAGGACGTTACAAATTTGTATCTGAGCATGAAAGAGTGCTCAATAGTAGCATGGTCTGGCCTGTTGAAGGTTGGGAATGTTACAAAGACGGTTTCAGATCTAAGTAAAGCGTTTGAGGAGTGGCATGTCCCAGCCTATGATTGACCTGAGGGAAAACATAAAGGCTAAGGGTCGATATTTCTCAGGAAAGATGGTAAGGAAAAAACAGGTCGAGCAAATGGATGAGGGAAAACAGAAGAAAACTACAAGCCGAGAGGAAAAACCTATGATCAGGTCTGCAGAAGGAGGAGAGATAGGCAAAATTTGTAGACTTAGGTAGAAACCACAAACTCCTAAGGCTTTGAACATTTTAAGTGATAACACAAGGAATTAATCCCTCAATCTTAGGCCCTCTTCCAACCTTTCAGCCCCCTCTCCCTTACCCATTCTATAGATCCTTAGTCCCCCATGACTCTTTCTTTATGGTCGGTCAGCACCCAACGATGTTTATGTATTATATTAATGATCTTCATAATTACATATACAAAAATAGCCTCCTGGGCTTTAACACTTAGGCTCTCCAGCCTAATAAACACATAAGCCCACCAACTTATCAATACTCATCTCACCAGCCTACAAAACATGATTTACAATTCATAAACATGATTACAATTCACAATATAACTAGGGAACATCCTTGGGGTATTACAGGTGCACGCTTGAGTTGTTTGTGTGGTTCCTCTCTAAGACATAGATGGAACATTGTGTGCCCTATGTGGGGTGAGGAATCCCATGAGATGGGCGTGTGGTTACTCTCTGAGATGAGTATGGAATGTTTTGTTCCCCTATTTGGGGAAGCCCATGAGTTGGGTGTGTTGTTATCTTTGAGACGTAGATGAAATGATGTACTAGTCTCCTTTGTGTAGAGATTTGAGATGATGTGATACTCCATATGATTCTCCTATGAGACACAATGAGAAAGAGATCTATTGAGTTGGGCGTGCCTATGGATGAGCACATGTGAATTTGATCCTAGTTGTTGAGCACTAGTGAGTGTGATTCCCCTATGAGATGCAGTGAGAAAGAGACCTGTTGAGTTGGACTTTCTTGTGGCAGAGCACAGGTGAACGTGATCCTAGTGGTTAATCATTAGTGAATGTAATTCTCTTGTGAGATGTAGTGATATAGAGATCTGGACATCCCTGTGGCTGAGAAAATATGGATGTACCCCTAGTGGATGAGCACTAGTGGGTGCATGATATCCATTGCTATATTTTCTGTAACACCCTATTTCCCCTAGTTTTTAAATATAACTATAATGGCCAAAAGATTATGGAAAACTCAATATGTGTGAATGTTTGATTTGATGGACCTTTGTATAAAAGGTCAATGAATGTAAATTATGTTATTTACTATAAAATGGATAAGTGTTACATGAATGTTGGAAAGGGGGGTGTACTAAGAAATACCACAAATGCTATGAAAATAAATGGTGAAGGGGAACAAGAATGGTTCTGTTAACCTTCACCAAAATGGTACCTTACTGGATTTAAATTGCTCAGGACCAGAACAATCCTCTGATCCAGAAATGAATTACAGTCAGGCTGGTAGGTAAGAAGACCTCCTCAAGAGTTAATGAGGGGATGGGGCAGAGCACCCATTTGTAAAGTTTCCAGACCTAACCATGAACTGGGATTTGAGCCACACACAACCTTTCTGAGAAAGGTAAGAAAGGAACATCTGGTGGGAAGAGGAAGACCTGCGAAGAGTGCAGAGATGAGAAGCTAAGACCTTGGGTTCAAGGAAGAATGAAGAGATAAGCATTATGGTCATGGGAAATGGATGAAAGGTTATGATAGAAGCTGATAAACGGGGTTGGTCCTCCTTGCTTGGTATGATGTAAAGCATTTCCAAGATCCTACAGGAGGAGGAGATAACCTCTGTCCCTATTGTCACTGAGTCAGAATAAAGGATTATGTTGTAGAGCATCATGGTCTAGCTCGGGGGTGGCTAGTGGTAAATCCATTAGGAGTGAATGAGCCTATGGTTGGGAGGAAACAAACACCCCTTCCAACAATCACTTCAGGTTATCTGGTTCTGATGAGTAATTTCCTTGTTTTATGTATTGATCTGAAATAATGGACAAATGATTGGATTTATACATATGTGTATTTATAAATGACTTATGTGTGTAATGGTTATGATACATGTATGCCTCCATCTCATTGTAAAATTACATTTCTGACTGATATTTTGTATGCCCAGCTTAGCTACTGAGGCTTCCTGGGACATAAGATTGTAAGATGGTTGAGATAGTTGATATCTTGTTGACCTAAACTTTTTTGTTTGAAGAGGATACCTCTTACATACCCCTTATCGTGCGACCAAAATTCTAGTCCTAGGTCCTTAACCATTTCATGGTAAATATTAGGAAGGATAGTGAAGTCAAAGCCTTAAAAAGGGGATGTCTCTTCCTTTCGAAGAAGAGTGGAAGAGATCCATTCGAGAGGACCCATATGACCAATAACTAGGAACCTTAGGATAAGCCTAAGGAAGCTATGTCCCCTTGTCTTCAGAGCTCCGGAAGTCCGGGACTTTCGAGTATGACCTAGCTTACTAGCCTTATATTGGTAAAAGGTAACCGGGAGACTCAGTTTCCCATAATATTTACTAGCGTTAGGCGGTTCCCGAGGTGGTTAGGTTGACATTCTTGACCAACTAGACCAGGATCTGAAACATTGAAGGCTGGAGTTATGAAGTAATTAGAACCGTAGATCGAGGGATCCTTTGGTTCCCTTCCCATTCATTGATATACTGAGGATGTGTGGCGCTAGCTCCATTATGTTCATATGTTTGACACTTTGAGAGATAAGAGGAGTTGCATTACAACACTCCTGAACCAAAAATCCTCGAGGTAACCATAGTCGTATATATATAAATCTACGTGGTTGGATCTCGACCATGAGATCTAAGGAAATTTTAGAAGCCTGTCAGTCTGGGGGTGACATGGTGTAGTGACGCACCAGGGTGACGTGGACCCCAGCTTGACGTGACATGTGTCACTCAATGTCATGTGTGTCACATGCCCTATAGACCAATTGGAACGTAACACTTGTCACCTTGACCCCTCCTACATGTCAATTCCTGATATGTTTCCACCTAGGCAGCTTGGTTGGCAGAGTGACTGGGAGTTCGAGAGTCTAAGACTCCAGAGGGTCTGGGATGTAGCATTGTAGAGAGACTAAAATGGTCCAAAATCCATATCCACATGGTGATATTAAATAATTTTGGAGTTTCGAAACTTCGGGCAGTCTCATGCATAGATAGTAAATAGGCGTGAAGTGTCGAAGTGTCGAAGCATCGAATCCCTCCATAACTGACATAGGAGGAAGAGAGTAATTCTAGTCATGAAATCAGGATGTGGATGGTCTTCCACTGTGTAGGAAAGAACTTGGAAATAGTGTGTGTGAGGTGGATCCACATGGGCACCATGTGGCCCTCAAGCAATAAACGCCCAAGGAACTTCGAAGAGATATATCCATCGGTTCTGAGCTAGGTTTCGAGAATGGAGACAATGGTTGGAAAAACAAGGATGATTAGAGAGTACTAGAATCCCATAATGAAGGATTTGATCACCTAAGGAGAACAAAAATTTTGAGGCCCCATCCCTAGGAAAGCCACTCAGGGGTCGGGTGTGTTACATATTGGTATCAGAGAATGGTTATAGCACTTGGCCTGCTTGGGCTCATGGACGAGTTGCGTAAAAAACATGTTTAAATAGTGTAAAGGATGATGCCCTACCTTACCTCTTTCCTAAAATTTCTGGTTAAAATATACTGAAGAAAATAATGAAATCTTTCTATTGTGTGTGTGTATTTCAGAAATATGAACCATGTGTTGTTCATGAGCCAATATATTGTTAGCTAACAAAAATTATTTTGTCAGCACTCACGTAATTAGTAAATCATGGGAAACTACAAGAATAAAGGATGGTGACATTCCATGAGGTGGGGAATGGCTCCCATAATAGAGACAAAGAGTCTAACAAAAGGAGGGCAAGGGAAACCCCTTCGAATCTGGCTGAAATTATAAGAAGCCTCATGGCCGAATTACATAGTTGCAAGGCCGACAATGAGATATTGATAAAGGAGAAAGAAAAACGAACAGAAAGTAATGCAGTCTTGTTGCAGAGCTTATCCGATATATAGAGGTAGTTGTAGCATGGACTTGAAACCAGTCATGTGGATCGATGACATATGAAGAGAAGTCGAAGTCCACCTAAAATACGAAGATGTGTTCCCATAAGTGCCACACTAGGAGTACCTCGAAGAAGGTCTAACGTAAAGACAAGGGACACTCATCGAGAAAATCCTCTGGAAAGGAAACTGAAAACTCCGATGAATCTTCTAGTATCAAAACTATCTCACATTCTCAAAGGAAATGAAAGAAGAGAAATAATTCAAAGAGTCGTGACCCTAAAGAGTTCAAGAAATCCAAACCACCCTCTTTCAATGGAGAGATTGAAAAGGGGGAAGAGGAAAAATCTTGGTTGCTTGGTTTAAATAAGTACTTCCGAGTTCATGACTACTCTAAAAACTTGAAGGCTCGAATAACCATCTTGAACCTAAATGGAAAGGCTTCCATTTGGTGTGAAGACCTTAAGAATGTGAAAGGAATCTGTGAAGAGGACTTATCATGGAAACAATTTGAGAAACAATTCAAGAAGAAGTATATGTCTGAGAAATACTTTGACATGAAGAATGAGTTCTACGAACTCAATCTGGGACATCTCATCATAGAGGAATATGCTAATAAATTCCTTGAGTTGTTGAGGTATGTGCCCTACATAAAGGATGAAAAGGTAAAAGTGAAATGATTTATCAGTGGGTTACCTCAGACCTACCAAAACAGGATTGAGTTTGACGAGCCAAAGACCTTAGAAAACACTATCCAGAAAGTGATGTATTGTTATGAATAACTCGAGAGTGAGACAAAACCTCATGAGGATTGGAAGAAGAGTGGTTCGAGATTCCATAAGAAGGGGTTCAAATCCTCAATATTTAATAATTATAGGAAGGACTCTAGGATAGTCTTCCTACTAGAAGTATATATCAACAAAATTTCCCCTCCCAGAGTGGAAATAAACCTTTTGGAGCAACCCCAGGAAAGATGGATAACCCAAAGAAGGAACCCTTGAAATGTTGGGGTTGTGGAGAAGAACATATACTGATGGAATATCCACATAGACAACATATAAGTAGGATATTTTACAACATCCAAGAAGCTATCACCATCAATGATGTGGCTAGGAGTATGCCACAGATTTATGTAGCCATGGATAATAAAAAATATGACCACCAAGCTTCAGTGGTGGATATGGAAGGTATGATCGTCAACCATCTAGTTTCTATTTTAATTGACCCTAGTTTTAATTTTATTTGTGTGGCCCCTCAAACTATTGATAAGTGTAAACTGCAACCAGTTAGGCATGTGAAGTCATGGTTAGTACAACTAGCCACTGGCACCAAAAGAAAAGTAGCAGAGGTCATACCAGCTTGCCAATTCATTATGTATGGATTGTCAGCCCAAGATACCCTTAACATACTGCCCCTAGGATCTCATGACATGTTTATTGGTATGGAATGGATAGTTTCATATAAAATTAAGTTGGACTCTTACCATAAAACCCTAGAATGTGTAAATGAATAAGGGAGGAAGATAACCCTCCAAGGGATTCAGAATCCTATCTCAGTGAGATGAATATCATCCCTTCAAATGAAAAATTATTGTAGAAAGGGATGTACTCTATATGAAATATAGGTGTTTGAATCTATTGAGTGTAAAATACTTAACCTAGAGGACCACCCCATATTAAGAGACTATAGCGACGTGTTCCCAGAAGAGGTATCGGGTCTACCTCTGAGAAGAGACCTTGACTTCTCAATAGAACTTGCACCAGGAGCAGTGTGAGTGTCTAGGACACCCTATATGATGAGTACACCCGAGCTAGTTGAGCTCAAGATACAACTAAAGGAAATGATGGACAAAGGCTACATCCAGCCCAATGTGTTCCCATGGGGAGCACCAGTCCTGTTTTTGAATAAGAAAGATGGAACGCTCTGACTGTGCATAGATTATAGACAACTCGATAAGGAAACCATAAAGAAAAAGTACCCCTTACCAAGAATCGATGACTTGTTCAACCAATTAGGGGGTGCTTCCATTTTCTCAAAGATTGACTTAAGGTCTGGGTACCATCAAGTCTAAATCAAGGATGAATACATCCGAAAAACAACCTTTAGGACCATATATGGTCACTATGAATTGTTGGTGGTGCCATTTGGATTAACCAACCCCCCTGCCACTTTTATGTGCTTGATGAATAATGTACTCAAAAAATTCCTAGACATATTTTTATTGGTTTTCATTGATGATATCCTAATCTAATCCAAGAATAGAGAGGAGCATGCACAACATCTTAGACTTGTACTTCAAGTACTAAGAGAGAATCATATCTATGCTAAGTTTAGCAAGTGTGACTTTTTCCAGAAGCAAGTCCATTACTTAAGCCATGTCATTTCTAAAGAAGGAGTGGAAGTAGACCCTGAAAAGATCATATCTGTTATGGAATGGCCTACCCTAAAGGATGTATCTAATATTAGATCTTTTATGGGCCTAGAAGGATACTATAGAAGGTTCATAAAAGGATTTTCCAAGATTGGTTGTCCAATCAATTCCCTTCAGAAAAAGGTGGTTAAATTCATTTGGACACCATAATGTGAAGAAATATTTCAGGAACTGAAATACCTTTTGACCCATGCACCTATGATGAAGATTTCAAACCCTCATAATGACTTCCTCGTGTGTATGAATGCTTGCAAGGAAGGACTCAGAGTATTCCTTATGCAAGAAGGATGTGTAATTTGCTCCGAATCCAAAAAATTAAATGAGCATGAAATAAATTGTGTGACCCATGAATTGGCTTCCATAGTGTATGCTTTAAAAATGTGGAGCCATTACCTTCTGTGTAGGATATTTATACTTATGATAGACCACTGTGGATTGAGACACCTTTTGATCAACCAATACTCAATGCTAGACAAGCTAGGTGGATGACTCTCCTTAGTGAGTTTGATTTCGAAATCAAACACATCAAAGGAAAGGAAAATAGGGTGGTCGATGCCCTTAGTAGAAGTGTGAAAATGATTCACTTGGTAGCGGTGAATACCTGTGAAAAAAATGTCAGGAAAAGTTTCAGGAATGCACAAGAAACATATGCATTATTTAAGACCGTTACCTCATACCTAAGGCAAGAGCCTATAGGGATAAAGTATGAAGTCTATCATATGCTCGATGAAGGCCTGTTGACTTACAGAAACAGATTGTATATTCCAAGTTGTGACGACTTCAAGAGGTTCATAATGGACGAACTACACAAGCAACCATATATTGGTCACCCATGATATCAAAAAATGATCACGTCCACTAGGAACCAATTCTATTGGCCTAGATTGAAAAAGGACATAGCTTGTTATTTAGCTAAGTGTATAGAATGCCAACAAGTTAAGGAAGAACACTGACACCCAACAGGGTTTTTACAACCTTTACCAATTCCCGAATGGAAGTGGGAAACCATCTCCATGGATTTCATCATTGGTTTACCAAAATTGGCCAAGAAGAATGATGCCATCAAGGTAGTGGTGGATAAATTGAGAAAGTATGCTCACTTCGTTCCTGTCAAATCTAATTGCAAGGAAATACATATTGCTAACATCTTCATGAAGGAGATATTCATACTACATGGAATGCCTAGGGATATTGTATCTAACAGAGATACAAAATTCACTTCAAGCTTTTGGAAACTCTTGATGGTTGGTTTTGAGACTAAATTGTTGTTTAGCAAAACCTATCACCCTCAAATCGATGGACATACAGAAAGAGTAAACCAGATATTAGAAGACATGTTAAGGATGCATGTAATGCATCAACCTAAGAAGTGGGAAGACTACCTTCCATTGGTATAATTTTCCTACAACAACAGTTCTCAAGATTCGCTGAAGATGAGCCCTTTTGAAGCCCTCTATGATAGACTATGCAAGACTCCAGTCAGATGGAGTAATCCAGTGGAGAGAATTACAATTAGACATGACATGCTGAAAGGAATGGAACAACAAGTGATTCAAATAAAGAAAAATATGAAAATTTCTTAGGATAGACAAAAAAGTTACATCGACAGAAGAGAAGTCCCAGAGAGTTCAATACTGGAGACAATGTCTCTCTCATAGTTAGTCCTAGGAAGAGTTCCTTGAGATTGAGAGCTTGTGCCAATATGGAACCTCGGTATTGTGGACCCTTTGAGGTCTTAAATAGAGTGGGACATGTAGCCTATAGGCTAACACTCCATCCCATAGTAAAGTAACATAATGTTTTCCATGTTTCATTATTGAAGAGATATGTACATGATTTTAATAATATAATTGATTGGTATATGATGCAGGTGGAGCCAGAGGGATAATTCCTACCAGAACCTCAATGCATACTAGACAGAAAGGAAACCCCGCTCAAGAACCTAACCATTGCACATGTCAAGGTGCAGTGGAAACACTTTGGCCTAGATGAGGCTATGTGGGAAATGCAGGATTCCATGAGACATGAATTTTCATTTTTGTTCACTTATGTATATACAGAGCATGTTGACAGATAGAACATCGAGGGTGATGTTCCTTTAAGGGGGAGGGAATTGTAACACCTTGTTTCGCCTAGTTTGTAAATATAAATATAATGGCCAAGAGACTATGGAAAAATCAATATGTGTGAATGTTTGATTTGATGGACCTTTGTATAAAAGGTCAATGAATGTAAATTATGTTATTTAATAGAAAATGGATAAGTGGTGCATGATTGCTGGAAAGGGGGTTGTACTAAGAAAGACCACGAATGCTATGAAAAGCGATGGTGAAGGGGACCATGAATAACTGAGTTAACATTCACCAAACCAGTACCTTAGTGGATTTAAATTGCTCAGGACCAAAATAGTCCTCTGACCAATAAATGAATTATAGTCAGGATGGTAGGTGGGAAGACCTCCTCAATAGTTGATGAGGTAATGGGGCAGAGAACCCATCTATAGGGTTTCCATACCTAACCATAGACTCAGTATTTGATCCACACACCACCTTGCTGAGAAAGGTAATAAAGGAAGGTGTGGTGAACATAGGAATACCTGCGAAGAGTGCAGAGATGAGAAGCTAAGGCCTCGGGTTCAAGGAAGAACTAAGAGATAAGCATTATGGTTGTAGGAAATAGATGAGAAGGTTATGATATAAGCTAATAAATGAGGTTGGTCCTCCTTTCTTGGTATCCTGTAAACCATTTCCAAGATCCAGTGGGAGGAGGAGAGTAACCTTCGTCCCTACTGTCACTAAGACAGAAGAAAGGATTTTGTTGCAGAGCATCATGGTCTAGCTCGGGGGTGGCTAGTGGTAAATCTGTTAGGAGTGATTGAGCCTATGGTTGGGAGGAAATGAGCACCCCTTCTAGGAGTCCCTTCACGTTGTCTGGTTCTAATAAGTATTTTCCCTGTTTTATGTTTTGATCTGGAATAATGGATGAATGTTTGGATTTATACATATGTTCATTTATAAATTACTTCTGTTTGGAATTGTTATGATACGTATATGCCTCCATATCTTTGTAAACTTACATTTCTGATAGATAGTTTGTATGTCGATCTTAGCTCCTGAGGCTTCCCAGGACATAAGCTTGTAAGATGGCTGAGATAAGAGATATTGTGTCGACCTAAACCTATCCATTTGAAGAGGATACCTCTTCTAGACCCCTTATCGTTTGATCTGAATTCTAGTCCCAATTCCTTAACCATTTCATGGTAAATCTCAGGAAGAATAGTGAATTCGAAGCCTTGAAAAGGGGAGGTCTCTTCAGTTGGAGTATGAGAGAATGAGATTCTTCGAGAGGACCCATATGACCAATACCTAGGAACCTTAGGCTAAGCCTAAGTAAGTTATGTCCCCTTGACTTCAGAGCTCCGTAAGTCCATAAATTTGGTGTATGACCGACCTTACCAGCCTTATACTGGCTGAAGGTAAACGAGAGACTCAATTTCCCGTAAGATTGATTGACATTAGGCAGTTCCCCAAGTAGTTTGGTGGACTTGCCTGACTAAATAGACCAGAGTACGAAACCTTAAAGGTTTTATCCAACAAGGACTCAGAACCATAGATCTAGGGATCCTTCAGGTCCCTTCCCAACTGTTGATATACCGAGGATGCATGGCGTTATCCCCTTTCTATTCGGAGGTTGGGCACTTCAGGAGATAAGAGGAGTTTCATCACATAACTCCCAAAAAATGAATCCCTGAGGTAACCATTGTCGTATATCTATAAATATGCGTGGTCGGATCTCGACCATGAGATATGAGGAAATGTTAGAAGCTTGTCATTTTGGGGGTGACATGGTGTAGTGACGACCTAGGGTGACATGGACCCCATATTGATGTGATATGTGTCACTCAGATTTGTGTGCATCACATGCCCTATAGGCCCATTGGAACATAACACGTGTCACCTTGACCCCTTCTACGTGTCACCTGACCCCTCTTACGTGTCACCTAACCCCTCCTACATGTTAGTTCATGATATGTGTCCACCTAGCCAACTCGGTTGGTGGAGTGACCAGGAGTCTGGGAGTCCGAAACTTCGGAACTCTGGAGGGTCAGGGATGTAGCATTGTAGAGAGATTGAAACGGTCCGAAAGTCAGAGACATGTGGTGACATTACAGGATTTTGGAGGTTCAGATCTTTGAGCAGTCTCGTGCGTAGATAGTAAATAGGCATGAAGTGTCGAAGCACCGAAGCACCAAATCCCTCAACAGTTGACATGGGAGGAAGAGAGTAATTCCAATCATGATATTGGGCTGTGGATGGTCTTCTACCATGGGGGAAGGAACTTGGAAATAGTACATGTGAGGTGGATCCACATGGGTGCCACGTGGCCCTCAACCAATAAACACTCAAATAACTTCAGAGAGATATATCCATTGGTTCAGAGCTCGGTTTCGAGCATGGAGACCGTGGTTGGAAAAATCGAGACGTGCAAGGTGTAGTAGAAAAATCGAGTGAAGGATTTGACAACCTAAGGAGAACGAAAATTTTGAGGCCCCATCCCTAGGAAAGGCACTCAGGGGTCGGGTGTGTTACATTGTCCAAGAGTCAGACTTACATGTAACCCTATTTGTGATGTAAAGAGTATAGGTCATCCCCACCATAAAGTGAAATATAATTAATGTAAAATATAATCAATAAGGTAATTATTAATTATATTGTGATTTATTGAGGTCAGCCCTGTTGTGCCAATAGACACTACTTTTGATCGTCTCACTCTAATATAAATAAAGGTAAATTCCGCATTGAGGAATCGTAACATAAGTGTGAGTTTGGAAATTTCACCAAGTACTTGTTCTTGGGAAAAGTGCGCACCTCTCTTGGGCACTATTCTTCTATGGTTTTGTGAGCACCCTTTTGTGTGCTAGTTTTATGGTGTGGGAGGTCTTTCTCTTGAAGAATATAACAAAGGATTGGTTGGGTTTTCTTCCCTTATTGAGAAGGGTTTCCCTTGATACTTCCTGTGTACTTGTGCATGGTTTTTTCTTCTTGTGATCTTGGTTTCTGCAACAAATTGTTAATGGTGAAATTTCTATTGTCTATGGTTCAAGTAAAATCCTAAAATTGGAATGAACTTCATGCTTGAGCCCATATTATTGAAAAATCAACAATATGGACACACATAAAAATATTCTGATAATACTCGTCATTGAATATGCGAATTAAAAAACATATTTATTAGTATGGACATGCATAACCATATTATCTTAATACACTCATTGAACCCATGAATTTCAAAACACATATTTATTAGTTCTTGAGTGTCCTTCGTTCACATTTGTGTGTATATGTTTTTTATATTAGTTTCGATAAGTTCTATGAATAAATAAAACTACAATCTATTTTTTTTACATTATTCTTAACACATTTTATTCATAATATAAACTATTTTCTATTTATATAAAATGTTCAAAATTTAATGCAAGTGTGATTTTTTTATTTAATTTGTAAAGTAGTTATAATTTTTTTTTAAATGTTTTAATTTTTTGTATTTTTTTTTTTGTAAATAAAAGAGAAAATATGTTTTACCTTTAGAGCTTCAAAAAAGTACAATGATCCTTTCTTTCCACCTATTCCTCCACTGTAGGAAAACCAGAACGGGTGGTTCACCAAAACATTTAATAATCCTAACAGTTTTTTCACAATTTAGCTTGTCGGATGTCATATTACTAACGTTAGATGTGTTTGCTGTCATGCACCAGAGCTCATGGACATCATGGTTGTAGCTATAGATCATAAAACCTAACAAAACTGAAAAGAGCCGAGTCCTGAAATGTAAATTGAGAGAAGCTAGAAATTTGGCAAACCTGGACGTCCATAAGTGTTGTAGGTGAAGACAAACTTATGTTTGCAAGTCGGACAACACATTTTCTTCGGAGCATCTGACAAGGCGTCGAACAGAAGGTCCATGCACTAGTTGAGAGTGCATTGATTCTGAGTTTTCTTCTCCAGGATTCTTCTCATATCAATCATTAATTACACGTGTTCATCCGAAAGGAGATGAGGGTTGGGCATATTCTGCTCAATTTTCCCATCCACTTCTGCTTCCACTTCAACTGTATCCATATCAAAATCCACATCTGCTTCCACTTCCTCATCTAGCCTAGGGCTAGAGTTCTTGGCAATCCAATCTACCAGCCAACTAAGGGGAATTTCTTCCTCCACTATTCATATTCCATGCTCCATAGGTCGAGCTTGGGGCCTGGTGATGATACTAGGCTCGAGCAGGGCATTGAAGGTTTGTTGCACATGAAGAGGAATTTCTTCTTCCATTGAGATGCTTCCCATGCCATGCATATTTTCAGAAGGGGATAGTGGCAAGTTATGGGCATGAGGGGAGGGAGGGGGAGTCTCATTCTAATTATTTCCTCTTCCAAGGGAGTTGGTCAGAGGGAGTGGTTGCAAAGGGTCTGGGGGGATGCTCCTCACAACGAAACTATAATACAATGCCCCCCTTTTGGGTTTCCCATGCTCTCTAGGCATGATTGAAGGATAACAATGAATATGGGGGAACGAAGGAAAATTCCAAGCTAATGGAGTTGCGCAGGTGAAAAGGAGAATGAGAGAGGTGACCAGCCGAGGGAGGGAAGTGACGAGAGGAGGTTCATCACATGAATTCACATGAGGTTGAGAGAACTAGATAGGAAACATAACTTGATGAATGAAAGAATACCTTTGAGCTCTTATGAAAATTTTGAGGCTCCATCCCTAGGAAATCCACTCAGGGGTTGGGTGTGTTACATTTTCCAAGAGTCAAACTTACCTGTAACCCTATTTTTGATGTAAAGGGTATAGTTCCACCCCACCATAAAGTGAAATATAATTAATGTAAAAGATAATTAATATGGTAATTATTAATTATATTGTGAGTTATTGAGGTCGACCCTGTTGTGCCAATAGACATTACTTTTGATAGTCTCAATCTAATATAAATAAAGGTAAATTCCCCATTGAGGAATCATAACATAAGTGTGAGTTTGTAAATTTCACCTAAGTACTTGTTCATGGGAAAAGTGCACACCTCTCTTGTGCACTAGTCTTCTAGGGTTTTGTGATCACCCTTTTGTGTGCTAGGTTTATGGTGTGGGAGGTATTTCTCTTGAAGAATATATCAAAGGATTGGTTGCGTTTTCTTTCCTTGTTGAGAAGGATTTCTTAGGATACTTCTTGTGTACTTGTGCATGGTGTTTTCTTCTTTTGATATTGGTTGTTGCAACAAATTGTTAATAGTGAAATTGCAAATGTCTATGGTTCAAGTAAAATGCTAAAATTGGAATGAAATTCATGCTTGAACCTAGCTTATTGAAAAATCAAAAATATGAACACACATAACAATAATCTAAGAATACTCGTCATTGAATATGTGAATTAAAAAACATATTTATTAGTATGGACATGCAAAACCATATTATCTTAATACTCTCATTGAACCCATCCATTTTAAAACACATATTTATTAGTTCTTGAGTGTCCTTCATTCACATCCATGTGTATATATTTTTTATATTAGTTTCGATGATTTCTATGAATAAATAAAACTACAATCTGTTTTTTTTTTTTATATTATTGTTAACTAATTTTATTCATAATATAAACTATTTTCTATTTATATAAAATGTTCAAAATTTAATGCAAGCGTGGTGTTTTTTTATTTAATATGAAAAGTAGTTACAATTTTTAAAAAAATATTTTAACTCTTTGTATTTTTTTTTTGTAAATAAAAGAGAAAATATGTATTACCTTAAGAGATTCAAAAAAGTACAATGATCCTTGCTTTCAACCTATTTCGCCACAATAGGGAAACCAAAACGGGTGGTTCGCCAAAACATTTAATAATCCTAACAATTTTTTCACAGTTTAGATTGTCAGATGTCATATTACTAACATTAGATGTGCTTGTTGTCATGTACTAGAGCTCATGGATGCCATGGTTGTAGCTATAGATCATAAAACCTAACAAAACTGAAAAGTATAGAGTCCTGAAATGTAAACTGAGAGAGAATTTAGAAATTTGGCAAACCCGGACATCCATCAATGTTGTAGGTGAAGACAAACTTATGTCTGCAGTTCAGACAATTCATTTTCTTCGGATCATCTGACAAGGCGTCGAAGAGGAGGTCCATGCGCCTGTTAAGAGTGCATTGATTCTGAGTTTGCTCCTCCAGGCTTCTCCACATATCAAATATTAATTATAGGTGGTCATCCGAAAGGCGATGAGGGTTGGGCATAGTCTACTCAATTTTCAAGTCAATGAGGGTTGGGGTCAGGTGATGATACTAGGATCGAGTGGGGTGTTCAAGGGTTGTTGCATAGGAGGAGGAATGTATTCTTCCACCGGGTATCTTCCCATGCCATGCATATTTTCATAAGGGAATGGAGGCAAGTTATGGGCATGAGGGGAGGGAGGCGAAGTCTCAGTGAAATTATGGCCTCTTCTAGGGGAGTCGGTCAAAGAGAGTGGTTGTGAAGGGTCTGGGCGACTTTGCCTTTCAACGAAACTATAATACAATGCCCCCTTTTTGGGTTTCCCATGCTCTCTGGGCATGATTGAAGGATAACAAAGAAGATGGGGCAACGAAGGCGAATTCCAAGCTAATGGAGTTGCACAGGTCAGAAGGAGAATGAGAGAGGTGACTAGCAGAGGGAGGGAGGCAATGAGAAGAGGTTCATCACATGAATGCACATGAGGTTGAGAGAACTAGAGAGACAACAGAACTTGGTGAATGAAAGAATACCTTGGAGCTCTTACCTTCATATTGGCAAAGCCGAAGTGACATTATCCCAAGGCTAAGTACCCTCCGCGGAGCTCTAGAGCTGGTTCTCATGCATATCCATTAAGTTTCTGGAGGTAGAGTAGCGCACTACCATAAGTATAATGGTAAGGCCAATCATTTAAATGGTGCAGGGATGAGGGCGACGGCTAGGGGTAATAATTCGCCAGACTTCCTGCGCACCACCTTTCTCACTATTGCCAGATATCACCCCATCCGAGGGTTTTAACTTTTTATATTAATCTTATCAATTACAACTATTTTTCATTTATATAAAAATCCAAATACTTTTTAAACTACTTTTTATTTATATAAAATATTCAAAATTACAATTATTTTTCATTTACATAAAAATCCAAATACTTTTTAAACTACTTTTTATTTATATAAAATATTCAAAATGTAATGCAAGCCTCATTTTTTTATTTTATTTAATACGTAAAGCAGTGGCAATTTTTTTAAAACTAATTTAACTTTTTATATTAATCTTATCAATTACAAATATTTTACATTTATATAAAAATCCAAATACTTTTTATTTATATAAAATCTTCAAAATTTAATGCAAGCCTTATTTTTTTATTTAATGTGTAAAGTAGTGACAAATTTTTTAAAAGTAATTTAACTTTTTATATTAATCTTATCAATTACGAATATTTTTCATTTATATAAAAATCCAAATACTTTACATTTATACAAAAATCCATTTAGTTGAATTTTTATTGATTAAAATAATGATAATGAAACCAGTGTATTAACATGTGTAATAATATTTTTTAATTAATAAAAAACAATAAAAATATCATATTTACAAACAAAGTTTATAATTCATTGTTAAATATGTTTCTCTATAATTACGGTTTTATATTTAAATTTTTTAAATTGTTCAAAATCTGCCATAATAATGGGGAAG
>JZKD02S0540775.1:185839-197124 GCA_000966675.3 Picea glauca
AATCCAGACTCAGGCTGAGGTTACAGGGAAAACAATCACTCACAACCACCAGGAAGGAATTCTCTCCCAGGAATCTCCCACACTCACTGCCCACAGACCCTCATTCCCCACATGCATGTTCCACCCCAGGAGAGTGCACCTTCTCTGTCACCTGGAAAGTCCTTCGGCTGCCAGTCTCCCTTACCTTGGGTTACAGGAACAGACCAGACTGGAAGTCTCCAGGTTCTGTAGCAGCTACAGGGTTCCTTCTAGGAGTTCTCTCCTTCCTCTGCGCACTCTCTCACCTGGAGGAGTCGTTCACAAGACAACAAGCCTCACGCAGTCCAGTACTACATGGCCACAACAATCCACGGGGAAAACAGACAAAGGCTTCCCAAACTGGTTCAGCAGTCACAGGAGGGTCTCATGGTCATGATTTTGGAACAGGGACTCCATGCACAGGATAGCTCAGCTTCCCCGAATAAAAAATATTCTTCCACTCGAATTCAGCACAGGCTTCCCGTTCAGGGAATGCGCACACGGGTTTTCTCAGAGACAGACTCCACAGCTCTGGACAGGGATGTACACGGATTCCTCAGGACAAACACAGGCTTTCTTTTCTGTATCGAAATTACACCAGGGTCTCTTGCATACTGGCCTCCCCTGATCACCCTCGGGACAGACGGATCGAATGGATGAGAGCCCCCCCCTCACAACTTACTTCGTCTGTTTTATTTTCATGCACCAGGGTTGACACTTGTCACCCTGGGAACTGCATGTGTTCCATCCGCACGCCTTCCTCCCACCACTTGGGAAATCACGTGTCCTTTCAAAAAGGACTTAGGATAAAAACATATGATGCACATATCTTTTGAAACAATATTAAAATATTATTTCCAGGTTTAAGCCCCTAGGCTTAGCCCCTAGTCTCATCACTCAGACCCTTTCCCACCTTCCAGCCCCTAGTTCCTTGCCCACTATGTGGAAGCTCAGTCCCCCTTCACTCATTCATCGTGGTCGGTCTGCACCTGGTGGTATTTATATTTTATTAAATATTCTACATACATATAAGTACAACAACAGGCTCCTGGCCTTCAAACACTTAGGCTTCCTGGCCTAACAAACCACATAAGCCTTCCATCTTATACAAAACTTGGATCACCAGCCTATAGAACACATTTACAATTCATTGCATATATCATGATCTGTAACGGGGCTCAGCCTTGGGGACACTACAGATTTGTTTGGCAAACTAGCTCCTGGTATGAGATCAATATGATGACTCAAACTTCTTATCGGTTGCAACGAACGAGGTAATTCGTCCACTACAATGTCAACGAACTCTTCCAGCAGTTCCTGAATCTCATCTGGTAAATCATCTACCCTTGTGCTAGTCAACACAATCCTCGGCTTTCTGACCACAATAAACTGTGGATCCTCCTTATTCTTAACCTTTGTAAGAAGTTCCTTCCCACTCATGAGAAGTACAGTGTTGCTTACTTCCGGCTTCATCTCCTTATCTTTTATTGGAAGCAACATGTGTGTCCTCCCATTCTTCTCCAGGGTGTATGTGTTCATTCGCCCATCATGAATCACATTTCTATCATATTGCCATGGTCTTCCCAGCAATGGATGAAAAACATCCATAGGAATGACATCACATAAGATCTTATCATTATATCCTCCTATCTTAAATTCAACCAAGCATTATTTAGTGACAGTTACCTGATGTCCTTTTTGTAGCCACGAAACTTTATATGGGCTTGGATGATCAGTCGTCTCTAGCTCCAGCTTCTCTACCATCTCTGTAGATATGAGATTATCCGTGCTACCTCTATCCACAATGACCTTGCATACCCTGTCCTTGGCCTTGCAAGCAGTCCTGAAAAGTCTGGTCCTTTGGACTGAATTCTCCACCTCCTTCTTAGATGTCAAAAAAGGACTTTTCGCATCATCAATGATCTTCTGCCTTCCGTGTCTTCTGTCTCAACATCCCGCCTCTGTGCCTCGGTGATGTGAGCTTCTCCAGTTTCTTTATTTTTTTTCTGGACACTCGTAAGACTTGTGCCCATTCTTCCTACATGTGAAGCATGTGATTACTCCACCTCTTCCTCTTCCTCTACCTCTAGTATGAGGAAAAGTGTTTTTGTCAGCATAATCTCCTCTCTGCTCATTATGCTGTCCTCTCTATTCAACATATGGTCCTGTCTGTGAGGTCCCACCTCTCTCAATTCTAGTCTGAGGTTTCTTCCAGTCTTCCCTGGGCTTCTGGTTTCTATCCTGGGTAATTGATTTGCCTCTGGGCTAACTTCTTCCTCGACCCCTCTGACTCTGCTTTCAGCTCAGCTTCTCTTCAGCTTTCAAAGCCATATGATAAGCATCTTCCACCGTTCGGATGGTTACCATGCTCATCTCATCCTGGATATCATATCTTAGGCCATTCATATATCTTGTAACTTTTTCATGATCACTCTCCCGATGACCTTCCCTAATGTTCAACTTGTATAATTCCTCGGTGTATTCCTTCACTGCCATCAGCTTCTGTCTCAGGTTCTGCATCCTTCTGAACAAAGAAATTTGATAATCCCTTGGGATGAATTTCGCCTTCATCTTCGCGATCATTCTATCCCAGTTCTTGATCTTATGCTTTCCCTTACAGCGCCTGTCAGCTTGTAGTTCATCCCACCACAATGCTGCATGTCCCTTCAATCTTGTGACATCATGCTTGACCTTCTTATATTCCTTGACATCTTCATAGTCGAAGTATGTGTCCAGAGCTCTAATCCACTCTAGAAGCTCCTCTGCATCCAAGTTTCCCTCATAAACTGGAATGTCCATCTTTTCTCTTGCACCCATTATGGAAATAGCTCTGATCAAACACTCATTTGATGCATCTTCGGCTGCAACTTCTTCTTTGCGTTCAGCCTCAGCTTCACTCTCGGAATCACTAAGATCCCCTGCACTGGCTGTGCATCTTTGCGCTATCTCCATGTCCTCGAGTCTGGCTCATAGATCACACATTTCCCTTTCCATCTGTGGATCAGTCATCTGTCTGCCTCTTCTTCTCGGCATTTCCCTATCTTGTGGATCGGGTGATTGCATGTCCCTTCTTCTTGGCAGCATGGTGAATTCTTTTTTTTTTCTTCTCTGCTACAGAAAGCAAAGAACCTTTCTGTGCTCTAATACCACTTGATAGCTGACGCCCTTCCCAACGCAACCCGCAGGTCGGAATTCCACGTCAGCATGGGATCTTCTCTTCTCTACTGGCCCGAAGAACACTAAGGCTCTTCTATTTCCCTATCGGGAAATCTGCACCCACAAAACCATTCCCTTGATCTACTCTTTGCACTTGGAGGATTCGACTTCACGACTTCGCGAATCCAAAGGTCGAGCGTAGGTTCCACGAATCCCAGAAACCCGATACAAGTCAACGCTGACCTTTTCCCCCTCTCCTATCGGGGCTTCTTCTATCGCGATTTCGCCACTCACGATACCAAGCAACTGGCCTTACTGACTCCCGAACCCCGATATGTTGAAACCTTGATGTACTCGCGAGTTGACTTTTTAACATTCCCTTCACTCCATCGGCATTTCGGAGTTTGCAATATCGCGAATCCTAATGCATATGTCTCAGGTTTTCTCGCCACGAAACTCCGATGTACCATGCCACCTGTTCACTAGCCGACTCCGCTAAGGCCCCACACTATCCTTCTGGCTATCGGGATATCGTGTATCGTGATTTCGCGATTCCCATTGCAATATTATGGAGCTTCAACCTATGAAACCCCGATACATGATTTCACGGGTGAATCCGACGACCCTTGTGACTCGGATCAACAACCCTGGCCCTCCTGAGCTTCGAACCTTCTGAAATATTCTGCCATATCTCCCTTGCACCTCTGCGAGATCTAACGACTTCTGGGATGTCGCGAATCCTCCTCGGAGAATACCGACCATCCTTTCCTCCTTTGAGAAATCTGCGAAACGACTAAGTGTTCCTCTGCAGAAGTTTCCTCCTACGTGCAAACCTACAACGCCTGTTTGAACACTCCACGACACAAACTTCCTGTGCCTTCCTTTAGTGATAACTCGAAGGTCCTATACCTCCATGAGATTTACCAACTCTGAATCTTTCAGAGAACCCTGCATGCATTCCTTGCGACAGACATTCAACAACTTCCCAAGTGTTGAATCTTTTTGACTCTGTGCACACCTGCAGCAACAGTCCTTCAACTCTTGCTCAGGTTTACAACCCTGAACTTCACTCGGCCTGTGCACTCCTTGCACAGCTCCTATGCACAAATGCATTTGTGGGTGAATGAGAACAAAAGTTAAACTACCTGAGCCCCCTGTCAATGCACTCCTTGCGGACACTTCAACTGCACTTCTTACAGGAATCCTTGCTCAGATAGAGGAACAATTGAAACTCATTTCCTCTCCCTCTCAGACTTCAAACTCAAACATGAAATCATATACACAGCATATCAAAGGAAGTGCATAACAGGAAGCAAATATTCATGAGCATAACATCAATACACAGAGAATAACACAAACCATGAATTTGAATCAAATCTTTCTATTAATCCAAATATCTGTACATGGGTGTTCTTACACAGTTCTTTGTTTTTTTTCTTGCTCTTCCTTCTTCAGAATTATTTTACAATGCACAATGAGGGCGTCTATATCTTGTTTCCCTCTTGCGCTCTCAAACTATCTAATCTAGAATTAAATCCTATCTACCTGCATTAACTATATTAAATGCCTCCTAGCTACTAAGGACGAGAACTAAAGGCTCAAGGTCCGATTACAATATACAAGTGCGCCTGATCTTAATGGCTCATTTAAGATCGCGCAACAACTTCAAGGTATTTTAAAAATTTGTGCTGGCGCTTGCCCAGCTGTCTCTCCCTTCTGCGCTGGCTTTCTTGATGTGGGAGATGCTCCTGCATCAATCTAGATGGCATTCTCATTTACACCAAGGCTTGGGAAAAACACTTGCATCATATTCAGTAGGTTCTACACACCCTGCGACAAAAAAAGCTATACGTCAACTTAGAAAAATGCTCGTTTGGCATGGAAAAGGTCCATTACCTAGGATACATTGTTAATCAATGCAGTGTACATGTGGATCCAACCAAGATCCAAGTCATCCATGACTGGCCATCCCCAACCACACTCACCAAGTTTTGTATGATCTTGGGCCTTGCCAATTTCTACCACAGGTTCATGTTGGGATTCTCCCATATTACATGGGGCCTCATCCAAGTAACCATGGGTGGTGGTAAGGATAAATTTGTGTGGGGTCTGTCCCAACAACAAACATTCAATTATTTGAAGCAATGCTTATGCTCAGCGCCAACACTTTCACTAGCGGACCTGCAAAATCCCTTTGAGATTGAGACAAATTCTTCGAACTATGTTGTGGGTGTCGTTCTCACTCAACACGGCCACCCCATGGCCTATCATAGTGAGACATTATCAGATATTCTTCGTAAGTACCCTACTAATGTCAAAGAAATGTACTCCCTTGTAAAAGAATGTTGCCAATGGAGACATTACATTATTTGGAACGAGACAATCATCCACATTGATCATAATCCCCTGCAGTTCATGTAGACACAAGGAAAATTGCAAAATGATCGCCATCAGAAGTGGTCCACATACTTGTTGCAATTCCACCTCAACATCAAGTATAAAAAAATAAGCACCAAACACATCATTGATTGCCTCAGAAGACTGTCAGTCACAACACTCATCATGGTGCTAGACTCTTGTGGCCATGAGACCTCTGGATGGCCCCAACTCTATGAGACAGAACCGGACTTTGCCACCACCTACCAAATGTTGGGCACAAACTTGTTTGTCTCTAATTTCCATCTTCATGATGGCTTGTTGTGTCGTCTGGGCCATATATGTGTTCCATCAAGCAAGTGACGTTGATCTAGGAATCCCACTATAGTCGGGTGGTAGGACACTTTGTCATCGAAAAGACAGTGGCAATGTTCCAGAAACATTTCGACTAGTCGAAACTTCAACATGAGGTCAACAAGTATATCAGGTCATGCATTGCCTGCATTATTTCCAAACCAACCACTAAGAAACATGGAATGTACACCCTTCTGCCTACTACTGATTGGCCATGGGAATCCATCTCCATGGAATACATGTCGGGCCTCCCATCCACCAAGAAGGGAAATGACTGTGTTTTTTTTGTTGTTGATCGCTTTTCTAAGATGGCGATTCTGACCACCTCCAAGAAGAGCATTACATCAGAGGCCACTGCCAAGATATTCTTTGAACAAGTCTTGGTACATTTTGGAATCCCAAAATCCATTTTCTCAGATTGGGACAATCGATTTCTCAACACACTCTGGTCGATCCTCTGGTCACTGCTGGACACCAAGCTCAACAAATCCACGACGTTCCACCCCTAGAAATATGGCCAAACCGAGGTCGTCAAGCGAATGATTGGGAATATCTTATGCATTTATAATTCCAATAACCCTCACACATGGGATGAGAGTCTGCCCTATGTCCAACATAGCTACAACCGATCCTTGCATAGCTCAAATGTACACAACCCATTTCAGGTGGGTTTGGGATTCCAACCATTGGGTCCCATAGATGTTGCACTACCCCTTGCAGTCACCTCGACTGACTCATCTTATAATCTAGCTAAAGCTGACAAATCCACCCGGTTCATTGAGAGGATCTAGAACATCCTCCAAGAGGTTCAATATATCCTAAAGAAGTCCGATGACAAGTACAAGTAGCACCATGATCAACATTGGGTGCCACATAATTTTTAGGTGGGAAACAAAGTTTGGTTGCATTTGCAGAAAGACCTCCTTACCGGACCCCATCAAGAGCTTCACCCACTCCATTATGGGTTGTGCATCATCACCAAGGATGTGGGTGATAATGATTTTGAGCTCAATATTCCTCCTTTCCTTGGCCTACATCTCGTGTTCAACGTGGATCTCCTTCGACCCTTTTTCCCACCATTATTGGACACCTCAGAGATAATAGAACAAATGACATCAACAAAGMTCAAACCCGATTGSAAACAAAAAGAATCCAGTGATCAGATTGTGTACAAACATGTCAATGATTCTTGCCAACAAAGGATCCATCTTTATCGATTTTTCAAAGCARGGAAGCTCGTGCACCAAGGCAAGTGGCTCACCCRGGGCCAAATTCAGAAGAAATTTCCTCATCTAATGGGGACACTCAACACAATGGATACCATTTATTCCTAAGGGGGTAGGATYGATCYAGATGGATTTCAGTGGCCTCCCACCTATTCCAAYTGGATCATTATGGCAGTTTTCCAATTTGGCATTTTTTTCCTAGTTTTTGGGTCCCTGACTTTCGGGGCCGTTTTGAGGCCCTAAACAACGTTTTTAGGGCTTGCCACAATTAAAATGTGTAGGGCTGGCCATAGGAGGCATGTGTATTCCTAGGATATACCTTTCCAATGGGCTATTGTGCACTTGAAATGATTATCGTATGAAAACGTTATGATCCCGAGAAGTTGATGTACTAACTTACCCAAACGAGGCCCACATGAATTTTGGTGCTTCATCTCCTAGGGTTAGGTTTTTGGATGTTTAGGATTTTTGACATTCCTGTTTATTTTAAAAATTCCTTTAGAGAATCATTGTAATCATCTTCTAGTGAATGAGCACAATCATCACATCTCTTCTTAGAGATAAGCCGCCACCATTCTAGCAAGCTTGTTTTCCATTGCATTTTACAGTTTCATCTTATTTCCTTATTGAATAGAAACTAGTTTTATTGTATATTTGTTATTTTGTGTTAAGCATATTTTGATAATAATATGTATTCATTTCGTTCTTCTCATAAAATCTGGATCTAACACTTGAGAAGATACTCTCTAGTAACTGGGTAATGGGGTAGTACGACTAAGGGTACAATCTATCCTCCTTAGTTGGTTCCCTGAGATATTGGTTCGAGTACTACTATTCGACCCCACACATATATCAGAGAGTTGTAACATAAGGAAAACCCTTGTCTATAGAAAGCCTAAACACCCTAACCCTTGGGACGAAAACAGAGGAAAGCGTTTATGCATCCTTGGACAACAAGAAATTAGAATATCAATATTCTATGATTGAAGTGGAAGGTAATTTTGATAATCATCCCATAACAATTTTAATTTATTATGAAGGTATCCATAGTTACATAAACTTTAACATTGTTGAAATATTTCACTTACAAAGAAGTAAGCATGAGAAATATTGGTTAGTTCAGTTGACCATGAGAAAATCAGTGAGCTGGTTAAAAAATTCCCAATAGTCATGAATGGACTCATCACAAAGGTAGAAGTAAACATCATACCATTGATTTCATATGACTATCTAAATGACCTGGATTGGTTGGAAAAAAACCATGATGTCTGAGACTATTAGAATAGTACAATCACTTGTATTGATGAGGTAGGACAAGAAGGAAAGGTTCACGGAATTCCAATATTTGTAGTTGTTAAAGAAATTTCATCCATGCAACTGAAAAAACATTTCAGGAAGGGATGTCAGATTTTCACAACCCCTATGGAAGAGGCAACCACAAATAATGTGGAAAGAATAGAATACAATATAGTCTTGATGGATTTTGATGATGTTTTTGGGGAACTCCAAGGATTGGAACCAAAGAGAGACATTGATTTCTCTATTTATTTTGTGTTAGAAGTCGCCCTAGTGTCCAAGACACCTTATAGAATGGGCACACTAAAATTCAAGAAGTTGCAGATGTAACTTGAAGAGTTGTTAAAGAAGGGGTATATATTCCCAAGCATGTCACTTCGGGGTTCCCCACCTTTTTTTGTAAAGAATAAAGATGGAAACTGAAGTCTCTGTATTAATTTCAGATAGATGAATAAGGTCACCATAAAGAACAAGTATCCTTTGCCAAGGATTGTTGATATATTTGATCAACTGAACGGTACAAGAATATTTTCCAAGATTGAATTGAGATCATTTTATCACCAATTGAGGATAAATGAAGAGGATATCAGAAAGAAACGATTCATGAAAAGATACAAGGATTATGGATTAACGGTTGTGCCATTTGGGCTAATAAATTCCCCAACAATTTTCATGTTCCTAATGAATGGAGTGTTCAGGAAGTACTTGGAAAAGTTTGTAATTGTTTTATTATATAATATAATAATATACTCGAAGACAGAGGAAGAATATGAGAAACATTTGAGAATGGTGAATTATTTCTAAGAGAACACAAGTTGTATGTCAGGCAAAGTGAATATTTTATCAAAACAATATTCTGTACTTGGGGCATATTATTTCAGCCAATGGGACACATTTTGATCCTTAGAATATACAGGCCATTAGAGGTTGGCCAGTTCTAAGAAAAGTGACAAAGTTCATATCACTCATGGGCCTTTCGAGTTATTACTGAAGACTCATAAAAGGATTCTCAAATATTGCAAGAGCAATCACTTATTTACAAAAGAAGGGAGTCAAATTTGAATGGACTTCCTAGCGTGAAGATATCTTTCAACAACTAAAGGAAATTTTGACAAGTGTGCCAACATTAAAGTTTTTGGATATAGCCATTCATTTTTTGGTTTGCACTAATGCGTGCAATAAAGGAATCATAAGAGTCCTCGCTCAAAAGTATCACATGGTGTGCTATGAGTCCCAAAAATTAAAAGAGCATGAGAGGAATCATGATGCACATGAATTTGAATTAACAACCATTATTCATGCATTAAAAATGTGGTCAAATTAACTTATGGGGAGGAAATTTGAGCTAAGGATATACCACTATGTTCTGAAACATTTGTTTGAAAAATCCACGATAAATGAGAAGCGAACTAGATGGAAGGAATTCCTTAATGACTATGAATTTGAAACTAAGCACACCAAAGGAAAGGAGAACGAAGTGAGTGATGCACTCACCAGAATAACACATGAGAGGCATGATAAAAGCACTAGCATGTACATATATGATTTAAAAGCTAAAATTATTGAAGAAACAAATTCAAATCATCATTATTTTAAAATAAAATAAGTATTACAACAAGGAAATTTACAACACAAATTTAAATATTACGAGTTAAAATAGGATGGAATCCTCAAGTACAGAGGCAAGGTATATGTACCAAATTAAAGAGAGATGAAAAATACAATGTTTTAAGAAAAGAACAATGTGACATATGTTGGGCACCCAAGATATCAAAAACAAATTGTAGCTATGAGGAGCCAATATTTTTGGCCTGGAATGAACAAATAAGTGACTAATTATATTGCCAAGTGTCTAGGGTTATAGAAGGTAAAATATGAACATATAAATCCAACTAGGTTGTTACAACCATTTCTCTTTCTGGAATGGGAGGTAGTCGATGTTGATTTGATTACTAATATTCACAAAGCAGTGAAGCACCATGATTCCATCATGGTAGTGGTGGAAAATTTGACTAAGGATGCACATTTTATTCTAGTAAAGACTGCACAGAAGGTAACAAGCATTGCATATATCTACATGAAATAGCTTTCCAAGATACATGGATTGCCTAAGGAACTAATTTCATATAGATATCCCATGTTTACATCCAAATTTTGGATGGGTTTGTTCAAATTCTTTGAGACAAATCTAAATCTCAGTACGACATATCACCCTAAATAAGATGGGAAAACAGAAATGACCAACAAAATAATTGAAAACATGATTAGAATGTATGTGATGGTCTATCCATAAAAGTGGGAGGATTATATCCACTTAGTATAATTTTCTTACAATAATTGGTATCATGATTTATTAAAAATGATCCCATTTGAAGTATTTCACATGAGGTAGTGTAACACACTAGTGAGCTAGGATAACCCAGTAAATAGAACTATTATTGGGCCATATTTATTAAAAGCAATGAAAGATGACAAAGATTACATAGAATTTAAAAGTTGTGTGGGATAGGAAATAAAGTTATGAATACTAGAATAGAGTCTTTGGATATTTTAAAATGGGAAAACATGTATTTTTAAAAGTGAAAGAGAAAATAAGTTCACTAAGATTGGGTTGTTGCCCAAAGATGGAAACACGATATTGTGGGCCTTTTGAGATCTTAGAAAAGATAGGCCTAGTTGCATATATGCTAGCATTGTTCCCATCCATGAGAGTGGAAATGTATTTCATGTATCATTATTAAAGAAATATGTTCTTGACCCTAATCACATAATTGATTGGACTATTATCTAGGTGGAACATGAAGGTAATTTCCAGGTGGAACTAGTACGCATCATGGACAAGAAATTCAAAGTTCTTAG